>ONZH01024751.1:0-205923 GCA_900303285.1 Rhinella marina
CTAGGACACTGAACATATAAACTACATCATAGAGGATTGTATTGAGTCTATTTGTGGCCCTTTAGGGCATGTAAATGTCATAAGGGTTCTTTCGATCAGGACTCCTGAGGCAAATCCACCAACACAGCAGCTTGGTGGACCCAGAGACTGCCCATGTATTAAACGATTGGCCAGCTTGTAAGGTTACATTTTTCATTCAAGTGAATTGCAGATATTTTTTTTTAAACTACCAAAGACATCTCTACAGAAAGTAGGTATTTTTACTTGCCTATAACCTCACACACTGTTCCTTCTTTAAGCTCAAATCCTTTGATGCAACCACAAGTGAAGGACCCATTTGAGTTGCTGCAAAGTTGATGACAAGGACTATAATCCACAGAGCATTCATCAATATCTGCCAAAAAAAAAAATATATAAAATATATAATACACAGCAGTGTTTTTTCTAAACATGTACAAATCCATAGCAATTAACCAATGCAACTTTTTTTGGTCTCACCAGCACAGCTCTGGCGGTCTGGCTGAAGTTTCCAACCCTCATAGCAGGAACATTTGACACCCCATGCTGCATCTTCACATTTCTGAGAGCAGAAACCATTCTCAGAGCACTGGCGACCTAAAAAAGATCAAAAGTACCGAATGAAACATACATCATGGACATCTCAAGCCAACAAGACCAAATAAAAAAGGGTCTTTGGTCAGGCAAGGTATTAAAATGAGAATTATGTGGCACCTGTAAAAATCTTGTTAGGGGACTAAGGACTATGGGTATAGCTGCTGCCACTAGGAAATAAACACCAAACCCCCGCAAAAAAAGTCATCCTCTCCTACTAGTTATACCCCCCTCCCCAATAAACTCATTAAGAAAGGTGTCACTAGTCAAGAACAAAAATCATTTCTTGCTTTTGTTATTGGGGAATATGGGAGCGTGGGACATTCAAAAGCAGTCTAAGAGTACAAAAGTACAAACTGTATAATTTGGTGAAGGTGTAAAGCAAAGCTAACTTTGCAGTCTTGCAAACATGACGAGCAGATGCCGATGACAAACCACTCAAGAGGCGCCATTGTAAACGTGCCCCTATTAAAAGCATATTTATACTTGCCAATGATTATCATATTAAAGTCAACCATATGGTAAATGGGAAATGCCATAACTAAATAAATAATACTTCCATACTGTTCATGAGTAGGCTGCTGTAGAGAGTAGCAGCGACTCCAGTGATATCTGAGCACGAGTAGACAGCAACCCATGGCCTCAATTAGACAAGACATCTGGAAGAGTGGTGGGGAGTGGGCATGCAGTCTGGAGACCATTAGGCCTGAAGCAAACTGGGAGCAGTAAAAGGGGTCCCATGGAACTTCCAGACTTTGAAAGGGAGATCTTGGTGCATCTGCTGCTGACTAAATATCTGTGACCTGTGACTACTGGAGAAGTACAACACTGCCAGGGTAGCAAGGTGACCTAGCTATAGAGGACCTCTAGGACAAAAAAAAAAAAAAAAAAAAAAAAAAAAAAAAAAAAAAGGGGGGGGGGGGGACACTCTAAGAGGCGCACGCTAAATGTATGATGTTACAGAACCTCTTTCAGTGGCCAACCGGGGAGAGTGGGGATCCCGCAATATCCAGCCTTCATCTTCGTGTCGGCTTCCCCACTGTACTAACAGGGTCACCCTCTCAGCAACTGGCATGCAGTTGAGGCAGTAGGCAAGCAAGTGGTGGGAGCAGTCACAAACACAGGTGAACTCATGACTGGTGGCTAACAGATAAACTGGGCTGCACTGCTCAGTGTGCACTTTGGCCTCTTCCTAGGTGACATCACCGTACATTGGTCACATGACCTAGGTGTAGCTCAGTCACATTCAATTGAACAGGCCTAACCAGCAGGGGTGCCATGAGTCAGAATCTCAAAGATCTGATATTGATGACCTGCTCGGAGGACAGTATCAAATTCCTGGATAACTCATTTATTGTACACATACACTGTTTGCGCAAGTACATGGCACCAAAGGGGGGGGGGGGGTGTGGAACACCCCTCACACAACACAAAATATCACCGCAAGAATCAAGTTCATCTGAGCCATCAGGACAGTCCACTTCTTCGTTACAGACTTTGCTGTTGTTTATACATTTTCCATCACCACATTTATAGAAGCCATCAGCACAAACTTCTGTTACCAATAATAAAAAAAAAATAAATAAAAAAAAGACTTTAAATCTAAATAAACACAACAGGATGTATGAGAATTACAGTTTCATTATACTACACTTAACTAGAAGTTAGACTTCCACATCACTACTGAGACAAAAACACATTGGTTGGCCCAGTGCAATAGTTTCACGAGTGGGCACCCTCCTGAGCATGGTTTATGATCATACGATATCTACACATTCAAATAATCCTTCTGGGGCACATGATTTTTCTGTATTTTCCTATTGGTTCCCAAAAATGAAATAAGAAATTGATCAATGTTGTCCTTTTTAGGCTGGTGTTTTATGTAGTGGCGTCTTCGCTTTTCAGGAGAGTTTTAGGAGTCAATTTTTCTTCAATTTTGCTGTACTGCGAGTTCAGTACAAGAGATCCAGTATCAGATCTGAATTGATTATATCATAAAACACGGTCAGTTCAGGGGGAGCTGCGATCAGCCCTGGGAGATCCAGCAGACACCGACCATGTTTCCAGGTTGATCATGGTCACGCACATGAGCCCTTACTGCCTTTAACTCATTTTGGAGACATGGTATTCAAACAAGATAATGCCCACCCACATACTGCCCCCATTACAATGTTCTCTTCAGGGTATCCAGTAGCTCCCCGAGACAGCTTGACCTCCAGATCTCTCCTATATGGAGAATGTCTGGGACTGGATGGAGAAACTATCTCCCATGCACAGCAACCAAGAACGGCCTTGTCTGAAGTGGCAGTCTGTATCAAAGCAATGGCAAATGCCGCCCAGTTTAAAGGTGACCCTTCCTATTGTATACCCTGCTGCAAAACTCAAAGTAAAGTGTTGTGTGATTATTGACCAAGCACCATTAGCAGTTTATACTTTGTCAATCTCAGCTCAATGACTGCAGGCTAAGACTGGAGTTGGGGCTGACACGATCTGCTGCAGCAGGGTGTCCACTGCAATATACAGCTGTTCTATTTTTTGGGCGGTGCGGAGGCACAGAGAGAAACCCCACAGATGTACTCCATAGTGCTTCTGTCGTATCCCGTAGATTTGTTCCACACTGCTCCTTCCAGATTGCGGACCCATTCAATTCATTGCTCTGCATTTTTTTTTTTTTAATTTGGCTGACATTGTACTTGTGTCACGGGTGCAAATGAAGTGTTTTGCACGTGAAAAAAATTGCTATAGGCCACAGGCACAAATTAACAGACAGATTAAGCTTTGTATTTCCATGTCACGGATGCAGATAAACAGCAAAAAAAAAAAAAAAAAAGCCAACACTGTCCGTCACTGCAGCAGCGTCCAGTCCTTACACTAGTCAGAGCACAGAGCAGAATGGCGGCGCACCATGTGATCCAGCATTTATGCATCCATGGCCACATGGTGCGCCGGCCAATCACAGCCATGCCAACACTAGGCATGACTGATGGCTTCCAAGAGCCAACAGCTTAAACACTTGATTGGAGCTACTGCAGGCTTTAAACAAGCTTTATTTAAACTCCGAACAACGAACCTTCGCGCCAACATCCATGTATCAGGACACCGTAATGTTCAGTACAAACCCTAACAGTGCGTTCTGGGTTTGCTCATCCCTACCCATAACTTCTAGCAGGAATAATACAGGAAAGGCACAACAGAGTCATAAGAATAGATGCTCCAGAATTATTACATGGGGAATGCAAGTAGTTACTAAAACAGACATGTCAGTATAGGCAATGGTCCCGTAAGACAATTTCTTTATGGGAGTCAGCCATCAATTTTCAAGCGGCCCTAAACGCGAGCAGCGCTTAGAACAAGGACAGGCTCTGTTTTACTCTTAAACACAAATACTAACCACAAGACTCTTCGTCCGATCCATCTCCACAGTTGTTTACTCCATCGCACTGCCAGGACTCCATAATACACACTTTATTCTTGCACTGCACCTGATGTTCCATACAGCTTTGTGTTGAACAGCCCTGTTCATCTGAACCATTTCCACAATCAAGGTAACCATCACAAACTTCCCATATGTCAATGCAATCACTGCTGTTGGTGCACTGACACGCTAAAAAAGTAATAATGAGAAAAAAAGGTTATATATAAACAAACAATGAAGACACCAGGGCACCAAGGGGACTGCGCATGTATAGATATGCACTGGGTAGAGTTAGGGAAGTGGCTAACTATTAAACAATTTGCTGGGCACCGCTGCTTCCCCCCCGTCCCCCTCCATGATTTTCAAAGGTTGGGAGGTATGAGTAACAATGTGACACCTCATTATGAAAATAAAAAAAATAAAAAATAAAAAGTGGACCATTAGTAACCCAAAAGGGGTTACTCCAGGACTGGACAACATGCCATGATTTTAATTATTGTCTGACCATAACATGGTTACGAGACTAGACTGTTGACACCAGCATAGGAAGTGATGTCATGGGACTGGCAGATGCAGACAGGAGGACATGTTTTAAGACAAGGGGTACTTGCAGGGAAGTCACCATAATCTTGTTAAAAAGCCTCATGTAGCTTTGTTGCCGAGCTTCAGTTTAAAGGGTCGCTGAGTTTTCAGAAGACTTTCGATATGTCAGAGACCTATCAAAAGTTCTAATCAGTGGGGTCTGACTGCTGAGACCCCAATAATACTAGAACTAGGAGAGACGTGCTCGCATATCAGTCTCGCTTTTCTCATTGCAGGAAACAGGTTCAATAGAAGTATATGGGACTGTTTTGCCATCTCCAGCAGTGAGGAGACAGCATGAGATGCAAGCACTTCTATCCTCATTCTAGGGATCGAGGATCTAAGCACTTTTGACATGTCAATATGAGAAAACAAAAGCATTTAAGAACTCAGTGTCCCTTTAAATTTTACATAGTTATTTTACTACTTCATAATTAAAAGATTTTTCATAATTTTCCCTATGAAGCAAAAACAAAACCACATTATAAAAACTATGTGTTCTACTTGCCACAGTCCACTTCATCGGAGCCATCCAGACAGTCAATAAAGCCATCACATTTCCAACTTTTAGAAATACATTTTCCATTGTCACATTGCCAAGCGCTTGCATCACCACGACATGGGAGATCTGCAAAGAAAAATTGTAAAGACTGACTTGAGATGAACAGTTTTCAAAAATTCGATTCAGTCGCTTAGCCGAATTTTTATTTTTATTTTTTAATTTCCTTCGTTCCGAATTAATCACGAAGAGCGTTTAATCAGGTCTATCCTGGCCTGCATTTAAACTTTAGGGAGAATGTATCTCAGTGTACATCACTGTGCAGTGCAGCAGCGTGCATAGCTAGTCCTTTCTGGTAACCAAACAGTTACTGTGCGTATGAACGACAGGCAGGTCAGTGCATATGGCAGCGCACATCATGCAGGCCACCAACATTCATAGCTAAACCAAAAAAAAAAAAATATATATATATATATATATTTATATTTATTTATATAATATCACCATCCTTCAAACCCACATAACAAGTGCCGATCTATTCACGATCCTAACCCTAGAGTAGGCTTAGCTCCTGAATTTGCCTCACAATAAGCGATAGAAGTAACTGACCAAATAACAGAAGTGTGAACTTCACCTTAGTATCAGGTCTAATTTATTGGTGTGGACTTCCCCATGCAGGGTTTCGAAATTCAAGTTATGACCTTATCACAGTGGTGAGGGTGTCTGGACTAAGGCTGTGTTCCAGTCACTGTTTATATTGCCAGTCAGTATTTGGTCAACATTTAATCAGTATTGGTAAGGCAAAAACAGGGAGTGTGTCCAAAACAGATAACATGTTATGGAAATATGTTCATGTCTTCTGTGTTTTGGACCCACTCCTGCTTTGGGCTTCCAATTCATGATCAAATCCTGATGCAAAATACTGACCATATGATAGAGGCCTTCTGGATGCTCAAATGACAGACCTGGTTTTTTGTTATTCCTCCGTTTCTTTCTTCTTCTTCCTAAATTTCTGCAATTAATAAAGCCCGAACCGCTTGGCGTACAGACTCTGTTCAAAGTGCGTTTCGAAGCCCTCGATGGTGTGCCATGTATTTTTTGAGTCGATCGGATTTGTCGTTTTTAAGATATCACAATTTAAAACCCAAAAAAAATTCTCCATAGGAATGAATGGAGAGCCTTAGAGTGTGGGCCAGTCACAGTGAATATGCAAATAGGCAGCACCATATATGGCACAGCATACACACAGTGGAGAAGGCTTAGAGATATATAGAGATAATATAAAGGGGAGATTCCTCAGACCTGAGGCTAAGGGGGCATTCACATGTCCGTTGTAAGGAGCTGTGATCACGGGCCTCGGGGACGCCCACTGGCAGAAGGGTTAATCTGCCATTTTGGATTCTGTTAAACTTCAAGGGGCTTTCCAGAGGGACTCTTAAAGGGGCAGCCGCACAGGTGTACTCTGGAAGTCACTGTTAAAGGTGCGCCCTTTTCAAGCACTATGTATTTTCTTTTGGAAATGCAAATCTAGTTTTTAATCTGTTCTGACAGATCAGAAGAATGGAAAAATAAATGGTTATGTCATCAAGGCGGAACAAGGACACTACCGGCCCTGACACAGAGTGGCGAGGTTGGCAACAGCATGAGAAGTCATCCTAGTGGCCCAGTAACAGGGTGGGGAGCAACGGCAGTAACCACAAAAGATGGCGGGTGGCAGTAGGAGAATATGGCAGCAGTTGTGTGGCATCATCAGATTAGTGGCTGAAGCAGGTGGCCAGAAGTAAAGGGGTATTTTTCATAACTTTCTGATGTGGTGGCACACTGCAGTCAGATTATATGAAAAATAGTTAAGATAGCTCACTTGTTGGATGTTGTTCAATATATAAAATATAGTCCGAGAACTCACTAAAGCCAAAAGAATAAAGAGAAATACTATAAATTGTAAATAGCGAGTACATCCAGGAGTATATTAAAATTATATTTGCAGTCAGAACATTACTGCTAGAATGATCTAGTCCTGTGATGGCTAACCTCTGGCTCTCTAGCTGTGGAGCATGCTGGGAGTTGTAGTTTCACCACAGCTGGAGTGCTGAAGGTTGGAAATCACCGATTTAGTCTGATGCATAAAGCACTGGTGTGTGGAAATCCTGGCTGATCCACACCCGATTCATCTTTAGAAAGGTTAATCTCTCAACATTTCCGGTTGAAAGGAGAGTTCTCTTTGGGGTAACTATGCCCCCTGCCACACTAAACACTCACTCTGATGCCACACTACTGGCTAGGCAGGAAGGCTTGCCCAGGGAAAACCTGGCCAGTTGCAGCCACAAATCAGTTTGTTGCCCTGTTTTGTAGTCCGGGGGGGGGGGGGGGGGGGGGGATCTTGGATCTGGGGTGGCAGGGTGTAATCTATCACCTGCTGGTTCAGTTTCTGCTCCATGTCCTGCTGCTGCTGGGTGGTTTCTTTAGTATACTCAATATTTATATATTTAGATACTCAAAGCTTAAGTTGCTGCTGATGGAGCTGGTGCTGCTCCAACCCCCCTTCCCTTCCACCCCACTCCAGCAGTCATGGCAGTGGAGCGTGAACTCAGAGGGTCACCTGGGTTAGACCTTCATGAGGATGGGCAAAGGAGCACATAGGCAGCAACCAATTTACAAAAAAAAAAAAAAAAAAAAAAAAAAAAAAAAAAAAAGGGGCAGTATCCCCCTGCAGGACATTGAGTGGAACAACATCATTCATCCCGTAGTCCTGGCAACTGACAGTGGCATCAGCAAACAGCAGGTGCCATGCATGAGCTGCCACTGTCTAACATCAAAGTTACACTGGGGAGTAGTCCTGTCCATATGAATCCTCAAGAAATCGATCACAGGTTTCCTCTGCTCAGTCATTCCAACATGTAGAGGGTGGAGTTCCAACGAGTGGTAACGTCACATATGAGGTGATGTAGGGAAACACCATACTTCCTTTGCAGCTCAAGGAGGGCATATTTTGCACAGCCAGAGTGGCTGAAGTGTATGCACAGTTTCCTTGACATTTTCAAGACATCTTGCAGTTTGGTGGAAGACTTCAGGAACTGGGTGACAACCAGATTCATGATATGCGCCATGTAGGGCACATGGGTCAGCCCTCCCTGAAGCAGCACAGACAGAATGTTCTTCCCATTATCTGTGACCATGGTACAGAGGTAGAGGATGCTGCCCACAAGAGCTTACAATCTATAAGGGAAGGGGAGAACACTGTAGGTGAAGGTATAGGCTGCTCTTGTGGCGGTGTGGTGGCAGCATGCTCATTGCAGATGGTAGGCCTTGCTGAAAAGGTGGGTTTTCAGGTTACTCTTGAAGCTTTGGATGTTGGGCTAGAGCCCAATGTGTTGGGGTAGTGAGTTCCAGAGTAGAGGAGAGGCACGTGAGAAATCTTGTAGTCAATTGTGTGAGGAACAGATGAGAGGAGAACTGAGGAGGAGGTCCTGTAAGGATCTGAGACTACTGGGGTGGAATGCATTGAGAAAGCAGGTCAGAGATGTAAGGAGGGGACAGGTTGCGGACGGTCTTAAAATGTAGCTGTAAGTATTTTAAACTGAATTTACTGGGCAATGGGGAGCCAGTGAATAGATTGGCAGAGGAAAATGTCAATTACTTACCGGTAATGTGATTTTCCGGAGTCCATGACAGCACCCGGAGAGAGGATCCGCCTCCCAGGACAGGAAACCCACAGGTATAAATCTTCCAAGGAGCCTCTCCCCTTCAGTGTAGTTTTCAGAGACGAGAGACCACCTTCTTCCAATTCACGTTTACTCTGACCCCAGGGGTCATTTATAAGAACCTTGTTTTTTTTTGTTTTGTTTTTTACTGCACACCCGTGACAAATACCATCACCAACAACCAGAGAATCCCCACACCAAGAAAAGAACAAGAAGGGAGGGTAGTAAAGGGGTGCTGTCATGGACTCCGGAAAAAAAAAAAATCACATTACCGGTAAGTAATTGACATTTTATCCCTTCGTCCAATGACAGCACCCGGAGATGTCCCAGAGTGACCAAATTTTAGGGGGGGGGGACCACAGCCTGAAGGACTTTACGTCCGAAAGAGATCAGACACCGAAGATAAATCCAATCTGTAGTGCTTATAAGAGGTACAGGGTGAAGACCATGTAGCGGCTCGACAGATATCCTGTATAGATGCCTCTGCTCTTTCTGCCCATGAGGTGGCAACTGCTCGGGTCGAATGAGCCGTCCAACCTGAAGGAACTGGTTTCTGCATGGAAACATATGCCAAAGTAATAGCTTGTTTAATCCACCTCGCAATGCTACTCTTACTAGCTGTCTTTCCCTTATTTTTTCCTGAGAATTGTACAAAGAGGGAGGAAGATTTCCTACACTCTTTAGTGGCTTCTAGATAATTCAGTACACATTCCCTTACATCCAGCTTATGAAATTCTGCCTCCTTCTGAGTTTTTGGGTCTGTGCAGAAGGATGGAAGGATGATCATCTGGCTTCTATGGAAGTTGGACACCACCTTAGGAAGAAACGCCGGGTCAGGTTTTAATACTATCCTATCCTCTTGAATGATTGTAAAAGGAGAAGTGGAAAGCGCCTGCAGCTCACTTATTCTCCTAGCAGACGTGATGGCGACTAGGAAAACGCACTTTAAGGTCATATTTTTGATGGACACACCGTCAGGAGATACAAAGGGCCGTTTGGTTAGGGCCTGTAACACTAAGTTCAGATCCCGGGGGGGAGGGGGGTTCTGACCTTTTCTACCGGACGGGACCTAGAGATAGATTTACAAAATCTCATAACCCAGGGATGAAGGGCTAGTCTGACATCAAACAGTTGTTTTTTTATGTACAAAAAAAGGAGCGTCTTTTCTTAGATTCAAGGCCCTCAAACATAACGTCCTGAACTGAACGGACCTCCCTGGTTTCCTCTATACTCAGTTGCCCTTACAGCTTTAATAAGCTGATCCACATCCTGTAAGGGAAAAAAAGGGTCTTCCCCCTCCATCTTCATCCGAGGAAGAGCCTGTATCCACTTCACCACTCTCTACTTCTATTTCTGAGCATGATTCATTAGAATCCAGAGAAACCAGCGCACTTCTCTCCGTATGCCTAGATCTATGCGGACGAGGCTCCTTATGTGACCCAAGTGTAGAATGCACTTCATCTCTAATCATTTTCTTCATGCATCTCATCATGGATGGTGACTCCTCTGCAATAGTGTTTTCAATACAACGCTTACAAAGGGCTTTAACATAAGATGAATCCAATTTCGTTTTACAGATCCCACACTCCTTATGACGTGACTGACGTTGCTTTTTTAGGCTTATCCTGATAAGACAATCAATATAAGGCAGACATAAGCATTCCCTTATGAAAAACTTACATAGCAGAAGCAACACCCATACCCATATCCTACCACAGGCATCGGGGTAACAGGGTCCTTGGGGGCTTCATTTGGGCTCTCCATCCCTGGTGCCCCCTTTTCCCTGGAACCGGAAGAACCCAGCAAGGATCTCAGGGGGAGCTGAGTCTGGGCTGTATTTCTATCTGAAGCAGGCTGGAGGAATCCCCTGTAGCGCTGTGACCACGCAGCGCTTTCATTCAGCTGACTTCCACGCCGGGGATTTGAATTCGGCGCTTTTTTTTTTTTTTCAGCCGATCACGTGCCGATGTCATCCCGGCGCGTCCCGCCTCCTCCTTCCCCCGTCCCCCGGAAGGAGGAAGCTGCCGGCGCCCGGCGTTCTTCAGCCACCTGCCTCCCCACAGGAAGGGACACAGCCATCCAGTCACCGCCGCGGCCCCCCGGACCATCCGGTGCTCTGCTAATTTTAGGTACGTGGAGCGGGGACATCACCCGGCGCGTACCTCAGCCCAGAAGCTCCGATCCTAGGGAGAAACTACTCCCCGTAAAAAATAACAAACAGTACCCGTAGGTTGTCCTTCTAGGACAGGAAACCACACTGAAGGGGAGAGGCTCCTTGGAAGATTTATACCTGTGGTTTCCTGTCCTGGGAGGCGGATCCTCTCTCCGGGTGCTGTCATTGGACGAAGGGATAAAAACGAGGGGGGAAAGGTAGATTAACCTGGCAGCAGAGTTGAGAATAGATGAGAGGGGCGTGAGAGTGCTGGATGGGAGGCCACACAGCAGGATGTTGCAGTAGTCCAGGCGGGAGAGGACAAGAGAGCACACACACACAGTAGTATTTTAGTTGACTCAGGGGTGAGGAAGGCACGAATACGAGAGATGTTCTTAAGTTGGAAACGGCAGGTGGAGGTGAAGGGTTTGGATGTGTGGCTTAAAGGACAGGGCAGAATCCAATGTTACCCCCAGGAAGCAGGCCTGTGAGACTGGAGAAAGTGTTGTGCTATTAACTGTGATGGACAGGTCAGGTAGGGGGGCTGAGTGACATTGAATTCAGTTTTCTGTATGTTGAGTTTCAGGAAGTGGGAAGAGATGAATGAAGATATTGCTGACAGACAGTGGGATTCTGGATAGGAGAGAAGCAACAACTGGGCCAGAGTGGTAGATCTGAGTGTTGTCAGCATAATATTATTCGAAGCCATGGAACTGTTGTCTCTGCAATTGCCTCAGTGATCGATTGCTGGCAAAACACGTGACAAGGAGTAGGAGGAGGAGCATCAGGAGAAATAGATGAAGGGAAGGAACAGCTTCCTTCTGTTGAGGAGCCCTGACTGCTGGAGGAGGTGTGCAGGCCGCTGGGAGATGTAGTGATACACCCTGATGCAGCAACCCCTGCATTAATGCCATGGTTTTCCCAGGCCACTTTATGGTGATGCTCTATGTATTGACTCAGGGCTGTGATGCCAACATTAGCAACCTGACCGTTTCACCTTCTGCTCACATATCCTGCATATTCCCACACTAACATCCTCCAGCAACTTGATAAAAAAAAAAAAAAAAAAAAAATTCCCACACTGGCATTTTACCCCCAACCACTCCCTGCTGCCTGCCTGCCACTTCTTGTAGGAACCTGTGCACAGCTAGTTGTTTCCTGACAGACTCCTAGGTAGCAGATGGTCTACCCCAGGCACGTTTGGCTCCAGATCTCCCACTGCTTCCATCCTGCTAGCTCAATGACACTCCGCCCCCCTTCTGCAGTCTCACAGGCCTGCTGCCACTCTCACATGCAATCTGCTACATCATGCACTAATGTCTGTTTGTCACCCTCACCAGTCTCATCCCTGACCATTTGCAACATGTGCCCCCACCTGACTGTCATCATCGCTAGTTGCATGCCTATGGGAGGACACAGAGGACCTCTACTCCAAGTCTGTGCTGGCCTGTAGCTGCCTGTGACTCTCCTCACTAAGCTCATCATCACTGAAAAGTGGAGCAAAGCCAGCAGCATGCATTAGTTCCCAAGCAGAAGGAGCAGTAAAGTAAAGAGGCAGTTGCAGGACAGGTGAGGGCACAGAGGTTGTTCCTGGGCCATGCCAACTATGTTGAGGATGGCCCAGTATGTGGTGTCAGAGGAACCCACCGATTGCTGAATGTTGAATTCAACTGCTGTGGCCTGCACCTCACCTAAGTCCCTGCTCAATAGACAGTTGGAGGAGGTGGACAGAAGATGGTGGCTATTGATGGCCACCACAGAGGGCCAGCTTTTTCGGGCAGTATATTGTACTACACTGTTATATGGGTTTACTGGGATGGTATTTTGAACTATGGTATTGTTGACCCGCCTACTTGTGTTGCCCCACCTTCTGTTAATTTGGACCTGCCTAAAAAATGGGGCCACTTATTTCCGCCCCTGGTCACCTGAGATGTTAGAGTTAATTAACCATTCCATTACAGCTGGATTGTTGGTCAAAACACAACTGCTGGATGACAGTGGCAGCTCTGGCCTGTTGCTGCGGTTGTTGCTACCACCAACCCTTCCTCTGCTGCTACTTGTGAAGGGTACAGGTACATTTTTGCCACTGCCTGTTTCTTTTGAGGGCCCAGGCAATTGTCTGTTGGCCATAGTGTCAAGTAACTGAATCAGTAATGTAACAGATGAAGTATCTGTCCCAGATTGCATTGCAAAGGTTATTTCCGCTGCAATCTACAACTTTTCCCCCCACTCATGCCAGGTCTAAAATTTATTTCATATTCTATGACTGTTTCAGGTGTAGAAAATGTTCTAAATCTTTGCCAGCAAGGAAGCCGGCGTAGATTTAGACTGGCGCTGGATGTGCCAAAGTTATGTAGAAGCCTTAATAAATGACCCGCGAAATCTGTAGCACAAAATCAGCAGTGTGTTTGTAATCCGCAGCAGGAAAGGCCCCAATTTATCACACCTCTTAACATAACATTTTATTTCTCTTCAATTAAAAATAGCTATAAAGATGTATTCCCAAAAAAGCAAAAAATAAAAAATGCACACCCCAATATACTTAAAACTGCTGGTACACACGGATTTTAAGCATCTCTATGTGGTGTTGACAGTTGAATACGGTTGTTAAACCATAGCAATGATAATATCAATATGTGAATGTGAGTATGGTGAGTCATACTGTATCTATTTCAGTCTAATATGAGGCTGAATAGATCGTGTGATTCTCTTGATATTCAGAAAGATGTGGCCATATCTACCCCCTCTGCAGATTAACTGTTGCTAGTAGCTGTATAAAGGTGAGCAGATATCTTTATTCTTCCCCTAACTAGAGGTACATTTGTATTCCAGTTTATGGTCGTCACATTCTTCATATGCCAAATATCTCCTCAATAGCCATAGCGGATGCAGTCTACAATAGGGTGCACTTATATGCTGTGGACTTTGTTGCAGGATCTAGTCACCTGAATGGGACTTGCAGAAATCCATGTGCTGCCCCTCTATTCAAATGAATAGAACAGATTTTCAGTCGCAGCAGATTCTGCAACAAAATCTTCAGTGTGTGAAGGCACCCACAGAGAGCTATTCAACTGAACCCTGTGTTTCCTTAAAAACTGAGTGCTGTGCACATTTAGCGCACCTCCACAGCTCCTGCCATGGCTTTGTCAAGGGTCTGCACCTCTGGTCAGTTTTCTGCTGCAGATTTGAGACATAAAAACACACAGATAATCAGTCACTTGTGGACATGGCCCTAAACAAGTAAGTCTTCCAGCGAAGATTTCCATGTTAGAATATAGCGCTTCATATGCCCCAAAGACACCCCAAAAATAACACTGACACAGACATAAGCACTTGCTTTAGGCTCTGTTTATAATGGCATCATCCTTCCATTAAATGGCCTTTGACGGTCAAAACCACGTAGACATCACGTTTCCCCCTCGATGATGCAAAAAAAAAAAAGCACCAATTTATGTGTGTAAAATCAGCCTTCATCTATAAGGTTTTTTTTTTTTTTTTTAACTTTCCAGTTTTAAGGCTCACTTACTTTGGTAGGTGTGTGGCAGAGTCTTGATCTTTTTCCAATGGTTGTTGGACATGAAAAATTACATTCTACTGTGTGCCAATACATCTATCCATTGATATATTTGAGAGAAATAAAGAAAGAAAAAGGCTTACCACATTGTTCATCAGTACCATCAGGGCAATCCCTTTCTCCATTGCACAGCCAGGAAACTGGAATGCACTTATCCTTACATACAGACTGCTGCAGAACGCTGCATGCCAAAGGACCTGAGAAACACATTGGGATACATCACAACAGTATAATACCAAATAGTGGCAAACACCATGCATTTAAAGGGTTATTCTCATTTTAGACAATGGGGGCATATCGCTAGGATATGCCCCCATTGTCTTATAGGTGCGGGTCCCACCGCTGGGACCCGCACCTATTTCCAGAACGGAGCCCCAGAAGTGAATGAGGGCGCACTGCGCATGCGCAGCCGCCCTCCATTCATTTCTATGGGGCCACCGAAAATAGCCGAGCGCTGGCTCGGCTACTTCCGTCGGCTCCATAGAAATGAATGGGAGCGCACCGCGCATGCACGGCCCTGCTCCCATTCATTTCTATGAGCGGCGCGGGGAGCTGCGCCTGGTGGTGGCCGGACCCCCGGAAGCGCTCCCCGCTCCGTTCTGGATATAGGTGCGGGTCCCAGCGGTGGGACCCGCACCTATAAGACAATGGGGGCATATCCTAGCGATATGCCCCCATTGTCCAAGATGAGAATACCCCTTTAAGGGCTCATACACACATCTATACTGTTTTCTAGTTCACAAATTGTGGATCCACAAAACATGGATACCAGTCATGTGCATTCCGCATTTTGTGGAATGGAACGTTCTGGCCTCTAGAACAGTCCAATCCTTGCCAGTTTTACAGTTATGTTCAATATTTGTGCAGGTGCCACAGAATGGACATACGGACAAGCACACGGTGTGCTGTCGCATCTTTTGCGGCCCCATTTACGTGACTGGGTCCACATTCAACCCACACAAAATGCAGACCAAAAACATGAATGTGAATAAGACCTTGTTTTGCTGATAAGAGCAAGACTTCAGGTTCGGATAGTCTTTAAAGAGAGACTCTTAACTGAATTACAGCTACACTTCAAAGGAAGGTTTATAATATGATTTTATTAAATATAATAAGTAGTATGTACATATAGTGATAGGATGTCCTTCTTTTGCACTTCTCTATATACAAAGGATAAAGAACATAACACACAATTACATCAACACTTCATCTGGAGTCCTGTCTACATCCAGAATGAAGGTACATACGTCACCGATTGAGTTATCATCGTCTGACAGCAACATCAGCTGGTAAGCCCTTTCAGCTAAAGCAGTCAGTCTTGATCGGGAAAACACCGGTCCCTACGCAAGGCGTGTTCCCCCCCGTAGGATGAGCTTCTGACTTTTTTCCTGAAGGGTTACAGGCAGCTTTTGGCCTCTTTCACACAAACGTATTTTTTGCGGACTCCGACCCATTCATTTCTATGGGTCCGCAAAAAATGCGGACAGCACACCGTGTGCTGTCTGCATCCGTTGCTCCGTTCCCCGCAAAAAAAAAAAAAAAAAAATATAGAGCATGTCCTATTCTTGTCCATATTACGGACAAGAATAGTACTGTTCTATTAGGGGCCAGCTGTTCCGTTCCGCAAAATACAGAATGCACACGGATGCCATCCGTTTTTGCGGACCGCAAAACGTTCGTGTGAAAGAGGCCTTATACCAATTTAAAAAAAGAGCGCCATTCCCTAGTGGAATGTAGCCAGCGCATGCGCTCTATAATTGTCACTGTGTACAAGTTGTTCATCTGCTCTCACCCCAGACCTTGGAGAGGCCAGTTCCCAGGTCCACAGCAAGTCAGAATCCCAAAACAACTTTGAGAAAATACATAGACAAAGCCTCACTCCGTGTACCTGCATTCACAGGACTTAAATCAACACTTTAACTGAACAGATACAAAATGTAATTCAAGTGATCAGAAACGTCATCTTCAAACTTTAGACCTCAAGAGTTTTTCGGTGGCATTTGTTATACTGTATTTTTGCCATGGCAAATTCATGCTTCAGAATTTCAAAACAGATCACTTTTACGCTGCATAAAAAGACAACTCAATGATCGGCCTCCCCCAGGCGTATGGTTACTAAAATAGGTGCAACCACATTGCACTTGCACCAAATGCATTATCTGCAATTTTCATTAATTTGAGCAAGTGCATATCGGGGTTGCCAACTGTCCAGAAATTTGTGGATAGTCTGTAAAAATAGTCGACTTTTTTCCTGTGTCCGTGAAAAATAAAAAAAAAAAAATAATAAAAAAAAAAAAAAAAAGTGTCAGCGGGGTTTTTTTTTTTTAGGCCGTGGTACTTCTCGCCATTTAACAGCTCACAGTAAATGGTGGTAGTGAATTCTTATCAGTATATTGCGCTATAGATATGTATTATTTATAGGGCACATTTGCTCAAGTGTCGCTGCCTGTTTTCATGAGTAAAAAGCCCGTTTACAACGGTCATTTTTTTAAGTCTCATTTACCAACTGTTTTTGCACCTGTTTTGGAGGCATTATCTTATTAAGGTAGGTGTGCGCCAGATTTTGTTGTAACAGTCTAATTTCCATGCTGTCCCAGGGGTGGCGTACATTTCTCTGCTTTGAGTGTCGAGTTGCACTACAGTTTGACTACTTTCATGGAGATGTGCACCAAAATTCAGCCCACTTGTACCACAAATGTCTTACAAGAAAACAACAACTATATATCACAATTAAACCAAAAGATAAACCAATTTAATAAGATTTGATAACAACAAAAGCCAAGCTTAGTAAATGTGCCCTATAATCTTTATCATTCATTATGGTTTTCCAGTTTGTCCGTAAAAAAGGCTGGCTGTCCGTGACTGAGATAAGTTGTCCCAAAAAAAGAAAAATTTAAGTTTGCAACCCTGTCGTGTGTATTAACACCAGTCTAAAAAAAAAAAAAAAAAAAAAAAAAAAAAAAAAAAATCAACCTCAAATACACCTACAACGATAAATTTCACAGTTGGTTCTGGAGAGAAAAAAACAAAAGCACCCTGGGAGAGAGTAATCAAAACTGGTGTAAAGGAAAACTGGTTTCGTTGCCTATAGCAACCAGATTCTAACTTTAAACGTTCAGAGCTTCTTTGGAAAGAGAAAGGTTGCCACGGGTATCTTAGCTAGTTTTTCTTTACACCAGTTTTGAAAAATCTTCCCCATCACATGTGAACATACCCTTTGTCCAAACCGATCATGTAGTCCTTGTTGATGATTATATCATATCTATCATTCTACTGACTTTGACCAGTTTCTTACCTGCTACCAAGCCTCCTAGGAATCCAGTCAATAAGCTGATTACCAATGCCACGCACGTCCACCTCATTGTTGTCTAGGTGGGGATTATACATAGAAGATTTGTTGAAGCGACATTGAACTAGAGAATCACAAAACAAGCTTGTGCCAGCAGCACTACTATTTATCTTGTGCCAGCTGATGACGATTCATCGTCAGCTCAAGAAGTATCCCACCTGATAAGGGTTATCCTAGGATCATCTGGAGATGGTGGCTGAGGCCTAGTTCACACTGCAGTGATTTGGTCAGTGATTTCCATCAGTGATTGTGAGCCAAAACCAGGAGTGGAGCCTATACACAGATAAGGCCTCTTTCACACGACAGCATTTTTTGCGGGCTCCGATCCGCATTTTTCACATGAAAAATGCGGACCCATTCATTTCTATGGGCCCGCAAAAAATGCGGGCAGCACACCGTGTGCTGTCCGCATCCGTTGCTCCGTTCCGTGGCCCGCAAAAAAAAGTAGAGCATGTCCTATTCTTGTCCGTTTTGCGGACAAGGATAGGCAATGTTACAGTGGATCCGCAAAAAATACGGATGCCATACGTTTTTTTTGCGGATCCGCAATTTGCGGACCGCAAAACACAACGTTCGTGTGAAAGAGGCCTAAGGTGCAGTATAACTGAAATATCTGCTCTTGTTTTGTGTTTTTGACCCATACCTGGTTTTAGCTCAAAATCACTGATAAAACACTGACCAACTCACTGAAGTTGTCAACTAGGCCTGAAGAAGTGGGAAGTAGTTCAAAGAGAAGGCCTTGCTCATAGTAACCGATTAGCACTCTGCTTTTGCTGTACTGTTGGCACAACAAAAAGGCATTGAGGGAGATTTATCAAATTGGTGCAAAGGAAAACTGGCTTAGTTGCCCATAGCAACCAATCAGATTCCACATTTCATTTTCCAAAGGAGCTCTAAAAAATAAAAGGTAGAATCTGATTGGTTGCTAGGGGCAACTACGCATGTTTTCTTTTCTTTTACACCAGTTTTGATGTCCTCCATTGTGTGTGGCGAGACACGTGTCGACATGTAGCCCCAGCCTGATGAAGCACGTTAATGTAACTGATAATTGTGGGCACCTTTTTCTTTGCATTAGCAGTACCAGCTAAGTACATGAGATATTCAAAATCTAGAGGGAGATTTATCAAAACTGGCGTAAAGTAGAACTGGCTTAGTTTTCCATAGCAACCAACCAGATTCCACCTTTCATTTTTCAAAGCTCCTTTAGAAAATGAAACGTGAATCTGATTGGCTGCTATGGGCAACTAAGACCGTTTTCATTTACACCAGTTTTGATAAATATACTCCCTAATGAACACAGCACGAAAATTTAATGCACGGAAATTGTTCTGAATTCAGAACATGTCAATTGTTTACGTGGATTTTCAGTGCAGACATTTAATTCAATGGGGCTGCAAAAGACGCGGACAGCAAACCCTGTGTGTTGTCCGCATCCGTGTGTCCATTCTGTGGCCCCGCAAAAAAAAACATAACCTATTCTTGTGACATTTTGCGGACTAAGATAGGACAGTTCTACAGAGGGCAGGACATTCCATTCCACAAAATGTGGAAAGCACTCGGCTGGTATCTGTGTTTTGAGGAATCACATTTTGCGGAATGCAAAAAAGGCAACAGCTGCATGACCCCTTACTGTACCACAAAACTGTGGCACAGCAAGGTAATACCACATGTTAATGTCAGCAACTACATGTAAGAGGAGTGAACGGAGTACCCGGCACTGGAGAATTTGTGGTGCTGCCGGTGACTGTACCTAGGAATGAGACACTTCTGGATGACAGCTGCAGGATAAGTACAGAGGCCTGGCTAGGCCCAGGAAGACCGTAGTGCTCGCTGGGGGTGGAGTGTAATACCATATAATATATTCATGTAGGAACAAAGCAGGGCTGAGAAAAGGGAGAGAAAAAGAAGGACCCGGGGGAATGGGGTTATGAGAAATTATTATATATGGACAAGCCAGGAGGAGCTGTTCAAAACCCAAGCTTGGATGGATAACAGTCATTACAAATTACAATCTATTGCAGTCTATTCTTCCATCTATATATACTGTTGAGATATTGTACGAATTACGTTCTGGAAAAGATAGAACATGGCTTCCAGTGTCTGGGGATCGGGGTTCTAGCAGTTCCCATAAAATAATGGAGCAGCCTCTTCTTGGTCTTAAGAATAGCTCTTAGTAGGAGGGACAGTAAAGCTTTTTCATTTGTAGGTGTAACTGATCCTCAATATTTTGTTACACCAGATATGGCTATGGCAGCCACTTTGTAGTGTATGATCGAAGATGAATACATTAACCACCCAGACAACATGAGGCTTCCCCATCCATACTGTTCCGTTTCTGGGGTGCTGATCTTACTGTGTCTTCTGGACTAGAAACATCACCTCTATGCTGAACAGAAGGTGCCAGGGTACAGTGCAAAGAGAGTACATCAAAGCCAAAAGACAGGAAAAACAGATGAGTAAAAATGAAAGGCAGCCAGAATTGGACAACCAAGCAGCCGGACCACACTGGGGTTGGGCAACACCATCTTTTCTCTTCACCCTTGGCATGAACAGGACATACAGTATCTATTCAGCGTTACCATCCCAACCCAAGGGTACAAAAAAAAGACCCCTTTCTAACCATATAAAGTGTCAGAGAAAGGGGCTCCTTTATTTAAGGCCCTAAGAAAGTAGATTAGCAGACCCCAGCAATGCAGCTGAATGAAGCATTCCAAGAGGAGAGTGATGCAGATGTGGATTCCAGGCCATGGTCAGTTTTTGTTACAATCATGGGGGTCTTGCACTGACTGCCTGGTTATCTAATTGGGACCGTGTTCTCTAACTTCTTCAATATCAAATTATGGTACCTTAAGGCCCCTTTCACACGGGCGCAATGCGTGATGTGAACGCATTGGACCCGCACTGAATCCTGACCCATTCATTTCAATAGGGCTTTTCACATGAGCAATGTTTTTCATGCATCAGTTCGCCGTTGCGTGAAAATCGCAGCATGTTCTATATTCTGCGTTTTTCACTCATCCCTGGCCCCACGGATGCAATGCGTGATTCACTGATGGTTGCTAAGATATGTTGTTTGTAAACATTCAGTTTTTTATCACGCTTGTGAGAAACGCATCAAAACGCTTCGCACCCGCGTGGAAAAAACTGAACGAACTTACGCAATCGCAGTCAAAACTGACTGCGATTGCATGCGGATTGGTGCAGATGCGTGCAGATTTTCTGGAACGCATCCGGACTGAATCCGTGACGCCCGTGTGAAAGAGGCCTAAAGGTGTTATCTGACCCCTGCAATGCACCCCATATGCCTGGGACCCTCACACGCAATGTACCTACCTCGCTCCCCGCCACCCGCATCGCTTCTGAAGCCCGGCATCGGGGTTGGGAGAATTCAGCCAATAGCAGGTGATGATGGGGACGAGCCTCCCTAGCATCCAGAAATTATACTCACCTCATCCACTTAGGACCCATTCACACGACGGTATGAATGGGACCGTATCTATTCTGCAATATTGCGGAATAGATGCGGCCCCATTCACCTCTATGGGAGAGGGGAGCCGCCACACAGAGCTAGCTGCCGCGGCTCTGCTGAAAAATATGAAGCATGTCCTATACTTGTCTGCATGCACGGACAAGTATAGGCATTTTGAATGGGGCCACCCGGCATGTGTTCCGAGCGGTGCGGAACACACGCCGGGTGGCCCCCGTATTATTGCGGGTCCGCAATAATGCGGATCCGCAATAATACGGTCGTGTGAATGGGGCCTTACTCATGGAGAGGCCATTCACTCCCGTCTTGATTGAAGAAAACCCACCAAAGGACCTGCATCGCCTGTGATAACCTCATCACGTGATCACGATTGGCGCATGTAGGGATGTCATCAGTGATGACGTCACCACGCGTGTCCAGCGTAATCATGTGGTGACGTCATCACGCTCGCCACAGGTTTGGCGGGTTTTATTCAATCAAGACGGGAGTGGACGACTTCTCCACAAGCAAGTGGATGATGTAAGCTTAATTTTTTTTAACCCCTGATTAACTCGACAAGCTTAGGGCTCATGCACACAAACGTATCTTTTTTCTGTGTCCGTTCCGTTTTTTTTGCGGACCATAGGCAGAACCATTCTTTTTCCGTTTTTTTTCCGGACTGTATTGTGACATTCTGTTTCCGTATGTCCTTATTTCCGTTCCGCAAAAAAATAGGACATGTCCATTACGGACAAGGATAGGACTGTTCTATTAGGGGCTAGCTGTTCTGTTCCGCAAAATACGGAATGCACACGGACGTCATTTGCATTTTTTGCGGATCGTTTTTTTGCGGACCTCAAAAGATGCACAGGGAGTACCTTCCTTTTTTTTTGCGGACCCATTGAAAAGAATGGTTCTGCCTATGGTCCACAAAAAAAAAAAAAGGAAGGTACTCCCTGTGCATTCCGTTTCTGTATGTCCGTATTTCCGTTCCACAAAAAAATAGAACATGTCCTATTAGGGCTCATGCACACGACCGTATGTCTTTTAAGGTCCGCAAAAAATACGGATGACGTCCGTGTGCATTCCGTATTTTGCGGAAAGGAACAGCTGGCCCCTAATAGAACAGTACTATCGGACACGGAAAGAAAATGCGTTTGTGCACATGAGCCCTTATTGTCTGCATTACGGACAAGAAATCGGACTGTTCTGTTAGGGGCCAGCTGTTCCATTCCGAAAAATACGGAATGCATGCGGACGTAATCCGTATTTTTTTTGTGGATCCATTTTTGCGGAGTGCAAAATACATCTGGTCATGTTCATGAGGCATTAATGTGAGTCAGAGATGCCACAATCAGCATTGAACGCGGCATCTGAGGGGTTAAATGACGGGGGTGGCATTATTGCCGTTCCCCGTCATTGCGCCCACTCCATACAATGGAAAACAATTTGTAACAAAGTAATTTGTAACAAATCAAATTTCTTGACAAATTGAATTTTTCAAAACTTCGCTCATCCCTAGTTATTATGTATTTTAGACACTTTTTGCACCTTTTCCAACAATGGGTGAGGCTTAGTGGGAATGTGACTTAGCTGAAAAGGGTTGTTCACCATGTGCACCACACCAATTAGATAAGTCATCTAGCATGAGCCACTGTGATAAACCTGGTGCATCTTTACACTGTCAAAGCTTACACATAATTAGTAAATCTGCCACCTAAGCAATTCCACAGTTTTTAGAAACATATTGAAAAATGTAATCTATGCAATATTTGCAGCAGATCTCCCGCAAGAGCTATACAAACAATGAAGCACAGAACATTGAATTAGACCTTTTATTTTACTGACAAGTCCTTCATCCCAGTTTTTTTAGATATTGGCCTGGGTGCTAAAATAGTCACATACCGCATCCCTTATGCTTTCAGCCTGAAAATCTATAGGACAAGATTGACAAACAGATTGAGGCAAGACAGGTAAGTCCATAGTTTCTACTCCTTCTAACCAACGAGCATCAAATCTCTGCTCTAGTGTTTCGCACATGTTATGCAGGACACAACAGGCTAGTGCTACAGTGGGCACCATCTTATGGTCTGATGGTACTAGTAAGCACTGCCATCGTGCACGCAACCGCAAGAGTGCAATTTCTGCCACACTTAGTGCACGCTGAAGGTGAAGATTATATTGTTCCTCTCTCAAACTGAGTCCACCAACTTTTGAGTATGGTGTGAGTAGCCAGCTCTGTAATGGGTAGCGAGAATTAGCTAACAAGAAATAATTATGCGCTTTGCCTAAGAAAGGATAGTTTGGTGCAGCTTGGAGTCTTCTTTCCTGAACTAGTTCCCAGAGAACAGAATTTTCCAAGATGGTAGCACTGCTCATATTGTCAGGATAGCAAGCACAGGCTTCCCAAAGCAACCCTTGTCCATCAACTACTGCATGCAGTACCAAAGCGTGAGTGTTATCCCTTCTTGAATTGGAAGATAAAGGAATGGGAAATGATCCTAGTGCTCCGACACAATGTGGGAATCCCCAACGAGCATTAAAGATGCGTGCTGTGTCCTTTAGGGACTGGCAGTCTGGTGGATGGAGATGAATAGGCTTCAGGATTGTTACTATGGCTTGGCATACCTTAAGAAAAAAAAAAACAAAATAAGCATAACTTAATATTATACAAAAGCACTGGATTGAAAATGAAATTACATAAATGGAGTTTTCTACCACCAGGAAGCCCTTTTGATACTGCCACGTAGGGTGCAGGGTTAAAAATAAAGACTCAGTTGTCAGTAATGCTCCAGTTCCAGCGCTGAGCTCCCTTCTCCTCCGATTCCCGTCCCCACTGGCACGTCTACATGCATGTAACACTTGGAAAGCAATAAGTGGTCTCAGTGGTGATTGATGCAGACACAGTACATGACCACTCTCAGTTTTTTTGCCTGGCAATATCAAAAGGGGTTTCCAGTCTTTGAGAAAACCTTTACAACAATGCAACATAGCATAGAGTAAATGTGCCTCTTGAGCTCACCTCCTTCAAACACCTATTTACAACATTTTGACCCGCTCTAAAATTTTGGTTCAATGATGGGCATCTGTTTTTGCTTGACAGTCTCCACAATGCTATGCCCACCTTCTCCTCAGGTGTAAGACCAGGACGATTCAGTCTGTTTCGTAGCCGGTCACACAAATAAATAAAAGTATCTTTGGACATGCGGAATCTTTCCAGAAAATCACCCGGCTTGAATTTTCTCAGAAAAGGAAAGTGACTAGAATGGATGGTTCTGTATTGTCTCATGTGTCTTTCCCTCAGCAACAACAGCTAGAATAACAAACGAAGAATATTTTATTGTACATAATTGAGAAAATATACACTTACAAATACATGAATTAGGGGAGACATATTAATCATGCTGGGTAGGGAGAAGCCAGAGGAGAAGAGTCTGGTGGAAACTTCCCCCAAACATGGCACTTAAAAGGAAAGTCTCATGAAGACAACCTCTGTCCATATGATCTGCTAGAGCATATAGGTGTTATATTGAGGGGTCCTGTAACCGCTGCTTCTATTCTTGTCGACTCAAGCTGTTTATCCATTACAGGGTAGCTTCTCCCAACAAAATCAGCTGTTTGTGGCGGAACTCCATTCTGAAAGGGGTTGCTTCTGATGAGACAACCCCTTTAACACTGATTGCTCACAAGTGTTAAAACTATGATTTATCTTTTGAGTAAAACATAGTTAAACTGAATCGGGACACTGTCTTGCTGCCTGCAGATAGTGTAGCATAGTCTTGCTGACAGGTTCTCTTTAAAGTTCCTGGGCCCCAATGCAACATCTTTAACAAGGCCCACAAATGACCATGTGCAATTTATCATGGTGGTGTCTTCTTACATGGCATAGGGACCTTTGATTCCCCTCAGACATGAGGTCCCAAGTGTAGCAGCTACCCCTGCAGCAAAAGACAGCAGCAAGAAGTTACAAGATGATTATAGGGGCCCCTATAGTAACTTCCAGAGGGCAGGTCCCTGGAGAAAGAATACAAACCAGCCTGACTCCAGGGGCGGATTGGCCATAGACCCGACAGGGAAATTTTCTGGTGGGCCGATACATAGGAGCGCCACCCAAGCCCTTCTCATGACTGCCAGCTGGGTACATAATGATCTGATTCTCTCCTACACACCTGGCCAGCAGCCAAAGGTGTCCTCCTGAATTCAACCGTACCTATGTCCGCAGGATAATGATACAAATGAATACTGTTCAGCAGGTGGCAGTATTTTGTGCTGCACTGTGGTATTTGGTTCAGCTGGGGCAGTATATTGCTCTGCACCAGGGCCGGACTGGGACTAAAAAGCAGCCCTGGCACAAACCCTCTGCCAGCCCACATAAAAATTGCCTAGAGCCCACACTGGAGTATGTCAGTAAGGGTGGGTTCACACTGAAAGCATATGCGTTTTCACCAAAACGCATGCGTTTGGTTGATAAAAACATGTGTTTAGCGTTGTTAATCATTATCATTAATATTACAACGCTAAACACATTTCTATCAACCAAACGCATACGTTTTTGTGTAAATGCGTTTAGCGTTGCGTTTTGCCCGATGCGTTTCGAAACGCATCACCAAAATGCAACGTGTGAACCCACCCTTAGGGTAAACTGACTGAGCTACATTTGCAATCAATTAGAAATACCTGGAGTGTGTGGTTTCACTGAACCCCTTTGTGTTTAAATATTAATTCTGTTACACCAAGAATATTGGGGTGAAGACACAAGACAGGGGTCTGCTGCTGGTTTTCCACAGCTCAAATTGACATACTGTGGCTTGAAAACTTGCAGTGTAGGTCACTTTGTGCTGTGTTTTTTTGCAGCATGATGATACATATCAGGTTAGCCACTGGGCATGTCCAAGACAGCGGATCGATTGTGAGTCCTGTTGGAATGCATCTTATAACAGCCATATATGGAATTCACCTTTTAGGATTAGGCCCAATTCACATTTTTTGCATCAGTTATTTTAAACTAAAACCAGCTGTGGTCGAACACACAGAACAGGTGCAAGTCTTTCCATTATACCTTATCTCTGTGTACTCTACACACCTGGTTTTGGTTAAAAAAAACTGATGCAAATAACTGATGGAAAAATCAGTTCAGCCTACTGTGCCCCCATCAGACCTCAGATCAACAGAATGTGCCCCCATCAGACCTCAGATCAACAGAATGTGCCCCCATCAGACTTCAGATCAGCAGAATGTGCCCCCATAAGACCTCAGATCAGCTTAATGTGCCCCCATCAGACCTCAGATCATCAGAATGTGCCCCCATCAGACCTCAGATCAGTGTATTGTGCCCCCATCAGACCTCAGATCAGCATATTGTGCCCCCATCAGACCTCAGATCAGTGTATTGTGCCCATCAGACCTCAGATCAGCAGAATGTGCCCCCATCAGACCTCAGATCAGTGTATTGTGCCCCATCAGACCTCAGATCATCAGAATGTGCCCCCATAAGACCTCAGATCATCAGAATGTGCCCCCATAAGACCTCAGACCAGCTTAATGTGCCCCCATCAGACCTCAGATCAGCTTAATGTGCCCCCATCAGACCTCAGATCAGCTTAATGTGCCCCCATCAGACCTCAGATCAGCTTAATGTGCCCCCATCAGACCTCAGATCAGTGTATTGTGCCCCCATCAGACCTCAGATCAGCATATTGTGCCCCCATCAGACCTCAGATCAGCATATTGTGCCCCCATCTGACCTCAGATCAGTGTATTGTGCCCCATCAGACCTCAGATCAGCAGAATGTGCCCCATCAGATCTCAGATCATCAGAATGTGCCCCCATCAGACCTCAGATCAGCCCACCCAGCCACATAAGGTTAAAATAAAAACCTTTCTTACCTGTCCTGCGCTGCCCTCCGGTCCGGCGCTCCACTCTCTTCCCTGGCCGGCGTGCACTATGACCTGACGCTGAGGACTGATGGGGGTCCCTATATACAAGTGAGCGCTTCCATAATGGAAGCGCTCACTTATATTCGCCTTATTTACATATTTAAAGGGCCCACCCGATATTTGCGCTGGGCAACCCACTATTTCAAAATATTGTGCGGCCCACTGGGCAAATGCCCGGTCTGGCAGATGGCCAGTCCGGGCCTGCTCTGCACTAAGGTATTGCTGGCCCTGCCTACATATGTCTGCACTGCATTATTATGTTGCCCCACCTTCTGTCAATTTGGACCTACCTACAACATGGGGCCACTTTTACGGTTTTTCCAGGGTCACTTTTAGTTCCCAATCCTCTGTACGTAGAAGTCATGTCAGCCACCTGATACATCTATAATAATAAACTGGGTAGTCTGCTAAATAATCGAACCATTTTTATATGAACATAGGCTGGTTGTAGTGTTGTATGCTGCCTATATGTAGTGCAGTCAGTCTACTGTATCACGTACCACTTATGTAGAGGGTGGGGGGCTAGGGGCCCACCTTGCTCAGTTGCCCACTGCGAGATTCACCTGTTCCCCTGTGGGCAAGTCCGAGTCTGACTAGGGCTATAGATACTGCCATGTAACCTCACTGTGATGATGTCATCAGGAGGTTATCAGGGACATACTATAGTCTGATAGCTCTACTGCAGACGTCCAGTGCATGTGATGATGTCACAGAGACGATGAGGTCATAGGGTGATGACATCAGGATGGACAATGACCTTCTTATTACCTGACACGGGCCCTTTAATATAAATGCCATGACAAGCAGTTGGTAAATAGTAAAGAAGGCTGCTCCTGAGAGCAGCTGTGACTTAACCCCTTGGATACCAAAGGTTTTTTTTTGTTTTTGTGTTTTTATTTTTTCCCTGTTTTCCTGGAGCCATAACTTTTTTATTTCTCCGTTCACATAGCATGTAGCTTGTCTTTTTTGCGGAAAAATTGTACTTTTTAATGCCACCATTTAATATGACATGCAATGTAGTGGAAGGCGGGGAAAAAATTCCAATAGAAAAAAAAAAACAATCATGCCACAGTTTTATGGGTTTTGTCCCTACGGCATTCTTTATGTGGAAAAACTTACCTGTGCCCTTCATTCTCTAGGTCAGTATGATACCACATATGTATGTTTTTATAGTTCTATCTACTGAGCTGTGTGGGGGCTCATTTATTGTGGGACAATCTGTAGTTTTTATAGATACCATTATTGCTGTGTGTGTGTGGCTTTCTGATCACATTTTATTCAATTTTTTGGGGTAAGAGAAGCAATGAAAAAAATGGCGAATCAGCCATTTTGATATTTTTTTCTGTAATGCCATTCGCCATATGGCATAAATATTTTTTTGATTTTAATAGTATGGCCATTTTTGAACGCAGCGATGCCCATGATTTTTTATTGTTTCTGTATTTATTTTTTATTCTAGGGAAAGGGGGTGATTTAAATTTTTACATTTTTATATTTTTACTTTTTTTATAGCCCCGCTAGGAGGCTACAGTACTCAAATTTATTTCAACTTGTACTGTATTCCCATAGAATGACATTACAAGCTGATTTTGCAGATCTCCTATGTTGGCCTGCCACCTGTTGTCCAACATAGGAACTGCAGCTCTAATACACTGGGTCTCTTCAGGGAGACTCTGGGTATTTCTCCAAATGCTGTACAGGGGAGCCGGGCTTAACCTGGAAGCATGAGCATCCGGGTTTTTCGCCATTTAGATGCCATGGCCACACTTGACCATGGCAACTAAAGCCTTAAATGACTGCAATCGGCATCATTGCCAGTCATAGGCATTAGCTGTGAGCCTCTGCTGTTTGAAACAGCAGGCGTCATGCTTAAAGAAATCTCCCAGCACCATACATGTATGACGCTGGGAGTCTAAGGGTTAAAGGAGTTGTCTCACTTCAGCAAATGATATTTATCATGTAGAGAAAGTTAATACAAGGCACTTACTAATGTATTGTGATTGTTCATATTGCCTCCTTTACTGGCTTCATTCATTTTCCCATTACATTATACACTGCTCATATCCAGGGGTCATGACCACCCTAAAATCCAGCAGTAGTGGCTGTACTTGCACACATTAGGGGAAAACTATGCACACTCCCGCAATACCAGCCACCAGAGAGACTGCTGCATGACCACTGGTTCTGGATTGCAGGGTGGTTGTAACCCCCGGAAACAAGCATTGTATAATGTGATGGAATTATGAATCCAGCCAGCAAAGGAAGCAGCATGGAAAATAAAAATACATTAGTACATGCCTTCCTCTATATAATAAATGTCATTTACTGAAGTGAGACAACCCCTTCAAGCTTGAGAGGTCAGGCATCTTATAAGCTTTAAAATAAAAAATAGTGGTATATTCATCTCTTTTTCCAGCACTATTCTCTCCACCAATCCAGTCCTCCTGCTACCACTTGTTTACAGACTGCAGTGGTGACATGCAGTTATATGGCATATGGCCACTGCAACCAATTACTGTCTTCGGATGCAGTGATTGGCTGCAGAGATCACGTGCCGAATACCCGCACGTCACTGAGCACATCCCTATGACAGTTTTCTGTCTTCTCTTTGTGAGAGCCATGGTAGCCAGACCTGTCCCGATTACATCAGTGCATGGGCAGACTGGCCATAGACCCTACAGGGAAATTTCCCAGTTGGCCAATGCCTAGAGAGCCGTCCAAGCCCTTCTCTTGGCTGCCAGCCAGGTACATAAAGATCTGATGCTCTCAGGATTAATTAATGCAGGCAGTATTTTGTGCTGCACTGTGGTATTTGGTTCTGCTGGGGCAGTATTTTGTGCTGCACTGTGGTATCTGGTTCTGCTGAGGCAGTGTTTTGTGCTGCACTGTGGTATCTGGTTCTGCTGGGGCAGTATTTTGTGCTGCACTGTGGTATCTGGTTTTGCTGAGGCAGTGTTTTGTGCTGCACTGTGGTACTTGGTTCTGCTGAGGCAGTATTTTGTTATGCACTGTGGTATCTGGTTCTGCTGACAGTGGCGTAGCTATAAGGGTCGCAGTAGTCACAGTTGCTGGCACATGGGGGCACTGGGGGCATTTGTTACTGGCACATGGGGGCACTGGGGGGCATTTCTTACTGGCACTGGGGGCATTTCTTACTGGCACTTGGGGGCATTTCTTAATGGCACGGGAGCACTGGGGGCATTTCTTACTGGCACTGGGGGCATTTTTACTGGCACTGGGGGCATTTCTTACTGGCACATGGGAGCACTGGGGGCATTTTTACTGGCACTGGGGGCATTTCTTACTGGCACATGGGGGCACAGGGGGCATTTTTACTGGCATATGGGGGCACTGGGGGCATTTCTTAATGGCACATCATTTGGGGGGCATTTCTTACTGGCACATAATTTGGGGGGCATTTCTTACTGGCACATAATTTGGGGGGCATCTATGGGGGTGGGACACTTTTTACTGGCACATGATTTTGGGGGGGAATCAATGGGGGGAACTTCTGGTGCATTATTGGGGTGTTTCTACTAGCACATAATTTGGGTGGCATCTATGAGTGGGGAGCACTACTTACTGGCACATTATTGGGGTGAAATTTTGGGGGCACTTCTGGCACATTATTGGGGCACTTCGTACTGGCACATTATTGAGGGGCACTATGGGGGCACTTCTTACTGGCACATTATTGAGGGGCACTATGGGGGCACTTCTTACTGGCACATTATTGAGGGGCACTATGGGGGCACTTCTTACTGGCACATTGGAAGCATTATTACTTCTGGGACACAGTGGGGACATTAGTACTGTTGGGGGCACTATTACTAACAAGTGCACTCTGGCAGAGAATTATTAGTTGGGACTTTGGGGAGCATTATTACTGTAGGGGGCACCCTGGCTGAACTCTTGCACCAGGGCCCATGAGCCTTTAGCTACGCCCCTGTCTGCTGATGTAGTGTTTTGTGCTGCACTGTGGTATCTGGTTCTGCTGGGACATTATTTTCTTCTGTACTATGATATCGCTGGCCCTGTCTCCTCCTGTTGCACCACCTACTGTCGTTTTGGCCCCGCTTACAACATGGGGCCACTTTGAGTTTTTTTCCAGGGCCACCTTTAGTTCCCAGTCCACCCCTGTATCAGTGGTCTACAAACTGTTACTCCACTCTAGCTGAATCTATAAGTCCATGCAAAAAAGGAGCGTAGTGGTTCCAGATGATGAGCCACAGCTTGCAGTGCCAAACATCTCTAATTTCAAAGCATATGACCTCTTATTCTCACCAAAACTATTCATAGAACAAGACTGCAATATTTACATTTTAATACTTGAGTATACACTCGCTAGTGTTACATTTTATCACATGCGTTTTTTACACACTACACGACAATATAAAACATGCATATTCCGGGTGTGGACAAACTCGTGTATTTACCATCATAATTTGCTGCTGGCTGTGCAGATGATATGTCCTGAGCCTATACTTCCTCCTCCTTCGACTTTCAGATTTGCTCTGCTGCATTGCATTTTGCAACCCATTTCTCCGGGTTGTTTTTTTTATTAAAAAATGCATGAGAAGCAGGAGATGAGTATCTTCATCTAGAGCCATTTGTGAACTATGCCTTTTGCGTTCTATTCGTGTGTACTAGTCTTTTTCATTAGACAATGGCCTTATTAAACCCTCCTCTCAGTGATTCTCCGCCTACTCTGCCTTTGGTTTCAATATGACTGCAGAATATGCCTGTGAGAATATATTAGAGATCTGCTGCCCTCTACTGCTCTCCTGACATATATATTCTGAGAGTGAACAAGAAGACAAAATATCAACTAGCTTACAATGATGTAAGATATTAAAAATGTATGTATAAGAGCATGTGCCTCCAAACCATCCCGGATCCAGCGGAAAGTACTGGTTTTCGGAGGCTGTCCTGCAGTCCCAGAAGGGCTGTAGTATGTTCTGATTTTAACTGTATCTGTATCCTGAGGGTGCAGACACAGTTGAATACAATGGTGATGCGGAGGGCACTCAGCTCCCTGCTCCACTATTTGACGGCCTGTGGAGATAGCACAAAATAAGAGTACAAGTCAGAGAATGATGTGCTCCATTTATCAATGGAACAGGGCTAGGTGAGTATGACTTTATTATTTTATTTAAAGGGGTTTTCTAACTGTTTTATACTGATGACATAACCTCAATGGTGGGCCAATGACAGCGCCGTTTCTACAACCAGGTGGGGGGTGCGACCGCACGGGGCGCGCGTTTCAAGGAAGAAGAGGGGGGGCGCCGGGGGGTATGACGTCTGATAAGGGGGACCTGGAGGTCTGATTGTGGGTCTGCGGCCTGATATGGGACATCTGGAGTTCTGATATGGGGGCTGGGTGGCCTGATATGGGGGGGTCTGAGGTCTGATTGAGGGTCTAAAGCCTGATATGGGGGTCTGAAGGTCTGATTGTGGGTCTGAAGGTCAGATTATGGGTCTGAAAGTCTGATTGGGGGTCTAAAGGTCTGATATGGGGGTCTGAGGTCTAGTGGGGGGTCTGGAGGTCTGATATGGGGGTCAGTAAGTCTAATGGGGGCCTGGAGGTCTAATGGGGGTTTGATATTGGGGTCTGGAGGTCTGGTCTGAGGTCTCATATGGGGGTCAGAGGTCTGATGGGGGTCTGGTCTGAGGTTTTATAAATGGGGGGGGTTGGTCTGAGATGGTGGGGGTTCTGACATGAAGGTCTAATGGGGGTCTGATCTGAGGTTTGATATGGGGTCTGACAGACGTCTAATGAAGGTCTGGTCTGAGATGGGGGTCTCATCTGAGGTTTGAAATGGGTCTGATCTGAAAGGTAAGGGGGTATTTTTGTACTGGCACACTATCTGTGTGGTACCAGTATTTTTATGGGGACTGTTTACACAGTATAGTTTTGGGGGCACAGCGGGCACAGTATTAGAGGTGGCAAAATGGAATGTTCAGAAAGTGAGGAGGATGATGGAAAAGTAAAATGTCTGTTTGTCAAACTCTGCAGAGAGAAGAGATGGCTGAGAGAAATCATCATGGCGGTCTGGTCTGAAAGGAGAAGATGAGGAAAGAGAACATCTACATCAGAGAGGAGATGTCACTAGATGTAAGAGGTACATATGTGGAGCTGTATGTCCCTGTACGAGCGCTGCCTTCTCTGCTCTGTTTACCTGATCACCACTGCAAATGCTGCGGTGAGCAGATGAACAGAAAAGAGAAAACATCATTTCATTTTTCACCTCAGGCAGCAGAAAAGCTAGAATCGGCCCTGCTGGTAGTTATACCCCTGTAGCATAGTGTGCAGGGTGGCGGGGGGGCCCTGTAGCATAGTGTGCAGGTTGGCGGGGGGGCCCTGTAGCATAGTGTGCAGGGTGGCGGGGGGCTGTGCATGCTATGCAACATTGTTTAAGTCAGTGTTATTTGATTGGGGGGGGGGCGCTTTTCTAATGTTCGCCCTGTTGGTAAAATTCCCTAGAAACTGCCCTGGCCAATGATGTTGGGTTTTTCGGTTACATGGCCTAGGCGCATCTCATTCCCATTCAAATGAATGGGGCTGAGCTGTTATACCAAGCACAGACACTATACAATATATTGCACTGTTCTTGGTAAGCTGTGAGGAGGCAGCGGCGCTCACCGAGGCCTCTTCAAACAGCAGTCAAACCACCACCAATCAGATACTGATGACCTATCCTGAAGATAGGCAATCAGTATAAAAGACTGTAATCCTCTTTGAACTACAGAGGCTTCACTACTGTGAGGGGGCATTAATGGAGGCAATGCTTTTGTGAGGGGGCACTAAGGAGGCAGCACTATTGTGAAGGGAGCACTAAGGAAGCAGCACAGTTGGGCGGGGGCAATAAGGGGTCACAAGTTCCCCTAAGAAGTAACCCCAGCTAATTAAACTGAGGCCATTAATCGCCCTCCTTAACGAATAATATTTCACTTTGTAGACCCTGACCAAATTTTTTTAGTATATAAATCAAACAAGTGTAACCCCCCACCACCACCACCATTAATCACTCTCAGTTTATTTTTAATATAGTGTCATACCTCCCAACCGTCCCGGATCCCGCGGGACTGTCCCGGGTTGCAGCGGCTGTCCCGCTATCCCGGTAAGGGGGAAGTATGTCCCAATCTCTAGCAGCTGTCCCTGTGTCCATAGACGCAGAGACAGTTGCCTGTATGGTGATGAAGCAGAGAGCTGGCATCGGCTCGCTGCTTCATCCACTCTCCCTCCCGTCACCCCCTGCAGGCTCTACGTACCTCCCTGCCGCTCTCCACACCTTTGGTCTGGGCGGGGTCGGCCGTCAGTCAGCCATGGCTCCGCCCCCTCCAGACTAAAGAAGAAGATGTCCTACTGGTGATGCTGCTAGGAAGAAGGTAAGTATATGGTTTTTTATTTTTTCAATTTTCTGAGAGTGGCACAGCATGGGCATATTACTGGGGGGCACAGCATTATTGGGGAGCACAATATGGGCATATTACTGGGGGCACAGCATTACTGGGGAGCACAATATGGGCATATTACTGGGGGCACAACATAAACTGGGGAGCACAATGTTGGCATATTACTGGGGGCACGACATCACTGGGGAGCACAATGTGGGCATATTATGGGGGGGCACATAGCTGGGCATATTACTGGGGACACAGCTGGGCATATGACTTTGGGGCATAGCTGGTCATATTACTGGGGGCACATAACTGGGCGTATTAATGGGAGCACAGCTTGGCATATTGCTGGGGGCACATAACTGGGCATATTATAGGGGGGCACATAGCTGGGCATATTACTGGGGACACAGCTGGGCATATTACTGGGGGCACAGCTGGTCATATTACTGGGGCACATAACTGGGTGTATTAATGGGGGCACAGCTGGGCATATTACTGGGGCACATAACTGGGAATAATAAATAAATAAATAAATAAATAAATAAATAAATAATAAAGACCACCAGATCCCCAATGAGACCTCAGCTCAGACCCCAATGTGAATGATCCCCAATCAGACCTCAGATAAGAGCCCCATGCCTCTCTTCAGCCCCCATGCCTCTCATCAGCCCCCATGCCTGTAATTAGCCCCCATATCAGCCCCCAATGCCTGTAATTAGCCCCCATATCAGCCCCCAATGCCTGTAATTAGCCCCCATATCAGCCCCCAATGCCTGTAATTAGCCCCATATCTGTAATTAGCCCCCATAACAGCCCCCATGCCTCACTTTAGCCCCCATTATGAGTCCAACATGCCTCACTTTAGCCCCATTATGAGCCCAGCATGCCTCACTTTAGCCCCCATTATGAGCCCAGCATGCCTCACTTTAGCCTCCATTATGAACCCAGCATGCCTCACTTTAGCCCCCATTATGAGCCCAGCATGCATCACTTTAAGCCTCCATTATGAGCCCAGCATGCCTCACTTTAGCCCCCATTATGAGCCCAGCATGCCTCACTTTAGCCCCCATTATGAGCCCAGCATGCCTCACTTTAGCCCCCATTATGAGCCCAGCATGCATCACTTTAAGCCTCCATTATGAGCCCAGCATGCCTCACTTTAGCCCCCATTATGAGCCCAGCATGCATCACTTTAAGCCTCCATTATGAGCCCAGCATGCCTCACTTTAGCCCCCATTATGAGCCCAGCATGCCTCACTTTAGCCCCCATTATGAGCCCAGCATGCCTCACTTTAGTCTCCATTTTGAGCCCAGCATGTCTCACTTTAGCCCCTATTATGAGCCCAGCATGCCTCACTGTAGCCCCCATTATGAGCCCAGCATGACTCACTTTAGCCCCCATTATGAACCCAGCATGCATCACTTTAAGCCTCCATTATGAGCCCAGCGTGCCTCAGTAAAAATAAAAAAAGCCACTTACCTCTCCTGCTCCTGGACGATGCCGTTCCTCTCTGCCCACGCTCTATCTCTTCTTCTTCCTGTCGGCAGTGCTGTGACCCTGTGCGCACAGCATGAGGTCACAGAGCGCCGTCACGCTGTACGCAGCACAGGACAGTCGAATGGAGGACCAGGAAGCGGTGAGTACAGAGTCTTTACCGCTTCCCGGTCCTCCTGTGCTAATGAGCGCTTCCATTATGGCAGCATAGCATTCACCCCAAAAGACGCAGGGTCATTTTACCCCCAATTTTTTAGGGAAAAAAGTGTGTCTTATGGGGCGAAAAATACAGGTAGTTTTTTTTATAGCTTTCCAATTTGTCTGTAAAAAATGTCTGTCCGTGATTGTTGGATAAGAAAGATTTCGGTTGGTAACCCTGCCCTAGTGCAGTGACCTGATTTGGGGTGGCCCCAATGCTACGCTGGGTCCAATGGTTAATAAGTCCAGAGAGTCAGGGTTTGCAGTAAACCATTGTGCTACTTTACTGGAGGAATTCAGGTGCAAAACAATACAGGCAAGACTTAGGGCTGGCTTCTCCAATCTCCTCCCTAGCAGAAGAAGGGTTTGATGCTGAGGAAAGGCCTGAGCTAGCTGTCCCTCTCTCTCTTTAGAAGACTGGTACTCAGTCTGAAGTCTGGAGGCCCAGGGTCTGTAGCAGAGTATCCCCATCTCAGCCTCTTCTTCTGGTCACTCAGGTAGTCTGGCAGAGTATCCCCCTCCAAGCACTGGTCCCTAACTGCAGGACACTAGGGGCTCTGACTGCCCTCCTTATATACAGTTTCTGGCTGAATTAGATCCTTCTAGTGGGAGGGATGGAGTGGAGAAACTCAGCACAAACAAATACATTGTTACAACTCCCATAGACTTACATTACAACTTCAATGATACTCAAAGGCAATGACACAGCAGTTTTTCCAGAAAAAAAACAAGTTTTCTGACATAATAACATAGCTAAACCAGACATCCACTAGGTCATTCTGTCTGGTTTTGGTGGTAAACAAGTCTGGCTTTTTCCCTCCAAAATATGCACTTCTTTAAACCAAAACTACCAGCTTCTCATTATTAGCTAGAAAGTCCCAAAAGTCTATTAGTGTTCATTAACCCTTTCCACAGTGCTGTGCAAATAAAGGCAAATTAACATGATATAACTTAACCCTTTAAAGTGAAATAAAGAACGGAGTTGATGACTTTGCAAAGGTAAACAGAGAAAAAAGTCCAGACTTCAAAGTATCTCTGTTCCAGGGCACTATACTAGATGAATAATTTCAGGGGTCTAGTTTTCAAACTGGGTAATTTATGGAGAGTGTCTATGGTTTTGGAAGCCAAAGGTCTCTACAAATGTGCAATAGGGCTTGAAAAATTTTCAAACAAAATTTTCAAGAAAAAATTTTGTGTTGGGCCAAGAGAAACATCTTGGCATTTGTTTCTTCACTTTTTACTTTTGTGCACTGTACAAAAAAAACCCCTGCCTTTAAAATTACACTTTTGTGTAAAAATGACATTTTCCTTTCAACTGCTTAGCATTAATTCCTTCCAGTGGTGCAACTAGCCTTTCTGCTTCCTTAGGTAAAAATTTACATGGTGAACCCCAACCCCCCACGCCAAATTTTAAATACAACCCCTACCCCAGCCCTACTGTTAAAGACATATGGAGACATACAGGAGAATACAGCACTGAATACCTCTTACATCCAGTGATTTCTCTTCCCTTCAGAGATCAGACGGCCTAGACAACTTCATTCAGCCACGTCTCAACTCCGCAGAGATTGCCAAACCGTTTCCTCACTTTTCCATCATCCTCCCCCTCCTGATGCCCCAACTTTGTCATCCTGCTGCTAACGCCAATACTGTGCCCGATGTGCTCCCCAATGCCCCCCAAATATTATACTGTTATAATAATAATAATAGTGCCCCCTTTACAGTACCCCAATACCAAGAATGGTCCCCAAGATTGCCCCCATTAGTAGTAATGCCCTCCATATTGTGGCCAATAATAATAATGCCCCATAGTACCACCAGCATTAATAATACCATGATAAGGGCCCTGATAAAAATAAATTGGTATAAAGCCCACTGCAGTGCTCCTGTACTATAATGCCCTCTGTAGTGCCCGTATATATAATGCCCTCTGTAATGCTCTGGCCTGTATTATAATGCCCCCCTCCCATAGTGCCCCCTAAATTATAATATCCCATGCACCATAATATCCCCTGTAGTGCAGGCAAAGAAAAACAATTTGGTCAGCACATCCTAGTGCGCAGGTGCACGTTGCCATGGATGGAAGCACACAAGCAAAAAACATACAATACAACAGCACTCTGCAAACACAAATCATAAAGTAAATACAACAAATACATGTATTATAATGTCCCTGTAGTGCTCCTACTTGTATTATATTGCTTCCCCTGTCGTGCTCCCACCTTTATTATATTGCCTAACCCTGTATTATTAAGCCCCCAATAGTGCTTCAGACTGTTATAATGCATCCCCGTATAGTGCCAATATGTTTAAAGGGAGTCTTTCACCTGTTTCTCACCTATATCACTAAGAGCACTGCCCCGCAGAAGATTGCAGACAAATCCCATACATACCTGTGTGCACTGTGTGTCTGTATCCCATGTCCGGGAAAAGCACTTTTATTCTGCAGGAAAACAGCTCCCAAGTGCCCAGCTCCCAAGTGCTGCTGCTGCAAACCAGACTGAAGAGGGGAGGGCTGCTTTAGCTGCTCGTATCTTGGGATGGGTAGCAGCTAGGTTCTGACCTTTTTTGAAAGCTGACATTCGAGGCTTTCAAATGATACCAAAATCACATCATTATATCATGTATATCAGAAGATATAGCTGTTAGAAATCCATCTGGGAGAGAAAGCTGTTTTTAGTTTCATTTTCAGCTGGGAACTTGGGAGCTGTTTTCCTGCAGAATAAAAGTGCTTTTCCTGGACATGGAACACAGACACAAAGTGCACACAGGTATGTCTGGGATGTGTCTGCAATCTTCTGTGGGGCACTGCTGTTAGTTATATACAGTACAGACCAAAAGTTTGGACACACCTTCTCATTCAAAGAGTTTTCTGTATTTTCATTACTATGAAAATTGTAGATTCACACTGAAGGCATCAAAACTATGAATTAACACATGTGGAATTATATACTTAACCAAAAAGTGTGAAACAACTGAAAATATATCTTATCTTATGTCTTATATTCTAGGTTCTTCAAAGTAGCCACCTTTTGCTTTGATTGCTGCTTTGCACACTCTTGGCATTCTCTTGATTAGCTTCAAGAGGTAGTCACCTGAAATGGTATTCCAACAGTCTTGAAGGAGTTCCCAGAGATGCTTAGCACTTGTTGGCCCTTTTGCCTTCACTCTGAAGTCCAGCTCACCCCAAACCATCTCGATTGGGTTCAGGTCTGGTGACTGTGGAGGCCAGGTCATCTGGCCTAGCACCCCATCACTCTCCTTCTTGGTCAAATAGCCCTTACACAGCCTGGAGGTGTGTTTGGGATCATTGTCCTGTTGATAAATAAACAATGGTCCAACTAAACGCAAACCGGATGGAATAGCATGCCGCTGCAAGATGCTCTGGTAGCCATGCTGGTTCAGTATGCCTTCAATTTTGAATAAATCCCCAACAGTGTCACCAGCAAAGCACCCCCACACCATCACACCTCCTCCTCCATGCTTCACGGTGGGAACCAGGCATGTAGAGTCCATCCGTTCACCTTTTCTGCGTCGCACAAAGACACGGTGGTTGGAACCAAAGATCTCAAATTTGGACTCATCAGACCAAAGCACAGATTTCCACTGGTCTAATGTCCATTCCTTGTGTTCTTTAGCCCAAACAAGTCTCTTCTGCTTGTTGCCTGTCCTTAGCAGTGGTTTCCTAGCAGCTATTTTACCATGAAGGCCTGCTGCACACAGTCTCCTCTTAACAGTTGTTGTAGAGATGTGTCTGCTGCTAGAACTCTGTGTGCCATTGACCTGGTCTCTAATCTGAGCTGCTGTTAACCTGCGATTTCTGAGGCTGGTGATTCGGATGAACTTATCCTCCGCAGCAGAGGTGACTCTTGGTCTTCCTTTCCTGGGGCGGTCCTCATGTCAGCCAGTTTCTTTGTAGCGCTTGATGGTTTTTGCGACTGCACTTGGGGACACTTTCAAAGTTTTCCCAATTTTTCGGACTGACTGACCTTCATTTCTTAAAGTAATGATGGCCACTTGTTTTTCTTTACTTAGCTGCTTTTTTCTTGCCATAATACAAATTCTAACAGTCTATTCAGTAGGACTATCAGCTGTGTATCCACCTGACTTCTGCCCAACACAACTCATGGTCCCAACCCCATTTATAAGGCAAGAAATCCCACTTATTAAACCTGACAGGGCACACCTATGAAGTGAAAACTATTTCAGGTGACTACCTCTTGAAACTCATCAAGAGAATGCCCAGAGTGTGCAAAGCAGTAATCAAAGCAAAAGGTGGCTACTTTGAAGAACCTAGAATATAAGACATATTTTCAGTTGTTTCACACTTTTTTGTTAAGTATATAATTCCACATGTGTTAATTCATAGTTTCGATGCCTTCAGTGTGAATCTACAATTTTCGTAGTCATGAAATTACAGAAAACTCTTTGAATGAGGTGTGTCCAAACTTCTGGTCTGTACTGTAGGTGAAAAACAGGTGAAAGACTCCCTTTAATGTCCCTCACTTGTCAGCACATTAGGCAGGAAACACCAAGTGAGCCCTGACGAACCCAACCCGGTTTCCATGCCTACTTGCAGAATCACAAGACAGAGGAAGCAGAACCAGGAGCACAGCAAGGGAGTAAACCTATAACTGGCAATTGCCAGCAAGGGATAGAGCACTGAGTTCCAGGAAGATCAGAACCTGATAGGTCCATGACTCGGCGCTCCTTTAGTAAAGCACAGCACACAGGAACAGAACAGCTGAATAGTCAAGCACTGCTAGTTTTCCTCCAGCACACGCCCGCTGTGGGGAGAAAGAGCATTGCATCCTGTTGCCAGGGATGCTGTTGTGTAACCAGGGGCTTGGCTTTGCAGTGCATCTCTCCCGGCCTGGTTGCGCTGAAGCTGGAGATCTGGCATAGCCGAATACTGCTGTGATCCAGATCCCATAGACTATAATGGGATTCAATGTGGATCCAGGCGATATTTTGCATATACACCATGTTCCAAATTATTATGCAAATTATATTTATCTCTGATTTTCCTAAATGGTCGGTGCAAATGACAGTCAGTATAATAAAAGTCATCACCCGTTAGAGTATACATCGAATTTTATTGCACAAACCTCCCAATGATAACAGTATATTCTTCAAAAATTAAATAAACTCAAAATGCATTTGTGGAATTTGCAGCATTAGGAGGTCACATTCACTGAAATAAAAAGCTATTTAAATCCAAAACATCCTAAAAGGCCAAGTTACTTGTTAACATAGGAACAATTCTTTGATATCAGCTTCACAATTCTTGCATCCATTGAACTTGTGAGTTTTTGGAGAGTTTCTGCTTGAATTTCTTTGCATGATGTCAGAATAGGCTCCTGACTGGGAGGAGAAGCAAGGAACAAAAACTTAACTCATGAGATACCAATGAACAGAAAATAAACAGACACTATATTGCTCGCGTTTTCCGGCGACCAGTAACAGGCCGCGAGTGAGAGTGCGCACCAGCCACGTCCCTGGCACTTATGACCGTTGCGCGCGTCCCCTGCCTGGGACGCGCATCCACAGCCAGAGACCGCTGGCTGGAGGAGGAGCCTGCCGAAATAGCGGACGAAGCCTGACCCCGGGCAACCACCTCGCCACCAGAGTCAGGGGCAGGACCAGCAGAACGGGTGCAATGACTGCCAGTCCTGACAGGTATTCTTTGCAGCATGAGATGGTGCATTGTCACGGATGAAGATGATTTTGCTCCTGAAGGCACGTTTCTGCTTTTTGTACCATGGAAGAAAGTTGTCTGTCAGAAACTCTATATACTTTGCAGAGGTCATTTTCACACCTTCAGGAACCCTAAAGAGGCCTACCAGCTCTCTCCCCATAATTCTGGCCTAAAACATGACTCCTCCACCTCCTTGCTGACGTCGCAGCCTTGTTTGGACATGGTGGCCATCCACCAACCATCCACTACTCCATCCATCTGGACCATCTAGGGTTGTACAACACTCATCAGTAAACAAGACTGTTTGAAAATTAGTCTTCATGTATGTCTGGGCCCACTGCAACCATTTCTGCTTGTGAGCACTGGTTAGGGGTGGCCAAATAGTAGGTTTATGCACCACAGCAAGCCTTTGAAGGATCCTACACCTGGAGGTTCGAGGGACTCCAGAGGCACCAGCAGCTTCAAATATCTGTTTGCTGGTTTGTAATGGCTTTTTAGCAGCTGCTCTCTTACTCCGATGAACTTGCCTGGCAGAAACCTTCCTCATTCTGCCTTTATCAGCACGAACACGTCTGTGCTCTGAATCAGCCACAAATCTCGTCACAGTATGATGATCACGCTTAAGTTTTCGTGAAATATCTAATGTTTCTCTCAGGTATCTGAGATTGATTTCAGTGATCCAAAGAGCCCTGAGACACAATACCATCAATGAGTTTCATTGAAAAACAAAAAATGTAATCTTTATGACACTTAAATCCAATTTGCTTAATAATTTGGAACATGGTGTACAGTATGCCAGCTTTTGGCTGGACAAAAATACTGCATACAGCACTTTTTTTGTCCAAGTGAAAGCTGGCATATATGTCAGAAATCATCTGGATCCCCATCAGATCCCATTACATACCTCCCAACTTTGGAAATGGAGAAAGAGGGACAAATTGTTCGCCACTAGGCCATGCCTCTAACTCTGCCCAAAACATAACTATAAACCTAATCCCACCCAGTCCCCTTACTGCCCCACATAGTAATAATTCCCCAGTTATGTGCCCCCAGTAATATGACCAACTGTGCCCCCAGTAATATGCCGTTATGTGCCCCCAGTAATATGCCCACATTGTGCCCCCCTGTAATACGCCCATATTGTGCTCCCCAGTAATGTTTTGCTCCCACTAATGTGCCCACATTGTGCTCTGCAGTTTATGTTGTGCCCCCAGTAATATGCCCACATTTGTGCTCCCCAGTAATGTTGTGCCCCCAGTAACTTGTCCACATTGTGCCCCCAGTAACTTGTCCACATTGTGCCCCCAGTAATATATTGTCCTCCAGTAATATGCCCACATTTGTGCTCCCCAGTAATGTTATGCCCCCAGTAACTTGTCAACATTGTGCCCCCAGTAATATATTGTCCCCCAGTAATATGCCCACCTTGTGCCATTCACAGAAAGGTGAAAAAAATAAACACCATAATACTTACCTTCTTCCTAGCAGCATCACCAGCAGGACATCTTCTTCTTTAGCCTGGAGGGGGCAGAGCCAAGGCTGACTGACGGCCGGCCCCGCCCCCTCCCAGACCGAAGGTGTGGAGAGCCGCCTGGAGGTACGGAGAGACTGAAGGGAGGATGGGAGGGAGAATGGATGAAGCAGTGAGCCGATGCCGCCTCTCTGCTTCATCACCATTCAGGCAACTGTCTCTGCATCCTATGGACACAGGGGCAGCTGCCAGAAAACGGGACATACCTCCCCCTTACCGGGACAGCAGGACAGCCACTGTAATCCGGGATAGTCCCGCTGGATCAGGGACAGTTGGGAGGTATGCCATTATAGTCAACGGAAATTCAGAGTGCGCAGAGGCATCTGGCTGTGCTGGATACAGTGAACTCCAGCAGTCTGTTCTTCTGCCGGAGTTCACAACGTGTATGTGAACCGAGCCCAAGGAGGAAGAGGACTACACTCAGCACAGGAAGCGTGCCCTGGCTAGTAATCATGTGATGCGGTGCCTGTGCCCTTTATTTCTATTGCTGGCATGGCGCCTGCGCAGCTGCACTGCCCCCACATTTCTTGGTTGATTGGCCAGCCCAAGACTGCGGAATAGGCTCCATTCTGTGGGTGGTGGCTGCAGACTCCAGCATCCACATCATTGATGAATTGCTCACACACAGACTGCAGCTTAGAACGTGCAGCACATCCTGAGATGGTCTTCATTTTTTAAAGACCTGACAGCTGCAGCACATTCAGTACTCTTTTTGCTGCCAGCACTGCCAACCCCAACTTCCCACTTGATAGTGTAGCCTGGGGCAACAGTCTCATATCGCCTCATAGATGAGGTGACATAAGACATGTCTTGGGCCTGACCTTGGTGCACTTAACTGCTCACTTGTATGTGGATTAAAAGTGATTTTCCTCCAGAAAGCAGCAATAGATCACTAGTAGTATTAGTCATTACATTCAGCTGAGCTAGCCCTACAACAGTGAATTATCCGGTTACAGACTCCCTTTAAAGAGAACCTGTCAGCTACACTGTGCTGTCCTCATTGAAAAAGTATAGAAATTAAAAGCAATTAAATTAAATATAACAATATCAATAAAATACAATATTATAAACACAGAAACTGTTTATACCAGGCTTGCACTAATTGGTGGTAGTGCTTACACTGGATTGCTAGTGTGGACTGACTGGTGGCAGCAGTTACACTAGAGCAGTGGTGGCGAACCTATAGCACGGGTGCCAGAGGTGGCACTCAGAGCCCTCTCTGTGGGCACCTGCACCCTGGAAAAAGTCTATGGTGTACATATTCCTGACATTCATCAGTGCAGGGCGCGATATGAACAGCACAGTCAGCACACTGAATGTAGACAGGCTATTATAGCTAAGTGATAAAGTACATGGAGGATATACTATACTGGACTGTAGTATTCAGGTTTAATTGTCATGTTGGCACTTTGTGATAAATAAGTGGGTTTTGGGTTACAGTTTGGGCACTTGATCTCTAAAAGGTTTGTCATCACTGCACTAGAGTGTGGACTGACCATAGGCAGAATATACACTATACTGTAAACTGACTGGCCATAGTGCTTACAAGGGGCCTCAAACATGCGGCCAGTTTTCCTTTATACCAAATTTCATACATCTCTCCCCTGGTGTATAGTCAAGCTGGGTTTCCCGCTTTAACTTTTGTGTTCTCTGCAATGTATAGTTATGGGGATATGTATAGTTATGGGGATATGTATAGTTATGGGGTATGTATAGTTATGGGGATATGTATAGTTATGGGGTATGTATAGTTATGGGGTACGTATAGTTATGGGCATATGTATAGTTATAGGGATATGTATAGTTATGTGGGTATATATATTTATGGAAGTATGTATAGTTATGGGATATGCATAGTTATAGGGTATGTATAGTTATGGGGTATGTATAGTTATGGGGTATGTATAGTTATGGGGTATGTATAGTTATGGGGATATGTATAGTTATGGGGATATGTATAGTTATGGGGATATGTATAGTTATGGGGTATGTATAGTTATGGTGTATGTATAGTTATGGGGTATGTATAGTTATGGGGATATGTATAGTTATGGGGTATGTATAGTTATGGGGTATGTATAGTTATGGGGATATGTATAGTTATGGGGATATGTATAGTTATGGGGTATGTAAAGTTATGGTGTATGTATAGTTATGGTGTATGTATAGTTATGGGGTATGTATAGTTATGGGGTATGTATAGTTATGGGGATATGTATAGTTATGAGGTATGTATAGTTATGGGGTATGTATAGTTATGGGGTATGTATAGTTATGGGGATATGTATAGTTATGGTGATATGTATAGTTATGGGGTATGTATAGTTATGGGGATATGTATAGTTATGGGGATATGTATAGTTATGGGGTATGTAAAGTTATGGTGTATGTATAGTTATGGGGATATGTATAGTTATTGGGATATGTAAAGTTATGGTGTATGTATAGTTATGGGGTATGTATAGTTATGGTGTATGTATAGTTATGGGGTATGTATAGTTATGGTGTATGTATAGTTATCAAGTATGTATAGTTATGTGGGTATGTATATTTATGGAAGTCTGTATAGTTATGGGGATATGTATAGTTATGGGAGTATGTATACTTATGATGTATGTATAGTTATGAGGATATGTATATTTATGGAAGTATATATAGGTATGGAGTATGTATTGTTAAGGGAGTATGTATAGTTATGGGAGTATGTATAGTTATGAGGTATGTATAATTATGAGGATATGTATAGTTATAGGGGTATGTATAGTTATGGAAGTATATATAGGTATGGAGTATGTATAGTTATGGGGGTATGTACATTTATGGAAGTATGCATAGTTATGGGGTATGTATAGTTATAGGGATATGTATAATTATGGGAATACGTATAGTTATGGAGTATGTATAGTTATGGAGTATGTATAGTTATGGTGTATGTATAGTTATGGGGGTATGTATATTTATGGAAGTATTTATAGTTATAGAGATATGTATAGTTATGGGAATATGTCTAGTTATGGGTTATGTATAGTTATGGGATATGTATAGTTATGGGTTATGTATAGTTATGGGATATGTCTAGTTATGGGATATGTCTAGTTATGGGGTATGTATAGTTATGGGGGTATGTATAGTTACTTCAGGGGTGGACACAGACAGCAGTTGGCCCCTGTGCGAAGAATGTGCCTGCCCCCCCCCCCCCCCCCCATATCAGATGCTCATTCAGGCCCACATATGTCACTTGCTCAGGAGGACCCCTCCCTAATATCAGTTGTTAATTATTTATTTATTCAGGGCCCCCCATATGTCACTTGCTCAGGACGCCCCCCCCTCCCTTAATATCAGTTGTTAATTATTTATTTATTCAGGGGCCCCCATATGTCACTTGCTCAGAAACACCCCCCCCCCCCCCAATATCAGTTATTTATTTATTCAGGCCCACCCCCCATATGTCACTTGCTCAGAATCCCCCCCCCCATGTCTGTTAACTTATTTATTTTTTTATCCGATTCCAGGCCCCAATATGTCAGTTGCGCTTCCCACCCACCCCCAATTTGCTCATTCAGCCAGGCCCCTCATATCCCTGCTTTGTGACAGACCCCCATCAGACCTCAGATCGGACTAAAAATAAATACATAAAACTTACCTCTCCTGCTCCGCTGCTCTTCGTGTCCGCCGGGGTGTTCAAGTAAATCCTGGCCTGCCCTGCTGTCTCCAAGCCCGCACTGCACAGTCACGTGACCTGACTGCGTACAGCGTCAGGTCATCGTGCGCGCTGTACGCAGTCAGGCTACAGGAGACCAGGGAAGAAGTGGAGGCCAGGGTAAGTATAGGCGCTTCTTGCTCTTCTCTCCACCGGCTCTTGTGTACCAGAAGCGCTTGCTAGTATGAATGGGCGGCATGGGCCCCCCCTCACACGCTGGGCCCCTGTGCAGGCGATATGTCCGCCCCTGAGTTACTTGCACCACACCATCTGCCACTTCACCCCCCCCCCCCCCTTACGCCAGTTCTAAAATTGTGGGCGTGGTGTGGGCAGGGAATGGGGCAGACCATCAGGCTCATCTGATTTACCATTTTCTACACCTGTCTTAGGCGAAACCTCGAAAACTATCTTACATTTAGAACTGGCGCCTGCGCCTCTTGATAACTTCAGTGGATCTTCTGCCAATTATGGGGCTTTATTAAGACCCGCATCTAAAACGCCAGTCTTAATAAATGTGCCCCTGTGTATTGTTCATATGAGTCTGAAAGAAATTCTGAAAAACCGGAGTTCAGATCACTTTACCTCTTCCACCCTTCCTCTACCAATCTCCATAGGCACTGACGCCATGCCCATGGCAGCACTGCTGCAGCCAGCTATTGGCCACTGTGGTCACAAAATGGACATCAGGTTAGCAAGCTCGGAGCAAGTGCACCAGACACAGCACAGGAGACTGGTGAGGGGGAAGCGGAACATAGTAACATAGTTTATAAGGCCAAAAAAAAGACATCTGTCCATCCAGTTCGGCCTGTTATCCTGCAAGTTGATCCAGAGGAAGGCAAAAAAACCCCTGTGAGGTAGAAGCCAATTTTCCTAACTTTAGGGGAAAAAATTCCTTCCTGACCCCAATCAGGCAATCAGAATAACTCCCTGGATCAACGACCCATCTCTAGTAGTTATAACCTGTAATATTGTTACCCTCCAGAAATACATCCAGGCTCCTCTTGAACTCTTTTAGGGAACTTACCATCACCACCTCCTCAGGCAGAGAGTTCCATAGTCTCACTGCTCTTACCGTAAAGAATCCTCTTCTATGTTTATGTACAAACCTTCTTTCCTCCAGACGCAGAGGATGTCCCCTCGTCACAGTCACAGTCCTCGGGATAAATAGATCATGGGAGAGATCTCTGTACTGACCCCTGATATATTTATACATAGTTATTACATCTCCCCTCAGTCGTCTTTTTTCTAAAGTGAATAACCCTAATTTTGATAATCTTTCTGGGTACTGTAGTCCACCCATTCCAGTTATTACTTTAGTTGCCCTCCTCTGAACCCTCTCCAGCTCTGCTATGTCTGCCTTGTTCATAGGAGCCCAGAACTGTACACAGTACTCCATGTGTGGTCTGACTAGTGATTTGTAAAGTGGCAGGACTATGTTCTTATCACGGGCATCTATGCCCCTTTTGATGCAACCCATTATCTTATTGGACTTGGCAGCAGCTGTCTGACACTGGTTTCTACAGCTTAGTTTGCTGTTCACTAAAATTCCTAGGTCATTTTCCATGTCAGTGTTACCCAGTGTTTTACCATTTAGTATGTACTGGTGACTTGCATTATTCCTTCCCATGTGCATAACCTTACATTTGTCAGTGTTAAACCTCATCTGCCACTTCTCTGCCCAAGCCTCCAGTCTATCCAGATCCATCTGTAGCAGTGTACTGTCCTCTTCTGTGTTAATTACTTTACACAGTTTAGTGTCATCTACAAAAATTTATATTTTACCAGTGCAAGCCTTCTACCAGATCATTAATAAATATATTGAAGAGAATAGGGCCCAATACTGACCCCTATGGTACCCCACTAGTTACAGTGACCCAATCTGAGTATGTGCCGTTAATAACCACCCTCTGTTTTCTATCATTGAGCCAGTTACTTACCCGCATACATTTTCTCCCAGGCCAAGCATTCTAATTTTATATACTAACCTTTTATGTGGTACCGTGTCAAATGCTTTGGAGAAGTCCAGATATACGACATCCATTGATTCACCACGGTCAAGTCTAGAACTTACCTCCTCATAGAAACTGATTAAATTGAGTTGACATGACCGATCCCTCATGAAGCCATGCTCATATGGAGTTATTTGCTTATTTTTATTGAGGTACTCCAAGATAGCATCTCTTAGCAAACCTTCAAACAGTTTACCCACGACAGATGTTAAACTTACCGGCCTATAGTTTCCGGGCTCTGTTTTTGGAACAGTAGAGCAGAAAGCAAGATCTGCTATTTGGCAATCCCTAAATTCTTAAATCTCTTCAATCATCTCTGTAATCCCAAAATGTCCCACTGAGCATCCAGGGCACGTGACTACACACATCTCCATAGCAGCTAACCCTAACACCATTGGCTCTCCCAGTTGTCATAGTAATGACCGTGCTGCTACCTCCTGCGCATGTCTGGTCTCCACGGAGACGCCTGTGCGTGCCCTTCCTGTATTGATTCGAAAGCCGTGACGTTGCCAGCACTTCCCGACGTGCAATGCGGGAACCAAATCTGAAAGGGGGAGGGGAGAACAAGCTACGGCAGCGCCGCCATATTGGCACCGATCAGTAAACGGAAAGCTGGGAGACCGGGGATCAGGCAAGTGGGAGCAAAAGTGGGGGAGGGCGTTATCTATAGGAGGGAATGCCCGTTGGTCTGGTAACGCTTAGCGCCGTAATCCGTTGTAGGTTGTGGGTGAACTCCCATCCAGCCTGATTATCCACCCCCTATACATAAAGCACAGTGCACAGCCCACGATGAGGCCGGTTAATAAGCGGTCAATTCCCCCGTCATGGCTGATGTTCTGTCACCGGCTCCCTGTGGTGATCGGATGGGAGCCTGTGCCGGAGCTGTGTCCTGTGGACCCTCTGCGGCTGTGCTTGCTCCCAGTCCGTGGCCAGATTTGTTTTTACCTGCCCCCTTCTAGTGATCATTCCGGTACATTGTGTCGGGGGCCCCTGCTCATATATTGGTGGCAGGTCTGGACATAGCACCGCTGCGGGGATCTTTCTGGCCTGCAGTATTTTTGTGTCTGATTGGAGCCTCATTGTTTATTCTGCGGCTTGCAGCTGTAGAATTCATTTGACATTGTGAATGGGGCTGCCTGCTGTGGGTGGGGGCGCCACTGTGCAGGAAAAAGAAAAATCTTAATCTACCTTCACATGAGCAGTTGGGCCCTTTAATTAAATAGTCGTATTGACTCCCATTTTGTGCATTCATTGAGCGGTTTGAGTTTGTTCTCTTCTGTCAGGTTTTACTGACATGTGAATCACATAGTATTTATTATATGTTAGAAAAACTGATGGACCCATTGTCAGTAACTGTGTCTAGGGGGCCATAGCGGATCTTACAGTCCTAGCCATCCTGGGTCCTGTGAAAATGGAAAACCAGTGTGAACAGGGCCTCACACCTGTCAGTTGTGTTAGTAAATTATTGGCCTTCTGTTCGGTTTCAAGAAGAAACCAGGTAACTTACAGGGTAGACCTGTAATAAAGAATTGGTGATCACCTATCTGACAGATTCTGCGCCATTGCTGGCAGGACTGTATCTATGGCTATAGAGGTGACATCACGCTGATTGGCTGCAGCGGTCACACACTATCACTGTCCTCAGCTGTGCAATGAAGACTGCAGTACACACCAATCAATATCCAGTCACCGCTGCAGCCGGTAAAACAGAGCGGAAGGGCTGGGATCTGTCAGATATTTAATCGGCTATTCTTGATTACAGGTTGATCCGCTGAGTTGTCTGGTTTCCGCTTAAGGGGTTGTCAGAGGAGTAAAAGGCAGGAAAGGTCTTAGGCTCCATTCACACGTCCTGTTTTTCTTTCCTGATTCGATCCTGATTTTTTCAGGACCCATTGAAATGAATGGATCCAGATCAGGATGGAATCAGGAAAGAAAAACAGGACGTGTGAATGGAGCCTTAAAGTAATAAAAAAAAACGTGTAGTTCAGACCTTTTCTGTCCTTGTTTGGGGATTAGGTAAGTATGGTTCTCTCCACCGAACTGGCCTCTGAACTGTGCCTTCCCGATAAGCGCCTGATCATCAGAAGAGGTGAGAGCTGCATTTACATGTTGCAGTCATTTTCACTGTATCACTACTGCCATCATTGTTTCTGGGCATCAGAACACTGTTCACACAACACAGTCTTCTGCCCAGAAGCCATGATTTAGTTGTCCACATAAACAAGGAATCTGGAGATCTGCGGCAGTTATCGGGAACGAGCGTTTGTACACACATTCACGCCCATTATTAATAGTCTTGTGTAAAGGGACCTTAAAGGGATTCTGTCACCACCATTTTCCATATTAAGTTATTTATACCACTGGATTTATCTCATCATAAGGATCTCCAAATGGTTATTGTTATAGGGCCCAGATGAAGATTTGTGGTGTAAAAATCGTTTTTTATCAACTGTCAATCACTTACATTAAGGAGCCCAAGGGGAGTTGACCATCGTTGCTGGAGCCCTGGCTCGGCGATTCCGTTGGAGCCCTGGACCACCCACCTAATTAATATTCACTTCACTGAGTGAAGCTCCGACGCCGCACTTGATGTACTGCGCCTGCGCAGCCCTGGACCGCACACCTAATTAATATTCACTTCACTGAGTGAGTCAGTGAAGCTCCGCCGGGGCTGAAATCCCGCGCAGGAACAGTACATCAAGAGGCCTGCGCCCGTGCGGTCTGCGGGCAGCGGCCTCACCTGATGTACTGCGCCTGCGCGGGATTTCAGCCGCGCCGGAGCTTCACTGACTCACTCAGTGAAGTGAATATTAATTAGGTGGGCGGTCCGGGGCTCCAACGGAATCGCAGAGCCCGGGCTCCAGCAACGATGGTCAACTCCCCTTGGGCTCCTTAATGTAAGTGATTGACAGTTGATAAAAAACGATTTTTACACCACAAATCTTCATCTGGGCCCTATAACAATAACCATTTGGAGATCCTTATGATGAGATAAATCCAGTGGTATAAATAACTTAATATGGAAAATGGTGGTGACAGAATCCCTTTAAAGGGGCTCCCTGGCCATTTTAATCAGTAGGTGTTCCTTTCCCGTGATATTATGTTTAGTACTTGCCTGTTCCTGGCTGCACTGATACTGCCGTCTCTGATGCGCCGACTCGGGCTGTGAGCTCTTCTGCCCAGGTCCTGACCAGATGTGGCAGTTTCTTTTCTTGTTCAGCTGCATTAATGTAAAAAAGAAGCAGCTACAAGTGCATCTCAAAAAATTAGAATATCATCAAAAAGTTTTGTTTTTTTTCAGTAATTCAGTTCAAAAAGTGAAACACATATATTATATAGAGTCATCACAAACAGTGAACTTTTTCAAGTGTTTATTTATGGTAATGTTGGCTTACAGCCAAGGAAAACCCAGAATTCATTATCTCAGAAAATTAAAATAATTAACCCAGAGCACCTGCAATGGCTTCCTAAGCCTTTAAAAAGGTCCCCTAGTCTGGTTCAGTAGGTGACACAATTATGGGGAAGACTGCTGACTTGACAGATGTCCAGAAGGCTGTCACAGACATTCCACAAGGAGGGTAAGCCACAAAAGGCCATTGCTAAATAAGCTGGCTGTTCACAGAGTGCTGTATCAAAGCATATTAATGGAAAGTTGAGTGGAAGGAAAAAGGGTAGTAGAAAAAGGTGCACAAGCAACAGGGAGAACCACAGCCTTGATAGGATTGTTAAGAAAAGGCCTTTCATAAATTTGGGGGAGATTCACAAGGATTGGACTGCTGCTGGAGTCAGTTCTTCAAGAGCCACCACACACAGACATATCCAGGACATGGGCTACAGGTGTCGCATTCCATGTGTCAAGTCACTCATGACCAATAGACAATGCCAGAAGTGTCTTACCTGGGCCAAGGAGAAAAAGAACTGGGCTGTTGCTCAGTGGTCAAAGGTGTTGTTCTCAGATGAAAGTAAATTTTGCATTTCATTTGGAAATCAAGGTTCCAGAGTCTGGAGGAAGAGTGGAGAGGCACTCAATCCAAGCTGCTTGAGGTCTAGTGTGAAGTTTCCACAGTCAGTGATCGTTTGGGGAGCCATGTCATCTGCTGGTGTAGATACACTGTTTTTTCTATTAAAGGGGTTCTGTAAAACTGATGATCTATCCTCTGGATAGATAATCAGCATCTGATCGGCGGCGGTCCGACACCCGGGACCCCCGCCGATCAGCTGTTTGAGAAGGCAGCGGCGCTGCAGGAGCCTGTTTACCGCAGGCCCAGTGACATCACGACTAGTATCACTGGCCTGGGCGGGGCTAAGCTCCATTCAAGTGAACAGAGTTTAGCCCAGGCCAGTGATACTAGTTGTGACGTCACTGGGCCTGTGGTTAACACAGAGAAGGCCGCGGCGCTCCTGCAGCACCGCTGCCTTCTCAAACAGCTGGTCGGCGGGGGTCCCGGGTGTTGGACCGCCGCCGATCAGATGCTGATAATCTATCCAGAGGATAGGTCATCAGTTTTACAGAATTGCAGAACCCCTTTAAGACCAAAGTCACTGCAGCCATCTATCAGGACATTTTAGAGCACTTCTTGCTGATCTCTGCCGACAAGCTTTTTGGAGATGGAATTTTTATTTTCCAGCAGGATATGGCACCTGTCCACACTGCCAAAAGTACCAATACCTGGTTTAATAACCACATATCACTGTGCTTGATTGGCCAGCAAACTCGCCTGACCTTAACCCCATAGAGAATCTATGCGGTATTGTCAAGAGGAAGATGAGACACCAGACCCAACAATGCAGACGAGCTGAAGGCTGCCATCAAAGCAACCTGGGCTTCCATAACCCCTCAGGCTGATCGCCTCCATGCCACGCCGCATTGATGCAGTCATTCATGCAAGAGGAGCCCTACCAAGTATTGAGTGCATTTACTGTATATACTTAAAGGGTTTCTACAGTTTTTAAAAACTGATGATCTATCCTCTGGATAGATCATCAGCATCTGATCGGCGGGGGTCCGACACCCGGGGCCCCCACTGATCAGCTGTTTGAGAAGGCAGCGGCCTGGGCGGGGCTAAGCGCTGTTCACATGAATAGAGCTTAGCCGCGCCCAGGCCAGTGATAGTAGTCGTGACGTCACTGGGCCTGCGGTAAACACAGAGAAGGCCGCGGCGCTACGGCAGCGCCGCTGCCTTTTCAAACAGCTGATCGGCGGGGGCCCCGGGTGTCGGACCCCCGCCGATCAGATGCTGATGATCTGTCCAGAGGATAGATCATCAGTTTTTAAAAACTGCAGAACCCCTTTAACATACATACAGACTCTACATAATATGTGTTTCACTTTTTGATTTGAATTACTGAAAAAAAAAAAAACTTTTTGATATTGTAATTTATTGAGATGCACTTGTGTGCCGAATTCCAGGAATTCCCATAGAAATGAATGGAGCAGGCGGGCGTATTTCTAACCACCCGCTCTGTCCATTTCATGTTGGCTCGACAGCGTCTAGGGCCCCTGTTCTGGTGATCACTGTGGGTCCCAGCAGTAGGACCACCATGATCTAATAGTTATCCCCTATCCTATTCATCAGAATGAACAGAGCATGCTGGGAGTTTTAGTTTAACAACAGCTGGCATGCCAGAGGTTGCAGATCCCTGTCCAAGACTGTCACATTACTGCAGGCCAGAGTGATGTGGTACATCAGGGGGACTTTCAGTCAGCCAGGGGTAGGAATGGGGCAGGGATTATAGATGAGACCCTGACCACTTGTACTCTGGACCGTCCACTGGACACTTGGCAGATAATTTGCATATCTGTATAAAGATAATATTCTCTGCTGTTGAAGCTTTGATCACGGACAGAAAGGTGCAAGAAGTATTAAAGGGACCAGTTCTGGTGTCTAAGGCTAGTCGAGCTGTTCTGGTAGACCATACCAGGAATCATCCAGAAACAAACCTTTGTGTATGGCCGATCCTCGGCATTGTGTGCTGGAATGCGACCGAATCTCAGGCCAACCCCATTATACTTAATGGGGCTGGTGGGCAGTGCCGGATTCGGTGAATTCCGGCAGCCTCTTCTATCCCAGAACGGCCTGTCGGAGTTCACACCGCAGATATGAAACTAACCTAAACTAAGGGCAAGGTAAACTAGGGACAGATCCTTACCTTGTACATATGCCTATTGCTACCCAGATAGTGAATACCATCAAAGGGCTGCGGATAAACGTACTCTTGTGGGATTGATAGAGAAGATATTGCTGCGCCCACGACGTGTCCTATAAAGTTAACATGTGACTTCACCCTTTCCCCCCTGGTGGGTGTGTGAAAAAAGAAAATTACATTAAAGAGGAGCTTTCACCGCTCCTGACATGCCTGTTTCAATAGCTTCATGCATTCCCCATGTAATAACAATTCTGGAGCATCTGTTCTTATGGCTCTATGTTGTGCCATTCCTTTATTATTCCTAATAGAAATTATGAATGAATTGCTAGCAGTCTGCAGTAAGGGTACAGAGAGGTGGTAACAAGTTGGGGGGGGGGGGGTGTACCTGCACAGTCTGAAAATGGCAGCACTGATTGGACACCCCCCCCAACCTGCTACCACTCGCTGTTCCCTTACTGCAGACTTCTAGCCATTCATTCATCACTTCTAGTAGAAATAATAAAGGAATGGCACAACATACAGTCATAAGAATAGATGTTCCAGAATTGTTATTACATGGGGAATACATGAAGCTATTAAAACAGGCATGTCAGGAGCGGTGAAAGGTCCTCTTTAGAGTTGAGCGAACGTGCTCGTAACGAGCACTGTACTGCTCGAATCCTCTGCGCTTGAATGGCCGCAGCCATCCGGATCCGTCCTCCTTACCCGACTGCAAGTCAGTGGGGGCGGATCCGTTTGACACTCGTGTGTCATACCAAACGGATCCGCCCCCATTGACTTACAGTCAGGTGAGGACGGATCCGGATGGCTGCGCCCATGCAAGCGCAGAGGATCCGAGCAGTACAGTGCTCGTTACGAGCACGTTCGCTCAACTCTAGTCCCCTTTAAAAAAACTTGCATGTATCTCAACTGAAGGTCATACCGCAAAAAAGCCTGCATACCGCTCAGTTGCAAAATTAAACATTATAGCTTTTAAAATATGGAAAACAAAATATATATATATTTTTTAAGAAGTAATGTTTTGTGGTATAAAAGTGGTAAAACAAATTCGATATCTGCAGATCTTCATATCGACCAAGAGAATAAACTAAGTTGCTGATTATACCGCGCAGTGAAAACCATAAGATAAAAATCTAGAATTGCTGCGTTTTTTAGTCTTTCCTTCCTAAAAGCAGAATAAATAGTAATTCAAAAGTCATTTGTAACCCAAAATGAAACCAATTAAAACTAAAGGTCATTCTGCTAAAAACAAGCTTCCTCTCAGCTCTGTGAATTTAAAAATGTTATGTCTTATAATATGGTACAGTGAAAAAAAATCATATATAACATTAACAAATGATTTTTCTTTTTTAAATTTAGAAAAAGTGTATATTTTTACAGAGAAAATTGACCCCTTTATCGGTATGGATAGACTATATAAATTAGTTATTGCAGTAATAGTATCCGGTGCTGTACGGTGAATGCAACAAAATTTATAATGCACAAAAATGGCAGAATTGCTGTTTGTTTGTTTTTTCCATTCCAGTTAAAGGGGTTGTCCGAGTTATTTTTTTGTTCTTTATATGTTTCTAACTTGTCAGGTATAACAACTTTCCCATATACTTTGTGTTTCTAAAGCTGCTGGTTTCTCAGAGTTGACTGAGGGTCACATGACCTGTGATGTCAGCTTATCTCCCTGGTCTGTGATGTTTCGTGTACAAGCCTCAGAGTTCAGATAACAGTCAGAGATGTCACTGGCCACGCCCCCTTTCTTTGCCGGGCTCCTGCTATCTGCTCTCTTCCTGGATTCCTTCAGATAAAACATTAACCCCTTCAGCCAGAACACACTGAGGGCTCAAGGCTTTATAACAAAGTAGCTGCAGCAGTGAGAGGAGACAAATGCTGGGCAAGGAGCTATAGAGGAATTGTACAAGAACAGGTAGGGAGAATTTCCTGTGTGTATCAGCAGTGTCATTGTACAGCTGGGACTTGTAGTCCTACACAAACAACATGCTGCTGAGTATCCCAGCAGGCAGACATGTACTCACAGCACTTATATTCACTGCCTTTGCAGAGAAGGGGGGAGGGGCAGAGATTGTTATTACTGCAGGTAAACAAAGGCCAGAAGAGAACCAGGTAAATGAGGAAATATAGATTTTTTTTGCCTAAAACTTGCTGAACTTAGTTATATATTGCTGCCCATCAGATTTACAGTGCTATATTTTTTTTTTTCCATAACTTGGACAACCCCTTTAAAGGGGTATTCCCATCTTGGACATTGGGGACATATCGATGGATATGCCCCCAATGTCTGATAGGTGCGGTTCTCAACCCAGGACCTGCTCGTATATTTAGAACGGAGTCGGCAAAGTGCTGGAGGGCGCACCGCACATGTGCGGCTGCCCTCCATTCATTCCTATGGGAGCACTGAAATATAGCCAAGCGCCACCCCATAGAAGTGAGTGGAGCAGTGGCTGTGCTTGTGGGTTGCGCTTCCCATTCATTTCAGTGAGACTTACGGAAATAGCCAAGCTCACTGCATGGTTATTTTCTGCGCTCCTGTAGGAATGAATTCTGCTCAGCTCCTCCCACTCTGTAATGTACTGCATTTTGTGCTGACAGGTCCTCTTTAAAGGACAACTAAACACAGAACAACCAACATAATCTAACATAATTACGGCCTTGACTTTCTGCTCTCTTCCTCATTAAAAAAAAAGCATAGATGTGCCCCTCAAGAGAATCGGGAGAGATTTGCTTCCAAACAAGGTGTATGGGCACCTCTAGGAAGGGCCATCTCTGAACCTGCATGAGGATTACCGCTAAGTGTTGTAGTCCAGCAGATGAGGATAATTCTCACTCTGATTCTGCAGCCGGGTCGCATCGTGTTTGGAAAAAACGTTTTCGTTATATGATAGTACATTAAGTAGAAATTGAGATGATTTATGTGGGTGTTTCCTAATGGTATTTCTGTTCATTTAGCTCTCTGCCCTAGGCATTAGGTGGACACTACCCACCAGAGCTGAACCTCGTGGTCAACTCTATCCCTATTTCCGATTCTACACTTTGCTGTCATCATGGACCAAGACTATGAAAGGCGTCTTCTGCGACAAATCAACCTCCAGAATGAGAACACTATGCCTTGTGTAAGTTGCGTCATTTGTATGAGCTTTCCACAGTTTCCATCATTGTCAGACATTCATACACTGCTGTTGATGGGGGCTCGGGACTGTTGTTCTAGTGATCGATGGGGCCCTCAGAGTTCATACATACATTACCTGTGGATGGATAAAACACATTTAGGGTCCGGCAACATGTGTTGCAGAAGACAGTCCCCAAAAAATCCACAGTTGCAACACCATTGACTATCATTACAAAGTCATGAAATATTGATTGAGGGTATGGACCCGCACCTATCTTCAACATGGAGACTCCCGACCCCAGTCCCTCCACAGCATCTGTGAATGGAGAGCTAGCTGCACATACACGAGTGAGCATTGGTGATACATTCAATCTAACGTGCAAACAGACTGATACATTGTAGAAAACCATCAGAGAGACTTGTGTTGTGGATGTGTTAAAGGGGTTCTCCGAGTCATATATATATATTGATGACCTATCCTCAGGATAGGTCATCAATATCAGATCGGCGAGGGTCCGACACCCGCCACCACCACCGATCAGCTGTTTGAAGAGGCGGCGCGTGCCGTACCAGCACTGCCTCCTCTTCACTGTTTACATGCTGGCCGACACAGGGGTAGTGGTGAGTAGGTGTAATTACACCTCACTGCCCCATTCATTTCTATGGGAAGAATTGCTTCTATAGACTTGTATGGAAGTGATTCTTCCTATTGAAATGAATGGGGCAGTTAGGTGTAATTACACCTACTCACCACTACCCCTGTGTCGGCCAGCATGTAAACAGTGAAGAGGAGGCAGTGCTGGTACGGCACGCGCCTCCTCTTCAAACAGCTGATCGGCGGAGGTGCCGGGTGTCGGACCACCGTCGATCTGATATTGATGACCTAGCCTGAGGATAGGTCATAAATATATATAACTCAGAGAACTCCTTTAAAGGGGTTGTCCACTTTCTCATTATTTTTGTGAAATGCTATGCACTGATATTTAATGGGGTATGAAACACTTTAAGGGTATTTGTCAGCAGATTTGTACCTATGACACTGGCTGACCTGTTACATGTGCACTTGGCAGCTGAAGACATCTGTATTGGCCCCATGTTCACATATGCCTGCATTGCTGAGAAAAATGATTTATTATATGTAAATGAGCCTCTAGGAGCAACGGGGGCCTTACCATTACACCTAGAGGCTCTGCTTTCTCTGCGTAACCAGATCACATCTATAGCTAACGAATATCTTGAAAATGGATGTTCTCAATTTTGATCGCTGTGAGATGCGGCTGATTTATTAAGAGGCAGATAGATGCCAGAAACTGAAGTCTATGCTGGCTAGTGGCTGGCGTCGACTTGAGTGATAGTTTGTCTCTGAAGAATAGGACATGTTCTATCTTCTTTTGTGGGGCTGCAGAACAGACAGCCGTTTTTCGGACAGTACATGATGTGCTGTCCTGATCTTTTGTGGCCCCTTTGAGATGAATGGGTCTGCATCTGATCCCTCGAAAATGCAGATCAGATACGTACCAAAAATATGGTCTTGTGCATGAGGCCCTATTCGTCCATCAGACTTTTATATGTCCAAATACCTTTGTGTTTTTTTTAGCATGGTAATTTATGGGCCTGTAAAATGTCATACGGTACGTCTGAGCCCTCTGTCAGCGATATGGTAGAAAATCCTGGATTATAGTTGTAATCTCAGCTTTCTTTTAATTGCTTTAATTGGTAGAAATGAACACTGAAAGTAGAAGAAAACGGGAAAAAAATTCTGACAAATCCTTTATATCCTCCCCTCCTTTGATCCTATCCAGTTTACTAGGTGGCATTTTTACATCAAATAAAGCACTAAAACCGCTAAATGCTACAGTTTTCTGTTCTGGCTCATTGAAAGAGGTCCCGATATGGGTTATGACATCCTTTTATTTATGTGTTCACGTCAATGGGACTGCTCTGTATCATACACATGAATAGGAAGGAGCTATTGAGGTGACCAGGACGTCTTCTTGTAATTACACCTTCTCGCCACTGCGATGGCGTGCAGTTAAACAATGAAGGGAAGGCAGCGCTGGCACAGCACACCCCTTCTCTTCAACCAGCTGAACGGCGGGGATGTCGGGTGTCGGACCTCCGCCTATCTGATATTGATCACCTATCCAGTGGATAGGTCATCAATATAAATAATGTAGACAACCCCTTTAAAGCTGGGTTCACATATGCGCAGTGTAACAGACTGCTAGAGTTCACTGTATGCGGCATAGCTGGATACCACCATGCACCTTCAGATCCCAATTCATACGTGGCATGTATGCCATCTTACAGCCGGACAAAAAACACGCTGTGTGTAGTATTTTTGTCCTGCCAAAAGCCGGCATATACACCAGATACAGTGAATTGCCGGAACAGACTGCTGGAGTTCACAGCGCATATGTGAACTCGGCCTAACTATCTGTGGTAGAGTACAGATTGCAGTCAAGGCCGTGACACACACTGCATGGTCTGCCATGGTGCCGCTCCATGAGACTGCTGAATGCATGGAGTAATCATGGGGTCCGGTCATCGGTATGTGATTTTTTTTTATTTTTTTTTTTTGTTACGTATTAGTTGTCCACATAATTGCCGTGGTTACCTAATAAATGTGATTTGTTGTGGTCACAACGATCACCAGATGATTCTTTACAAAGACACTTTTCAGACTTTGCAAATGCCCCTTTTCAGTCCACTCTTCCAAAACAGCACCAGTTGTCTTATCTGCATCCCCATCCCCCGATTCCCTCCATTCCCAGCGTTCTCCCTCCACCACCTCTTACCTCCACCCCTTTCCAGCTGCTGCCTTGATTCTATTCAAGGGTCCACCCTCTTTTGTTTTTGGTAAAGATGAGAACTTCACCCAAAGCCTCTCACTTTGTAGGAAGCACTTGGTGATCACCAGCAGTAGATCTGTATATAGGTCTACTTGGAGGATAACTTGCCATGAAGCGCCACCATTCTGCTCCACTGGGTGAAGTTCAGAACCGTAAACTATGGGTAACTATTGAGTGATTACTGAGGATCCTTATAGTATAGTCGTACTGTTTATATACCACTGCGCTGTGTGGTTTTATTGTTATATGCTGAGTGCATTGGGTTTTCTGCTTGTCTTAGGAGTTATGGAGGGTTTGTGGTACTGCTGTTTGTAGTGCTACTGTTTGGGTTGTGGTATTTCTGCTTGTGTGTTATAGATCATTATCTCAACCTTTGTTTTCATGATGTGGTAATTGGTGTGTAAGGTTAGATGACAATATTGGCCTGTCACTTGCAATAGCTTTAGTTTGTGCTGCAGAGCAACCCTAGTAATAAAGAGATCCTTGGTGCATCTCAGCTGGACCATGGGCCGGTATCAGAAATGCATGCCAGCTAGGAGCCAGAATAAATTTCATTCTTTCTTGCACCAGAAAACTAGTTCTACCAATTTATTTTATTTTTTTTACAAAAATGGCAAGTTCAGTGTAAAAGGTCAAATGGTGAGGGTACTACTAGGTGTACTACTCCTTTAAGCCATACAACATAAGCAAATCTCCACTTTTGGCGCAACATTTGTGCAGCCTTCCCACCTATTGTCTGGCTGATTCAAGGCCTGACTGCTGAATACCGCTGGTATCCACATGGATAGTGTATGCTGCCATCCACCGCAGAGATAAGTGGTCATCGTTGGCTGATTGTTCTTCTTCATGCCGTCACATGATGTCTATGTTATCATCATCGCTAACTGGCTGCAGCATTCACATGGATGTACTGTGTCTCATCGCTGCAGGAAAAGCCAAGACCAGCTGGTTTTCAGCGCAGAGAGAGCTGGGTGAGGCAGGTAATTTACGATGAGGCCTTATCAAGGCTGGCATAGCACACACTGTCCTTGATAAATCAGGGCCTTCGTCTTAACCACAAGATTTTCCATTCTATGCTGTTAAGGAGGGCATTTACACAACTGCGTTTTCGGTCCCTGTCCGATCTGCATTTCTTGCTGATTACACGCTGACCTATTCATTTCCATGGGTCCGCAAAAAATGCAGACAGCACATGAATGTCATCCCTGTGCTGCGCGCATCCGTGTGGCCAAGCCACAGATGATAGAACATGTCCTATTCTTGTCTGTTTTGCAGACAACAATAGGCATTCTTTCAGTGGGGCCGGCGAAAATGGATATGGTCGTGTGAATGCCCCCTAATAGCGTTGGACACTTTTAAGGCTTTTTTTTTTTTTTTTTATATTTCACTTATGTTGGCCTCATAATTATTTTTTTAAATTGGTCTTTATAAAAAAAAAAAAATTCACGTTTGTCTTCTACAGTCTTTGGCTTTCTCTGCCTCAGACTTTCATCTAGTTCTCACTGAAATCCGAGCTGCTCTGCTCCATCTGTAGCCCTTATCTCCTTCCTAGCAGCTCCTAGCTCGTATCTAATGTCTGCAGCCTGGCTCAATAAGGGGAAAGCTTCATACTTACCTGCTCCCGCCGCTGCGGTGTGTCCATCTTCCAGGCCATTGCTTGTTTTCTTCAGTGCAGCATGCTCTGCTGCAGGGAATCTCTTATAGACCTGGCACCGCTGAAGTCAGTCATTGGCTGCAGCAGAGCATGTGACCGTGCCCATATGCTGCACTGGTAAAAAAACGAGCCAAGGCCTGGAAGATGGACACACTGGAGCCATTCCAAAAGACTGGAGCCGCAAGAAGCAGGTAACTTTCTCTGATCAGGTAGGAATGATCGGACGAACATTCATTGCCAACAATTGGCCGGTGTAAAAACTGTCTGCGGATCATGTGAACGTTTGCTACCTGATAGCATCTTTCATACGCATATTATGCTGTCTAAAAGGAGGTGTACTGCAGAAAATAGTGGTATATGTACCAAAACGGTCAAATGGCGATTACTGCCCCTTGTTAAAAGGGTTTTCCTAGACTTGAATACTGATGACCTATTCTGGATAGGTCATCAGTATCTGATCAGTGGGGGTCTGACACTTGGGACCCTGCCGGACAGCTGCATGAGAAGGCAGCGGCATGTGACCAATGAACGTGTTGTTACTAAGCCAAGGGAAAGCTGCAAGACGACTGCAGAGCTACTGTGAGCATGGCTGCCTTCTCAGACAGCTGATCGGTGGGGGTCCTGGGTGTCGGATTTCCCATGATCAGATACTGCAGACCTATCCAGCGGATAAGTCATCAGTATTTAAGTCTCGGAAAACCCCTTTAAGCAAGCGCTGATTGGTTTGCCATATTGCCTAATGGTGTGTGTTTCAATCAGCAAGGGAAAACAGACCCTTATCGGCGTGCATATGAAAACTATCATAGGCGGTCTCCTATGTGGAATGAGTATGCTACAGGGATTAGGCATGTAATGTGGAAAATGAGAAGCAATAGTATGAGCAGAATTTTTTTGCCTCTGATTTCTAATCATTTTTACTTCACACAGGTATCTGAAATGAGAAGGACATTGACACCATCCAATTCTCCTATGTCTTCTCCAAGTAAGCATGGAGACAGGTTTATTCCATCTCGAGCAGGAGCAAACTGGAGTATCAACTTCCACCGAATAAATGTGAGTGTAATTATAATGCCATATCTGCCAGTACAGTGCTCAGCAGTCCCATAGAGAATGAATAGAGCGGCAGGGTGCATGCTTGGCCTGCCACTCTGTTCTCGGGATTGGTGGTCGTCTCAGGTGGAGCCCTACTGATCTTGTGGATAGGGGATAACATTCAGGTTTTTACATATGGCACCATGATTTTCATTCTTCTAGAACTACTTGCTTTAGAAAACCAATGGAGTCATTTATCAAACTGGTGTAAAGTAGAACTGGCTTAGTTGTCCATAGCACCCAATCAACTTCCACCTTTCATTTTCCAAAGGATCTGTCCAAAATGAAAGGTGGAATCTGATTGGTTGCTATGGGCAACTAAGCCAGTTCTACTTTACACCAGTTTGATAAATGACCCCATTAGTTCTTCCATTGTAGTGCAGACATGAAGTGGCCTTGTACTTCCACAACTTGCACATGATTTTATTCATGAAACTGAAAAACGGCATTGCAGCTTTAATTTATTTTAGTGCTCATGGAAAATGACAACTGGTGTAAAGGAGAACTGGCTTAGTTGCCCATAGCAACCAATCAGATGCCACCTTTCATTTTTCACAGCTCCTTTGGAAAATAAAAGGTGGAGTCTGGTTGCTATGGGCAACTAAGCCATTTCTACATTACACCAGTTTGACACATGACCCCATGTGTTCCTTTTATGCAGTTTATAAATGTGCCCCATGATCTCTGCATCATCTCTAAACCAAAGTATGTCCTATTATTTTTTTTTATTTATTTTTTTAAATAGGAAAACGAGAAATCTCCCAGCCAAAACAGAAAAGCCAAAGATGCCACTTCTGATAGTGGAAAAGGTGAGGCATTACATAATGAATTATCATTAAAATAGTGGAATATGGCTGGACTAACCGCATTAGATGTGTGGTGGTGAGCTCGGAATGGGCTTGATCTTTCCATACAGCAGCCAGTGTCAGAACGTGTGGAATGGGCAGTTGGGGCATGACATTTGTGCTTTGTTTTTTCCTGCTGGAAATCTGGAATCTGTTGTGAAAACCCAAGTTCCACCCTGTAAGTTTCTGTAATGGTTTTGTATATTAACTGTGGCGGATCTTCCCATAGCTTTAGTCCTCAAGCAGAAAACATACTAAGAAAGACATCCAGACAGGTGTGGTCTGGAAATCCTTGCAGAATTAACCGATAGCTTTAAGAAGGGAAGGGCAGCCTCCCAGTGACACAATGGCAGACGGACTTTATTACTTTTTTTTTTGACACTGTAAACTGCACACAAAATTTACTGTGTGAATGATGTCTTAGACCTTCGGATGACAGTAGAGGAGTGTTTGTCTTCCTAAGACTCCAATAGACAATCAGACTGTTGTCCCTGACCATAGTTGTACGGAATAACAGCCAGCACCGGCAAAAATAAATAGCAGGACGTTATCACCCATGGGGTGTTAGCTTAAAGGGTTTGTGCCTTAAACCACTTTTCACTCTAAAGTGTATTTCCATCATTTAATGTAGCTCCCATTCTTCCTTGGATTATTTTGGTTGTTTTTGTTTTTTTTTCAAATTTGCCTGCAGTTTTCTCTTATCCCCCATGCTTGAATCATACATCCTGGTGTGTCGTGTCTGCTGTCCCATAATTCCTTAGGGCAGTGATATGTGAACTGACATCAGCAGACCATGTGACATTAAACACGCCTCCTATTCTCACCAATGAGGCTTCCTACATCCCACATTATAAGGCTTCAGTTCAGCACGTAACCAGCAGTAACTGAAAATTATTTGCCGCAAGGTCAATGATAGGATAATAATTTTAGAAGGCAGTTTTGATAACTGGTATTATTTAGGGAAATTTATATAAAAGTAATATCTGCTGGGCAGGAAACTATATTAGTGGCACAACCTCTTTAAATAACATATCTAGATATATCTCCTTTACATGTAATTCTACTTTAAAGGCATTGTCTCGCTTCAGATATTGGGGGCATATCGCTAGAATATGCCCCAATGTCTGATAGGTGCGAGTCCCACCTCTGGGACCTGCTCCTATACTTAGAAAGGAGTAGGCAAAGTACTGCAGGGCGCACAACCCATGCGTGACCACCCTCCATTCATTCCTATAGGAGCGACGAAAATAGCCGGGCACCACGCTCGGCTGTTTTCGGAAGTCCCATTGAAATGAATTGGAGGCAAGGCTGACGGAAATAGCCGAGCCAGCACTTGGCTATTTTCACTGCTCCCATAGGAATGAATGATGGGTGGCCACGCAGGTGCGGTTCGCCCCCAGGACTTTGCTGGCTCCGTTCTAAGTAGCGATATGCCCCCAATGTCTCAGATGGTACAACCCCTTTAAAGTGGCCCTTCAGGCTCCGCCTTATAAAGGTTTATATGCCTCAGTGTATGTGTGGCATGTAACTAATTATCTTTTTCTCACTGGTGCTTTAGCATTCACTACTGTCTGCCTTTTCTGTACTAGAAGTCATCTCTATTCACTGACTTCCTGGGAGCTTGTGATAGACTAGTGTTTCTGTACAGCATGGGGAGGGAGAGAGCAGCAGCCTGCACCAATGATGAGACAGGAGGTGTGTCTAAGACTACCCGAGACTCCCTGTAGACACTGTAGTCACAGATCACAGCTCTGCTGTAATGGAGCTGATCTAAAAAGCAGCAAAAGGGAGATAAATAGTAGATAGTCATCTCCTGTGGTTACTGACTTAGATGTTATTTTGTGAGCTCCTGATTGGACAGTCGCTTTTATTACACTTGGTCCATAGATACAAGTTACAGATTCATTTATATATCATATATTATTTTTTGTGAAATTAATTCACTTCTATTTTAGGTTGCGCCTAATGTTCTTGTTTTACCTTTCCAGATGGGTTAGCATATTCTGCCTTGTTGAAGAATGAACTGTTGGGTGCTGGAATTGAAAAGGTTCAAGATCCCCAAACCGAAGACCGTCGCCTTCAGCCATCCACACCTGAAAAGAAGAGTCTTTTTACAGTAAATGTCTTGCTATCATACTGAAATGCCCAGTTTTTCCTATAAAACCTGCTTTAGGTGTCATAATCTCATATTCTGTGAACCAGAGTAGTTGTAGATCACCAAATGCATATGGGGAGGGACGTAAGTAAAGAGCCTTTTACTTATTAACACCCCCCTCCTTTACAGTATTCCTTAAGCTCAAAGCGATCAAGTCCTGATGATGGAAATGAGGTGTCTCCCTACTCTTTGTCACCTGTGAGTAACAAAAGGTAAGCATTTTAGCCACCTTTTCAGAGGTTCAATGGTAGGTTGATGATGTGATGATCTTGACTAACATTTCTTTTACTTTTTACTTCACTTCACAGTCAGAAACTATTGCGTTCTCCACGAAAACCCACACGGAAGATTTCCAAAATTCCATTTAAAGTACTTGATGCTCCAGAATTGCAAGATGATTTCTACCTCAACCTGGTGGACTGGTCGTCTCTGAATGTTTTGAGTGTTGGATTGGGGACCTGTGTATATCTATGGAGCGCATGTACAAGCCAGGTAAGGGAGAAGCGGGGTGTGCAGATGTATGTGTTCTGTAACTGGAAGTCCAAAGTAATGTTGTTCAAAAAATCCCGGACACAGATTTTTAAAACTGTCTAAAAGAAAACTGTCTTGCTTATAGCAACCAATCAGAGCAGAGCTTACACTAATTATAGTTCTCTTGTATAACAGAAGCTGGGCTGTGATTGGCTGCTATGTACAACAGACAGTTTTTTTCTTTTTGACAGTTTTCATATATACATCCTGAGGGTGAATTTTTCTTTTCTTCTCCTTGGGCTAAGTGAACAAATGGTAGGTTTGTACAAGACTAATAGGGTTTTACAAATGTAATTCCAGTGAGCTGGTAGCTTGCTGAAGTTGGAACATTGCCATTGTGGTCTAGCAGCCTAGGAAAGCTACAGCGCAAACCTCAAATGGTTTCCAACCAAAATGGCTTCAGTGGGAAAGGACCTTGGTTGTCTTCTTCACGTCTGAGGTTTAGTGGTCATTTAAGGTGACCTGAATATGTGTGTGTCAAGGACACCGAATAATGCACTTATCCTGTCGATTGTATACCCATCCCATCCGCCTGTAATGTAGTGTAGTGTTTCCTCATGTTTAATTTTGTTCTTGATTGTGTTGTAGTGAGAGTGGGTTTACATTACATTTTGCCCTTCTGATTAACCTTTATTTAAAAAAAAGTATACATTAAACGGATGCCTTAGATGGATCCCATACGGTGACATCCTTTCGCCATTTTAAACATTAAAAAAAAATCTGCAGGATACAAAACCATAGTATGCACACGTTTTTTGTATCTTCCACCCTAATGTATATGTCAAAAAGATGGGAAAAGAAGGACTGATGGATTATGACATGGTAAATGTGGGCACATTCTATTTTCAGGTGACGAGGCTCTGTGATCTGTCAGTGGAAGGAGATTCAGTGACATCAGTGGGTTGGTCTGAAAGAGTGAGTATACAAGCTGACCAATATCCTTCTAATATTCTGAGCTTGAACATGTGTACTGATTAAACATTAAAGGGGCAGTCAGCTTTTAGATATTCATAGATCATCAATATTGGATCAGTTGGGGTCCAACACCCAGCAACCCCACTGATCAGCTGTTTTTGGCAGCCACCAGTGCTGGGAACCAAACAGTGGACAGAAGGAAAAAGTTCCATCCAATGTGCCACTACACTGGAGACGGAGACTTCTGCTTCTGGCTCCATCCACTGATTAGTATCTGGCACTGGCAACTGCTGAATACAACTGGTCATTGTGTCAGACCTCTGTGATCTGATTAGAGTTGCACCGGGTATCGAACTATCGATACCCAATCGATACTTTTACACCTGGATCGATACGATACCAGGTCCTACTATGAATATAAAGCACATTAGTTCAAGTAACCTGAGGGGTTAATTGCCGCGGCTTGCACGCCCCGTTATTGAGACTGGGTATGTTATACCGCTCACGGCACCCGCTGCCTTCTATACTTGATTTAATGTGCTTTATATTCATTGGTGGCGCATTGCGCCCTCTCCCCCTCCCCCCCCTTAGTATTAGTCTCAATGGTGGCGCATTCATTGGTGGCAGTGGTAGATTCTGATCGGAGCCCCAGCAGTGTAATCATGGGGCTCCGATCGGTTACCATGGCAGCCAGGACAATACTGAAGCCAGGACACTATGTAAAGTCCTATTCACCCTAATAGATCTCTATTAGGGTGAATAGGACAAGAGTTCTAGCCCCTAAGGGGGCTAATACTTAGTAAATAAAAAGTTTTAAAAAAAACAAACCAAAATATTAAGTTTAAATCACCCCCTTTCCCAATTTTACATATAAAATTTATCACATCACCTATGTGGTGAATGCCGTAACAGAAAAAAAAATCAAAACCGCGCGATTCGATATTTTTTCCTTAGGATAGATCATCAGTATCTGATTTGTGGAGTTCCGACACCCAGGACCCCACTGATCAGCTGTTTGAGAAGGCACCAGTGCTCGCAGTAGCACCACGGCCTTCTCTTGCTTTTTCCTAGGGCAGAGATGACAAGTTCATCAGTCACAAGACTAGGAGCGGCTCAGCCCCATTCAAGTGAATGGGGCAGAACGCGATACCAAGCACATCCACAATAAAATCTACAGCGCTGTGCTTGGTGAGCTGAGAGAAGGTCACGGTACTCGCAGGATGTCATGGAGAGGGAGCCCCTCTTATTAACCAGAGTTAAAGAAAAGAGTAGTTGGTACGTGTGGCTGCCTGCACCTTTCCTTGGGGGATAAAAGTTTACAGCAGGTGCACCCAGCCAGGACTGCTGAAATTTAATAGGGGGTTGTAAAGATGGCACAACCCAATACCATGGGGGAACAGACTGTTCAGAGCTCCTACCCCTAATGAAAAATATTAGTAAACTGCCTAATGCATGCTAATGATTCTTCCCTTTTCTCGTTCCTGTTCAGAAAAAACAGTGCATTATTTATGTTATTAATGTCTATCTTTGTTTGCAGGGAAATCTTGTTGCTGTAGGGACCCATAAAGGTTTTGTACAAATTTGGGATGCTTCTGCAGGGAAAAAGCTGTCCACTCTAGAGGGGCATACAGCCAGAGTCGGTAAGGCTAGGTTTAATGTTATGTCTCCAGTATGTCTAATATCATGTCATGTTATCCAGGTACCAAGGATTGAGAGGTTAAAAATCACATTTATAAAATGAGTCTGGGAATGAAATAAGAATAAGAAATTTATTATGCTCTGCTTATCGGTAAAGCATTTCTTCCATATTGATTGCTGCATCGACCTTAAAGGGGTTTCCAAGATGGGAGATAAAAAGGTTGGGGGTGGCTTGTCATGGTGTGAGAGCCTGGTCCTCCCGGTTCTTGTAGAGCAGCTTCATTTCCTGCCACTTCTAGTCCGCACCTTGCCAGAAGTGACGTGCCATCTATATGCACATCACTGCTGCTGGCCAAGTAATGACCTCAGCGGTACGCTTTGTCAGGTGGGGAGGGAGCCATAATGCAGGAACTGGGATGATCAAGTCAGGGGTTTTATAGAGCGGCACAGCTTGTGACATAATTCTGGGAATCAAAGAGCACAGGGAAATCTGGCCAAAAAATGTGAACAGAGCTGAAGGACTAATGCACACAACAATTTTATGTTTTAGCAAATTTTATAAATCAATCTAGTTATACTGGCTCTGGCATACAATAGTTCTTCATTGTCTGATTTTACGCTTTGTGCACCATTGTGACAGTGTTACTCCCTCTATCCATTATAGGTGCTTTGGCGTGGAATGCAGATCAGCTGTCCTCCGGTAGCAGGGACAGGATGATCCTGCAGAGAGACATCAGAACGCCACCTGTACAGTCAGAAAGGAGGTTACAAGGGCACAGACAAGAGGTTTGTGGTCTCAAGTGGTCCACTGACCACCAGCTGCTTGCATCTGGAGGGAATGACAACAAGGTATGCTTTGTATATTGTGTATATTGTTTTTTTTGTCTCATATCATGTAGCTCTATATAATGTATTCTGTTTCTTAAAGCTCCTGGTATGGAATCACTCCAGTCTGACCCCTGTCCAGCAGTATACAGAGCACCTCGCTGCGGTAAAGGCAATTGCTTGGTCACCTCACCAACATGGTCTCCTTGCTTCAGGAGGGGGCACAGCTGATCGTTGCATCCGCTTCTGGAACACACTCACCGGTCAACCACTTCAGTGTATTGACACTGGTTCACAGGTCTGCAACCTGGCCTGGTCCAAGCATGCTAATGAACTGGTAAGTACATGGTCCATGGCTGACGATCACCTGTAGTAGACGGCGCAAGGCATTTGGGGGTCATTAGAACTATACTCCTCTATAATTGCATGTAACAGAAAACATCACATTTGTTGTGGCGAACAAATGCTTTTAACCGCTTATTGACCGCTCACTGTATTTTGACAGCATGTGGTTCAGGTCTTCAGACAGTAGCAACATCGGTCTTCCTCTGATGACTAGAGGATAGGTCATCAGCAGAATAGTCTTAGAAAACCTTTTTAATTGTAGCGTATTTCGTTAAAAACATGAAAAGCATGAATGTTTTTTTTTTAAAGATGACAGAAATGTATATTTTCCCCCCCTTAAAAACACCCAAACGGCTCCTTCCTTTTTCCTGTTCACTGTAATGGGACTGCTCCGTCCTATTCACTTTGAAGTGAAGTGAATGGGACGGCTTGTAATTACACCTGCTTAGTGCTGCGCTTTTGACAGCGAACAGGTAAACAATAAAGAGAGTGTGTGCTGGGTTCTTTTCAAACAGCTGATTTGGGGGGGGGGGGGGGTTGGGAGTTGGCCCCCTGCCCATCTGATGCCGCCTACCTATCCTGGGATAGTTTATCAGTATTACAAAAGTAGACAACCCTTTTAAAGGAGTATTCCAGTTTCAAGTTATGTCCGTTATCCTCTGCCCACAGGGTGGGAGATAACTATTAGATGGTGAGGATCCTAACAATGGGAAACCACTGATCATGAGAACAGGAACTCTGTAGGCCCCTGAGATGAATGGAACGGCAGGTCGAGCATGAGCACTTCAACTCCATTTCCTCTAATCCATCTCTATGGGAGTTCAGACAACAGCAGAGTACAGCGCTCAGCTATTTCCGTGGCAGAGATGAAGTGGCAGTGCCCGACCTGCTGCATTTTTTATTTTGGTGTGCTCCGAGGGTACAGGGTCCATGTTCTTATGATCAATGGGGGTCCCAGTGGTAGGATGTGGATAGGGGATAAGTTGTAATAACCGGAATACCCATTTTAAGCCTTTTCAGTACTGGCCATTAAGGGATTAGTGTTTCAAAAGTTACTGCCAGGTGGTGGTCTTAAGTTGGTGATGGGTTCTTGTGATTAAAGGAGTTATCTAGGAATTGATAATGATGACCTATACTCAAGAAACAGTAGGTCATCCTTATTGGATTGGTGGGGGTACCAGGACTTGGATTCGGTTCAGCTGTTTTAGGAGGCTGCTGCACTCCGGTGAGCGCAGCTGGTTCCCGCCAGCTTTCCAAGCACAGCGCTATACATTGAGTTGAAGGGGCATGAGCTGCAACAAGGCAATGTTACCGATGTACTGTGACATCACTGGCCTAAGAAGAGGCTGCAACGCTCGCAATATGTCTAAAAGCTGATTAACAGGGGTCCCAGGTGTCGGACCACCACAGAGGATAGGTCATCAATATAAATTGCTGGATAGGCCCTTTATTTACCTGGATACATTGTGCCAGATGTTCTAAAATGGTCCACCTCATTCCATTCTTATGGAGGAGAATGTGGCCCATAACATGCAAGCGTTGTCTGACTGTGAGCGCTCTTCTCCTTGTCCACAGGTGAGCACACACGGCTATTCTCAGAATCAGATCCTAGTGTGGAAGTATCCATCTCTTACACAGGTAGCAAAATTAACCGGACATTCTTACAGAGTTCTCTACCTTGTAAGTACTTTTTCTTTTGTCTTTTACATTCCTTGTCTTGTTATAAGGATACCTCGAAAACATAAAGTGATCACATGTTGTCCTAATACTGGAAGACAGAGACCCTTTGTAGGCGCTCTTTTCTCTGGCTGAATGAAGGAGGTCCTAGATAAAGTGTATCTTTTGAATACCTTAGAAAGCTATTGATACAATGGGGGCAGACAAGGTCTGCAAGACCTCCAGTTCTTTGTATTTCCCAGCGTGGGTATTTATACAGTAGAATTTAGCATTCCACCAGAAATCTGGTTTAAATAGGTTTAGAAAATCTGCTCCTTTATTCTACAAAATCACTGACAGTGTGATATATGTACAGGGATAATTTGTGTGGTTACACGTGATATCGGATCATCTGGGTGTCATAACTATGGGTCCTTCTCTATGAGGCAGAGCAAAGAGATGCTTAGTGTTAGGGTACCCAGTGACAAAGACAACCTCTTACAAGGTGTCTTCTATGACGTTTCGTCCCTTTCGCACACATCATGGTGGCCATTCAGATAAAGGCTTGTCTATGCAATAGAAGGATGGCTTGGTTTATCTGTTCAAGCTCATAGAGAGGGTTCCTCTTTAAATAATCATTTGCTCCAACTTTCTAGCTACCTTCATTTTTCTGAAGGGGTTAAATAGCGATTTGTGAATAGTGTGTATGTGCTGTATAGAATATTGTGCTTTAGTAGATGGATATATTACATTTTGACTAGCGTTGAGCGAATTGATTTGTAAGAATTGATTCAATCATCTGAACCCATTCCACCTCTGTCAGGGCTGTACATCTCATGTGGCCTGACCATCTCGTGCATGCGCCATTCTTTGAGTTTTGCGGCACATGAGCAGAGCAGATGCCTTACGTTACGAATTAACCACTGTGCACGCACCGCTAAAATTCTTTGAGGCACATGGAAGTTTGTTGATATGGATTTGATATGGATTGCTGCGCATGTGCTGCTACTTGAGGTAACGGTGCATGTGGAAGATTGTCAGGGCCGTGTGAGATGTCCAGCCCTGTAATCAGGCAGGAACATCTAGAGCTGTGTGGACATTTCACAAGTGTAAAATTCATACAGATGAACAAAATCGATTTGTACATAGCTGATTTTGACTTTTTTCTGTACTTGTATTGACAGGCCATGTCTCCAGATGGGGAAGCTATTGTCACAGGAGCAGGAGATGAAACATTGAGATTTTGGAATGTTTTTAGCAAAACACGATCTACGAAGGTGAGGAAAATGCTGGTACTACTTTTAAAAATGTAATTTAATATTACTTAAAAGAGAACGGATCACATCTCCTACAGTAACACTTTTCATTCCCTATGTCATATTCTGGAGCATCTGTTCTTATAACTTTCTTGTGCTATATGTTTTCCTACTAGAAGTTTGTGAATAAATTGCTCACAGTCTGCACATTTATGCTGTTTTTACTTCAGAAATGTACCTGTATGTTTATACAGCCCCTTGTCACAATGAAATACAGTGCATTCTGCAGGCAGCATGTTAAAGAGCAGAAGGAGCTGAGCAGATTAATAAATAGGGGGAGCTTTACCATCACCCTTGCGCCTGGACAATGGCGTTAAAAAGTAAAAATTTTCAAAAAGCCAACTATCAGTGACTGACAGCTATCTATAGACTTACACAGAGAATTCTATCATTCACTGATAACACCTACTCCATGTACAACTATCAGTGACTGACAGCTATCTATGTATATACCCTTACACAGGGAATGCTATCAATCACTGATAACACCTCCCCCATGTACAACTATCAGTGACTGACAGCTATGTGTTACTGATAACACCTCCCTCATGTATGTTATCGCACTTCCAGCGATACTCTTCTTCGTGTGGTGCCGAATCAATGTAGATATGAGCTCATATAGCTTTCTCAATTAGACCAATACAGGCTGGTATCACAGAAAATATGCCATGCTTTATTACAGTTACAATCACAGGGTACATGAGGTAGACAGGGTGTTCCTGAAGAGAAGGTAATTGGCTACTCGTTCACCAACTTCCTCCCTGAGTCCATTGGCACATTTAAAAAGGCAATTAACATCCCAACCTTCCCCCACAGTGGTCTTAAAACAAAGAAATGTACACGTGGTTCAATTAGCTAATTAGCTGCCATCTAGTGGTCAAAAGTGAGAAGTGAATAATACTATATTGGCTAGGAGGAACAAAGAAAACCTATCTCACATGTACAGCTATCAGTGACTGACAGCTATCTGTGTACACACTTCAGTCACTTCCCTCCCCGTGTATAACTGAAGTCAGAAAGAAGAAAGATAACTGTATAAATTACATGTTTTGCTGAATCTTTTCATTCAAAATTATATATTAATCTGCTCAGCTCCTCCTGCTTTATAACATGTTGTTTTGTGGTGACAGGTATAATAAGGCATTCCAATTTATTAGAGGGGCGTTCCCCACTACTGAGCCCTCCACTCTTAAAGGGGTTGTCTGCTTTTTACTATTGATGACCTATCCTCAGGACTATAAGCTGAAAAGAAGGCAGCACTCCTATTGCAAACAGCTGATGGCGGGGGTGCTGGGAGTTGGACCCCCACCAATCTGATGTTGATGACCTATCCTGAGAATAGGTCATCAGTTATAAAAAGCAGACAACCCCTTTAAGGGTGCATTCACACGAACAGGTGACAGCCATGCACATTTTGCGGTCCGTGCCTTCACTCCACAAAAGATAGAACATGTCCTATCTTTCGGCACATCTTGCGGATCGCAGACCCATTGAAGCCAATGATCAACCAGTTTCATAGGTAAAATCTGCAGACAGATGTTCTTTCAGTGGCCGTGTGTTGGGTGCACGTTGTGTATTTTATAGAGGTTGAAACAGCACAATGTAAAAAAAAATGTTTCAACGAATTCCATTTACAAACGGCATAAAAATCTGCAGAAGATTCTAGGCAAATATAAATCACTACTTCAAACCCACAGCAAAAATTTAAGGCGTACCTTACAATTATTAGCTTGGTTTGCACATCTGCCCGATCCAATTTGTTACCCTGGGGACTTTTTAGATTGACCATTATACTGTTAATGCGATTCGCTTTTCTGGGCTGCTTTTTGTGTTCTCTTAACCCCTTCTCGACCATGTACGGCGCTGCGGGAAGTAACTTTACGGTGCGCTGCTTGGGCGGGTGCAGGAGAGGCGCCCGCCTGATCAGCTGCGGGGGGGCCGGCTGTTCCCAGTAGCCGGACCCCCTGCTGCGTACGCCTGCATCGGTGAAAACACCGATGTGGGCATATTAACCCTTCATGTGCCATGGTCAGCGCTGACTGCGGCACATGCGATGCGGGCGGTTGGAGGGGGTGTCCATCGGGTCCCCGCGCTGCTTTGACGGGGACCCGATGGCTTAGATAGCAGCCGGATGCCTTCCTTAGGCATCCGGCTGCTATCTACGGAAGCCTGTGAGATCCAGCCCCCTGGATCTCACAGGCAGTAAGCTGGAAGTGTATTACTGTGCGTAATACACTTCCAGCCAATGCATTACAATACAGAAGTATTGTAATGCATTGTAAAGGGAATCAGACCCCAAAAGTTAAAAAAGTGTAAAAAAAAGAAAGTGAAAAAATAGTTTTACAAAAAAAAGTTTCAAGTCCCCCCCCCCAAAAAAAAGCGTCCTTTTTTACAAAATATTAAAAAAAATAGTGAAAAAAATAAAAATAGACATATTGGGTATCGCCGCGTCCGTATCGACCGGCTCTATAAAAATATCACATGATCCGGGGTGAACGCAGTAAAAAAAATTTTAAAAAACTGTGCCAAAACAGTTTTTTGGTCACCTTCCCTTACAAAAAGTGTAATAGCAGGCGATAAAAAAGGCGTATTTACCCCAAAATTGTACCAATCAAACCGTCATCTTGTCCCTCAGAAATGTAGACCCTACCTGAGACAATCGCCCAAAAAATAAAAAAAATATGGCTCTCAGAAAATAGCAACACAAAAAAAAGGTTTTATTCTGTTCAAAAATGCATCTAATGTGTAAAACTTTCCAAAAATAAAAATGTTTGACATATTTGGTATCGCCGCGTCCGTAACAACCTGCTCTATAAAAATATTACATGAGATGGCCCCCCAGGTGAATGCTGTAAAAAAAAATTTAAAAAAACTATGCCATAACAGCCATTTTTTTTTCACCTTGCCTCACAAAAAGTGTAATAGCAGGCGATCAAAAAGTCATATGTACCCCAAAATGGTACCAATGAAAACGTCACCTCATCCCACAAAAAATGAGCCCCCACGAGACAATAACTCCAAAAAATAAAAATCAATGGCTCCCGCAAACCAATCCATCAAAATCTGTGCTGCAAAATCCATATGGCGCTCCTTCTGTTCTGAGTCCTGCCATGTGCCCCCACAGCAGTTTACCACCACATATGGGGTGTTGCCGTATTCAGGAGAAAATGGGGAACAAATTATGGGGTGCTTTTCTCCTGTTACCCCTTGTGAAAATGAAAAATTTGGGGCTAAAGCAACAGTTTATTGGAAGAAATGAAACTTTTCATTTTCACAGCCAAGTGTTTCCAAATTCCATAAAACGCTTAGGGGGTCAAAGTGGTCAGTACCCCCCTTAATATATTCTTTGAAGGGTGTAGTTTCCAAAATGGGGTCACTTTTTGAGGGTTTCCACTCTAGGGGTACGTCAGGGTCTCTCAATTACAAAATGGTGCCTAAAAACCATTCTAGCAAAATCTGCCTCCAAAATCCGTATGGCGCTCCTTTCCTTCTTACCACTGCCACAAACCCATAGAGACGTTTACCACCACATATGGGGTATTTCTGTAAACTGCAGAATCAGAGTAATGTATATTGAGGTTTAGTTTGCTGTTAACCCTTGCTGTTTTGCAAGAAAAAAATTAACATGAATAATCTACCAAAAAATTTTGAAATTTCACCTCCATTTTCCATTAATTCTTGTGCAACACCTCAAGGGTTAACAAAGTTTGTAACAGCAGTTTTTTATAATTTGAGGGGTGTAGTTTCTAAAATGGGGTCATTTATGGGTGGTTTACATTACGTAAGCCACTCAAAATCACTTTATATCTGAATTGGTGCTTAAATGGTTTTGGAAATGTTGTTGAAAATTTGAAAAATGGCTTCTAAACTTCTAAGCCCTCTAATATCCTAAAAAAGTAAAATGACATTTATAAAATGATGCCAACATAAAGAAGACATATGGGGAATGTAAAATAATTATTTTTGGAGGTATTACTATATATTTTGAAAGTAGAGAAATTGAAATTTGGAAATTTTTCCCAATTTTTGGTAAATTTGGTATTTTTTTTATAAATAAAAATGAAATATTTTGCCACAAATTTACTACTGTCGTGAAGCACAATATGTGACGAGAAAACAATCTCAGAATGGCCTGGATAAGTAAAAGCATTCAAAAGTTATTACCACATAAAGTGACACATGTCAGATTTGCAAAAAATGGCCTGGTCAGGAAGGTGAAAACAGGCCTGGGGTTGAAGGGGTTAAAGTCGTCAAAAAATAACTTGCAGTTCAATTTTCTCTTTCTTTCCTAGGAATCGGTCTCCGTTCTCAATCTCTTCACCCGGATACGATAATCTATTCGTCCTTCTCTGGTTTTTCCCCTCTTCTTTCATCACTGAGCCGGGAATTTATTGCTTTCCAAACCAGCAAAGAGACTAATGTTCTGTGTCCAGTTCAGGGACTCACCAGTAGCCTATACAGGCGCGGGGAGCATTAAATAACACTGTTCTATCTCAAAAATTCAGTTTTCCATCTTTGACGTTGGAGGAAGGAGAAGACACCTGATTTTCATATAATGGGTAGTGGGTATAAGCAACCGTTCTGATCATGTTCTATAGATATGTATTTAAAGGAGTCGTCACATCTGGACATTTATGGCCATAAATGTTCACTAGGTGCAAGAGACAACTCTGGGACCCACTCCTATGTAAAGTATGGGTCCCTGCCATGAATGGAGAGCAAACAGCACATGTGTGGTTTTCTCCATTCACTGCTATAGGACTTCTGACAATAGAGGAGTGCTGGTGGGACCACATTCTTGAGATAGAAGTTGGTCCTAGAGGTGGGTATGCCATAAATGTCCAGGTTAGACAACCCCTTTAAGTGCATGTATATAAATGCTCATATATATCTTATTGTTTGGAATTGACCCCCTGAGGAATGAATATAGCATTGCCTAGCAGCTAGAAGGCTACCATCGGAATAATTATTTTAAGCTTTATGGGACTACACTCTGTTTTATAGAGGCACAGAAAATCCCCGACAACGGTCTTGTTTGCATGCAAAAATATTATATACTATATATAGAGCCTACTCGTTACAACTCTACTTGCAACTTTTCACATAACCTTTTATTTGAGAATATATCTGTGCTCAGTCTGAGGTGGGAGGGCGTAAACAAAGGGGAGGCTCATTTTATGGACGTGTGAATGACAGATTGATAGTCTTATTGTAGCAAAATATGTGTTTAGTTCTGTGAAGTTTCTTTTTTTATGGGTGATGTTCTGTATTTTTAATGTTAATTTAAAATGACCGTTTCAGGATCAGTCAGACAAACTGCCTGATCTTGTTCCCTCCCATTTTTTTGTTGCATTGTTTGCACGTCGGAGGAATTTAGTATGAGAAGAAAGTTGTTTGCTCAAGGAAAGCACTTAGTTTTGGAATCTGGACTCTGTTGGTATTGTAACGTTTCAGTGAATGGGTTGGTGTAAGAACTTGTCTGATGCTCTATGCTAAAAGTGGATTCCTCCATTTTTTTCCTCCCCCAGAAGCGGGGCATGTAAATCTCAATATTCTTTGTTTTTAAAGAAAAAAAAAAGCCACTTGATGTTGAACTGTGAAGGATGTGTTTATTTGTAACTGAGAATTGTGTTCTAGTTAAGATGTCCACTCTCATTGGTACTAGGGTGTCCTACATTTAGACCATTTTTCACACCTAAATCTGTCCCATCCCTACCCCTGCCCACCCTTTTTATAGTCCTGGCGTCAGCGGGGAGACCTTTGCGCCGCAATCTGCACCAGAAATGCACCTAATTTAGGTGTATTTCTGTTTAATAAATGACCCCCATAGTTTCAGTGTATTTTACCTCTACAAGTTGCGTGGGTGAAAAACGCATTGCAGGTCTGCAGCAAGTCTCTGTAAAATGGTAAGTGGTGTGCTAGCTGTGTGCCAGAAACTGCTGCATGTACAAGTGCAGTCTGGGGAGGGAGAAAACATTTACTTTAAAGGCCCCTTTAAACTGCTAGATAAAGCAGATGATTGTTGGGAAGGAAGCGTTCCCTCCTGATAATCACCTGCTCATCAATGAAGGAGACTGCTGCTGTTATATGCAGTGATCTCCTCCACAGTATGGGGAGGAGCGATCGCTAACGCCATCACTTGTCCCCATACAGAATCATTATTTACTGCCAGTAGAGGCTGTTGAGCCAGCATGGTCTGCCACTGGCAAATGATGATTTAGGTGACTACACAAATGATCCGGTTACCTGATGAACAAGTGTTTTGCTCCTTCAGTGACACCTTTACACCAGCAGATTATTGCTAATGAGTGTTCCTACAAATGCTTGTTAGCTGTTATCTGGTCAATGCTCGGCCAGTGTAAAGGGGCCTTAAACGGGTTCTGCAAGTTAAATTTATTGATGACCTATCCTCAGGATAGGTCATCAATATCGGATCGGCGGGGGTCCGACACCTGGCACCCCCGCCGATCAGCTGTTTGAAGAGGAGGCGCGCGCCGTACCAGCACTGCCTCCTCTTCACTGTTTACATGCTGGCCGTAACAGGGTAGTGGTGAGTAGGTGTAATTACACCTCACTGCCCCATTCATTTCAATGGGAAGGATCGCTCCCATACAAGTCTATAGAAGCCATTCTTCCAATAGAAATGAATGGGGCGGTGAGGTGTAATTACACCTACTCACCACTGAGGATGTTACGGCAAGCAGGTAAACAATGAACAGGAGGCAGCTCTGGCACGGCGCACTCCTACTCTTCAAACAGCTTATCGGCGGGGGTGCCAGGTATCAGACCCCCGCCGATCTGATATTGATGACTTATCCTGAGGATAGGTCATCAATAAATTTAACTTTGAGAACCCCTTTAAGTGCTATGTACACCTTCAGAGGCAATTTTTGTAACTTATTTTGGGCTAAAAATCATTTTTATTCAGCCATTCTATCACAAAGTGTTAACTGTCTAGCTGATTGAATCCTACTTTAACTTTTCTCTAACCCTTACCTCTAAATTACTAAAAGGTCGTAAACACTTATTTGCACACGACCATAGTTTTGGTTAAAAAAAAAATGCGGATCGGATGCAGACCCATTTAATGGCACGTGTGCTGTCTGCATCTGCAAGTCCATTCTTGTCCGGTTTGGGCACAAGGATAGGACATTTCTGCAGTATCCATGTTTTGTGGATCCAGGATTTGCAGACTGTAAAACACTTTAAGCCATTTGCATGAGCCCTAAACCAGATTCTTATCAGTAAGATCAGAGATAAGGAGTAGAGATGAGCGAATCGACTTCAGATTAAACATCCAAAGTCGATTTACATAAAACTTTGTTCTAATACTGTACGGAGCAGGAGCTTTGTACAGTATTACAATGTATTGGCTTCAATGAGCCAAAGTTATTACTTTGCGAAGTCTCGCGAGCCGAGTAATAACTTTGGCTCGTTGAAGCCAATAATACTGTACGGAGCCAGGTCCCTGGCTCTGTACAGTATTAGAATGAAGTGTTATGCAAATCAACTTTAGATGTTTCATCCGAAGTCGATTTGCTCATCCCTAATGAGGAGCCATCAGTTGAACAGAACAAAGTGAAAACAGACAGCACGCTACTACAGAATCTCAAGGCTGTACAGAGAAAAGAATGAAAAAATATTTAGCTCAAAATGAGTATAATGCAATAATAAAAAAACTGCCCCAAAGATGTACATAGCCTTTAAAGAGGTATTACGGTAATTTGAGTTTATCCTCTCCCCACAGGTTAACTATTAGATCGGTGGGGGTCCTACTGCTGGGAGCCCAGTTGATCAAGAACAGGGGTCTCATAGCCCACAGAGTGCCTTTCTGCCGTTTTATGTAGTTTTTGATGGAGATTTCGCTGTTTCTGCAGCTGATTTTGATTACCACCATAGTATCTGTGCAAAAACCAATATAGGACACAATAATGGGGGTGTTGCCGTTACATCTAGAGGCACTGCTCTCTCTACAATGGCCGTGCTCTATCCACTTTGACAGGACCATGCAGTGTAAACATCATAACTTGGCCATGTCAATTAAAGTCTTGACAGTTGTACAAAGAGCAAAGACTCTAGGTGTAACAGCAACTCCCCCATTGCTCCTATGGGCTCATTTACATATGTGGACACATATGAACATAGGACCAACACAGATACCTTCAGCTGCTAAGCACACATGCAGCCAGTTTCATAGGCACAAATCTGCTTTAAAAGAATCCATCGTATACAAATCAGGGCAATTCGCATAGTCATGCTATAAATCATTACATATAGATGCATGTGAGTATAAAGGGTGTTGATCACTATTAAGTAACACACTGGTTTAATAGACCTCCACACCCCAGCAACTGCTGGACAAAATTACCCACTAACAACCATATACAGATAATTATACCCACTCCATTCCATAGTCAAAAAGTACACTCAATGTCCAGCACCCCAACATTAAATATCTCTAACCCGGAAAACCCATTTAAAGAGGACCTTTCATGGGTCCAGACTCTGTTGACAAAGTAGCACGTTATGAAGGGCATGTGGGACTGGGGTCAGAGCACTTACAATTTCTTCAGTGCGCCACTCCGTTCGCCCGCTGCGCCCCTCTAAAGTTCTGGCGCGTGCTATGCTAATGCATAGCATCGGAACAGAGAGGAGGAGACGCCAGGGATTCTCAATGGGTGTCTCCTTCTCCCTGGCTGGAGCGCTGTCCAATTGCAATGGAGAGCGTCACAGCCAGGGAGAGTACCCCAACTATAACCAGGTTAACCATGTTGTCAGGTGTGTAGGGTTAATACCAAAATATTCTACATGTCTTCATTTTCAATTTACCTGAAGCAACAAAGGTGCTTTAATGTATTATTAATGTTATTCAAAATTTTATATTGACTACTAGGTATTAAATGGGCACTCAATCTGACGTGGAATATTTGTTTAAGGGCCCATTCACTTCTATGGCCGGCACGCGATCTTGCCGAGCCGCGGCTCCGCAAGAAATTATAGAACATGTCCTATTCTTGTCCACAACAGCGGACAAGAATAGGCATTTTGAACAGGTCACCCGGCCATGTGTTCCGCAAAAAATTGCGGCACACGCTGGGGCAGCATCCGTGGTATTGTGGATCAGCATTTTTGCTGATCGGAAATACTACGGCCGTCTGAACGGCCGGCCCCTAATGTGCATCTTGTAGAAAGAGCTGCTGTCGTGTACAGCCTGTTACCGTAATGTAGGGCATGCTGCTGAAGTTGTAAATTAGACACGTGCCCATTAAGTTTAAAAGGGTTTTTCGGTTGGTAGGGGATAACTATTAGATCCGTGGGGATCCTACTCCTGGGACCCTCACTGAGCTCGAGGACCCCGTACCCCTTCCACCCCTCTGAAATGAACAAACTGGCCAATCGCACATGTGCTCCATTCATTTCTAAGGCAATTACAGAGATTGGTGATGGTCCTACCGCTGGGTACAGCACTCACCTATCTAATAGTTATCCACAAGACAGGGGATAACTTCTTCCACCCGGAATACCCCTTTTAAAGGGGTTGTGTCACTTTAGAAAGTGGCATTTATCATGTAAAAGAAGTTAATACAAGGCACTTACTAGTGTATTTTTATTATCCATATTGCCATTGCATATTTTCCATCATATTATGCATTGCTAGTTTCCATGGTTACGACCACCCTCCAATCCAGCAACAGTGGCCATGCTTGCACACTATAGGAAAGAGTGCAGGCCAGTCTAGTGGCCAGGGCTGTGGAGGTGGAGTCGGAGTCGGTCCATTTTCTACTGACTCCAACAATATATAATAAATTGGTACATTTAATTCAATGCAGTATTTGCTGAATATATTTTCATAAGAATTTGGGAAAATGATGAAATGTCCTATAAATGTGTGTTCTATTCCTGATCTAAGGATCTAGGCTTTTAGTTGAGATGACTGTGTGATGCCCTTTATGTAGATGCTCAGTAGTGAAGCACCTCTGCTACAGATCAGAGGAAAAAGGCACTGGGAAGAAATGGCTGCACTCATCTCAGATCTGCTAGAGAAAACAGGATTTAGGGTTTTTCTCACAAGTTACAAAGATTAGCTTTCAACATAAAGGGACAGTTCAAAGAAGACATTTTCTAAGTACAGTGGTCAGTAGATTTTACTTTAGTCATGAACTATAGACAGTTCAGCAGGTCTCTCACTGTACACAGGTTTCTATGGTAACCTGCAGACCAGAAAGACTGTTATCTGATTGGCTGAGAGCAGTGAAGAATGATGGGACTGAGCTCTGAGTGATTACCTGCAGTAAGCAAAAGGTATAAGTGTTGTGAGGACTGAGAAGCTTTACCTGTAATTGTGTTAGAGATCACAATCTCCTGCTCTCAGATTAGGTTAATATATGCTTATAACTGCTGGAGACCCACCCACAGCCTGAGGAGACAGTGTGAGTGCAAACTGCCTGTCAGCCAGTGAATCCATATGCTGAGAAAACCCCTTTAACCCCTTCCCGACCAGCGCCGTGCATGTACGGCGCTGGTGCAGTGCGGGGACATGACGCCCGCTCGCGGGTGCGGCGGGCTTCATGGCCGGCAAGTCTTTGCTGTTTCTAACAGCAGAGACTTGCCGCTACTTACCGCCATCGGCAGCGTCTTCTAGGGCCTTCTGATGCCGTGATCACGTGTGGTCAGGATGTGTCTGAACCCGGAAGCGTACACTTCCAGGTGGTGTACAGACGCACCGAGTGGCCAATCGGGGTGTCTGTACACCATATGAAAACTGTAATCCTCGCTGGTGAGGATTACAGTTTTCAAAGTGCAATTCTTATTCAGGCCAGGATAAGAAATGAGCAATTCATGGATTTATCTCAGTCTAGTAAATCCCTGATTGCTCATAAACTTAAAAAAAAAAACACAATATATCAGCTCATATTTGAGCTTAAAAATAGTCAGAAAAAAATTTAAAAAAAATGTTAAAAAATATATAAAAAATATATAAAGGTTCAAATCACCCCCCTTTCCGTATAATGAAAAAATCAATACCTAAATAACAAATATAGACATCATGGGTATCACCGTGACCGAAAATGCCCATACTTTTAAAATATAAAAAAAATTCCAATACGGCGAATTGTGTGGCGGAAAAAAGCGTCCAAATGGCGATTCGCCATTTTTTGTCGTTTTTTTTTTTTTCTAAAAAAAAATTAAAGAAAAAGTGATTAAAAAGTCATACACACCCCAGAATGGTATCAATAAAAACTTCAGATCGTCCCGCAAAAAATTAGCCCCCATACAGCTCCGTACACATCAATACCAAAAAGTTATAGGGGTCAAGATATGACAAGGGGAAAAAAAAAAGGGCAACTTTCTAATTATTTTATCACTAGCAAAACGCAGGAAAAACTATACATATTAGGTATCACCGGATTCATACTGACCAGTAGAATGAAAGTAACTGGTCAGTTTTAATGCACATCGAATGCTGTAAATAAGAAACCCGTAGAACTGTAGCGGAATAGCGTTTTTTTTGCAATTTCACCCGATTTGGAATTTTTTTCCCGCTTCCCACTACACCATATGCAATATTAAATGGTGGCGTTGGAAAGTACAACTTGTCCCGCAAAAAACAAGCCCTCATACAGCTATCTGAACAAAAAAATGTTATGGCTGTTTGAAGGCAGGGAGCGCAAAACGAAAATGCATAACCAAAAAAACCTCCAGGGGTGAAGGGGTTAAAGGGGCTGTCCAAGTTATTTTTTTTGTTCTTTGTATGTTACTAACTTGTCAAGTATAACAACTTTCCCATACACTTTGTGCTTCTAAAGCTGCTTGTTTGTCAGATTTCACTGAGGGTCACATAACCTGTGATGTCACTTTATCTCCCTGCTCTGTGATGTTTCGTGCACAAGCTTCAGAGATCAGATAACAGTCTGTACACAAGATGTCACTAGCCACGCCCCCCCCCTGCACTGCCGCTGCTATCTGCTCTCTCCCTGGATTCCTTCAGATAAAACATCAACCCCTTCAGCCAGAACACACTGAGGGCTCAAGGCTTTACAACAGGATTTACACTGCAGACATTGAGGAGACAAATGCTGGGCACGGGAGCTGTAGAGGAATTGTATTGCACAAGAACAGGTAGGGGGAAGTTCCTGTGTATATCAGCAGTGTCATTGTACAGCTGGGGCTTGTAGTCCTACACATATAACATGCTGCTGAGTATTCCAGCAGACAGACATGTCACTCAGGGCAGCTCTGGTATACTAGCTTGTATACTCTCTCTGTACTCTAGATTTTTTTTTTTTTTTTGCCTAAAACTTGTGTAACTTAGTTATATATTGCTGCCCATCAGATTTAGGCTCCATTCACACTTCCGTGAATGGCGTCCGCATCCGATCTGCAACCGGGTGCGAACCCATTTGCTTTCAATGGGGCCGCAAAAGATGCGGATGGCACACAGTGTGCCGTCCGCATCCGCACTTCCGTTCCGCGGCTCCGGATAAAAATAAAACATGTCCTATTCTTTTTCATAACTCGGACAACCCCTTTAAGGCAAGTACTTCTTAGTATATCTAAACTTTCAATAAACTGTGCATAAATCACTTGTCCAGTGCATGTTCTCTCTGCTTTATGTTTTAGTTTGCTTTTCCTCTGATGTAAAACACCTAGGGCCTTATGTATGAAAACTGTATAGGTGTAGAATTTTCTTTGTTGCCCATAGAAACCAATTCAATCAGAGCTCCCCTTACATTTCATATAGTGCTCTGGAGAAATGAAAGGGGAGCTCTGATTGGTTGCTATGGGCAACAAAGAAAGTCTTAGACCTAGACAGTTTTCATATATCAGGCCCTTAGTGATCTGTACCCATAGAAAAGCCTGATCCTGGAAGTTCAGAGTAAAGAAATCTAATAAAACATATTACAAACTTTTTTGTCATGACATGTCTGTACTATTGATTTATGCAAAGTTTGTTTAAAGTTATCACTTAAACATGTGCCGTGTATGAGGGAGTCGGAGTTAGGGGAAACTGAGGAGTCGGAGTTGGAGTCGGGGCTTTGGCTTACCGACTCCACAGCCCTGGTGGGAACATACATAGGCTGGTGCTTTTTTTTCCTATAGTGTACAAGCACGGGCCACCGCTGATGGATTGTACGGTTGTCGTAACCATGGAAATTATCAGTTTATAATGTGATGGAAAAATTAATCCAGACACCAGAGAAAGCAATATGGATGATATTAATACTGTTAATACTGTATTGTTAAATATTAATATTAGTAAGTGGCTTGTATTGACTTTCTCTACATGATGCCATTTCTTGATTAACACAACTAGAGTTGATCGAACGTGCTCGTAACGAGCACTGTAGTGCTCGGATCCCCTGCGCTCGCATGCCCACAGGCATCCGGATCCGTCCTCACCTGACTCTAAGTCAATGGGGGCGGATCCGTTTGGTATGACACACGAGTGTGTCATACCAAACGGATCCGTCCCCACTGACTTAGTCGGGTGAGGAGGACGGATCCGTTTGGTGTCACACACTAGACTTGCAGGCAGGTGAGGACGGATCCGGATGGCTGCGCAGGGGATCCGAGCAGTACAGTGCTTGTTACGAGCACGTTCGATCAACTCTAAACACAACCCCTTTAAAGGGGTTATCCCATGACTAATGTAAAAAATTAAAATCAGACATCATATAGAACATGACAACCTATTTCTAACAAGCTAGAACCAGCACTGTACCTCACAGGGATCCAGAGATTTCCACATTCATTGCTCTGCTAGATTTATATCAATCTGGCAGCTCAGGGGAGTGTCACAGCTCAGGGGGCTTGTGTCAGTTCTCCCTATCACAGCTCAGGAAGCAGTTACATAGTAACATAGTTTATAAGGCCGAAAAAAGACATCTGTCCATCCAGTTCGGCCTGTTTTCCTACAAGTTGATCCAGAGGAAGGCAAAAAAACCCTGTGAGGTAGAAGCCAGTTTTCCCCACTTTAGGGAAAAAAAATTCCTTCCCGACTCCAATCAGGCTCAGAATTACTCCCTGGATCAACGACCCCTCTCTAGTAACTATAACCTGTAATATTATTACCCTCCAAAAATACATCCAGGCCCCTCTTGAACTCTTTTAGTGAGCTTACCATCACCACCTCCTCAGGCAGAGAGTTCCATAGTCTCACTGCTCTTACCGTAAAGAATCCTCTTCTATGTTTGTGTACAAACCTTCTTTCCTCCAGACGCAGAGGATGGCCCCTCGTCACAGTCACAGTCCTGGGGATAAATAGATCGTGGGAGAGATCTCTGTACTGACCCCTGATATATTTATACATAGAAAAAAGACGACTGAGGGGAGATCTAATAACTAACGTGAATAAGCCTAATTTTGATAATCTTTCTGGGTACTGTAGTCCACCCATTCCAGTTATTACTTTAGTTGCCCTCCTCTGAACCCTCTCCAGCTCTGCTATGTCTGCCTTGTTCACAGGAGCCCAGAACTGTACACAGTACTCCATGTGTGGTCTGACTAGTGATTTGTAAAGTGGCAGGACTATGTTCTCATCACGGGCATCTATGCCTCTTTTGATGCAGCCCATTATCTTATTGGCCTTGGCAGCAGCTGTCTGACACTGGTTTCTGCAGCTTAGATTTCTGTTCACTAAAATTCCTAGGTCCTTTTCTATGTCAGAGTTACCCAATATTTTACCATTTAGTATGTACTGGTGACTTGCATTATTCCTTCCCATATGCATAACTTTACATTTGTCAGTGTTAAACCTCATCTGCCACTTCTCTGCCCAAGCCTCCAGTCTATCCAGATCCATCAGTAGCAGTGTACTGTCCTCTTCTGTGTTAATTACTTTACACAGTTTAGTGTCATCTGCAAAAATTGATATTTTACTGTGCAAGCCTTCTACAAGATCATTAATAAATATATTGAAGAGAATAGGGCCCAATACTGACCCCTGTGGTACCCCACTAGTTACAGTGACCCAATCTGAGTATGTACCATTAATAACCACCCTCTGTTTTCTATCCCTGAGCCAGTTACTTACCCACATACAGACATTTTCTCCCAGGCCAAGCATTCTCATCTTATATACTAACCTTTTATGTGGTACAGTGTCAAATGCTTTGGAGAAGTCCAGATATACGACATCCATTGATTCGCTGCGGTCTAGTCTAGAACTTACCTCCTCATAGAAACTGATTAAATTGGTTTGACATGACCGATCCCTCATGAAGCCATGCTGATATGGAGTAATTTGGGGTACTCCAAGATAGCATCTCTTAGAAAACCCTCAAACAGTTTACCCACGACAGATGTTAAACTTACCGGCCTATAGTTCCCGGGCTTTGTTTTTGGACCCTTTTTGAATATTGGCACCACATTTGCTATGTGCCAATCCTGTGGAACACTCCCTGTCAGTATAGAGTCCTTAAATATCAGAAATAAGGGTCTGGCGATGACATTACTTAATTCTCTTAGGATACGGGGGTGTATGCCATCCGGTCCTGGCGATTTGTCTATTTTAATCTTTTTAAGACGCAGCTCTACTTCTTCCTGGGTCAGACAGGGCACTTTTAATGGGGAATTTACTTTTATATTCTGCATTTCATCTGACAGTTTATTTTCCTCAGTGAATACAGTTGAAGGATGAAACTGAGCATTTTATTGAAAAACTCAGTAGGTATACTAAATTTTTAATTACATGCAATTACAAAAGTATTTAGCTCCAGGGGCTGGTTTGAAAACAGTAGAATATTTTTCGTGGGACAACCCTTTTAAGGATTGTTTTTCACCCCAGATAAGCGCACTTGCAATGAAGGTTGCAATCACAGCAAAATCCTCATGCAACACACATCAATAAAATGATCTCATGTCTTAACCCCTTCAGAACCAAGCCATTTTTCACCTTAAGGACTAGGCCAATGCTTTAACTTATCCGACCAATTTTCTCGTGACATGTCATAATTCATGTTAGTGGTAAATTGGAGTTGATAAATGTTACCTTTATTTATAAAAAAAAATCCAAAATGTACTAAAAATTTTGAAAAATTCACAATTTTCCAAATTTTAAATTCTCTGCTTTTAAGACAGACAGTAATACCTCATAAAATAGTTCTCTATATCTCTATTTTGTTGCCATAATTTTGTAAATGTCATTTTATTTTTTGGGATGTTAGAAGCAAATTTTAAACTTTTTAAGAAAATTTCCAAATACCATTGTATTAAAGAACCAAATGTCACTGTGGAGAATACGTAATAGAAACCACATGAATATTACCCCATTTTAGAAACTAAACCCCTCAAATTTTACAAAACTGATTTTAGAAACTGTGTTAACCCTTTAGGTGTCCCACATGAAAATAAGGAAAATAGGAGCCATTTCAACATTTTTTTGTTTTTTTTTGCAAATTTTCTATTTTAAACTTTTTTCTGTAAAACAGCAAAGTGTTACAAATAAGCAAACCTCAATATATATTACCCTGATTCTACAGTTTACAGAAACACCCCATATGGTGCTCAGAAGAGAAGGAGCACAAAATGGCTTTTGGAGGACAGATTTTGCTGGAATAATTTCCTGGGCCCATGTTGTATTTGAGGATCTCCTGATGCACACCCACACTGGAAACCTCCCCATGTTGGAAACTGTACCCCCCCAAGGAATATTTCAAGGGGGTTAGTGAGCACTTTATTTCTTAGAAAAAATAAACTATCGGCCGTGAAAATGAAAAATGACATATATTCTAAAACAAATGTAACTTTAGGCCCAAATTTTTCATTTTAACAAGGGGTAACAGGAGAAAATGCAACCAATTATTATCCATTTTCTCCTGGATATAGCAACACCCCATTTGTGGTCATAAACTTCCCTATAGGCACACTGCAGGACTCAGAAGGGAAGTAGTGCTATATGGGCAAATTTTGCCAGGATGCTTTTTGGATGCCATGTAACATTTGAAGAGACCCAGAGGTACCCCTAGAAAGGAAACCACCAAAAAGTTATCCCATTTTGGAAAATATACTTCTCAAGGCATTTGAGGGATGTGGTGAGTATATTAACCCAACAAACGTTTCATAGACTATAGAAATACATGGATGTGAAAATAAAAACAAAAGGGAAGGGTTAGAAGGGAAGGAACGACATATGGATTTTCTAACATGGAATTTGCCTAAACTGTTTTTAGAGGCCATAACTTTTTTTTTTGTAGCATTTTGGGTACAAACTACTTTTTTAATCCCTTTTTATACCATTTTTTGGTAGGTGAGGTGGGCCAAAATTGCAATTCAGTCACTGTGGGTTTTTTTTTTTTTTAATGGCATTCACTGTGCGGTATAAGTAACTTGATCGTTTTATTGATTAGGGTGTTACCAATCATGTGTAGTGTATTTTTATTTTTTTTAACCAATTATAAATGTGCAGAAAACCTTTTTTCACTTTTTATTTAAACATTTTGTGTACCCAGACCCAGAGGGTCTGATGGTTTTACAATAGACTGCAATAGTCACTGACACTAAGCCTGATCAGCCTCCTGCCTCTGGACTTGTCAAGGCTTAGGGTACATGGCAAGCCAGGATGTTTTTCTAAGGTAGAATGTGACAGAACTGTATGCCACAATTGTGACACAAAATGGTGCATCATAGGCCCTCTTTGAAGCAAGTCATGAAAAACATGTAGAAACCCTAATTGTTCCAGTTTGAGCCACATTTTAGGCATAGACACATTAGCAAATCTTTTTTATGTTCATGCTGTTTGTCCTACTTGTCCTTTTTCTGCATTCAGTGGTGAACATACATGCTCAATTTCTTCCCTGCTGTTTTCCTCCTCTCAATGCTGACATAGTGAGGGACTTTTGTCTATGCAGGACAGGAAAGGGTTAAAAAGAGGTACTTGCATTAATTCCTGGGAGATGCAGGTGCATGATTGTCTTGTGTGAGCAGCTGCCTACCTATAGAAAGGTAAGAAGAAGTCTTCCAGATAAGCAGGTAAGAAAATGAAAGTTTTGTGGGATAACACCTTTAAGCCACCCATGTGGTGGGGACCATCTTAACCACAATCATCAACCTAGGCAGTTGATATTAAAACACACACTCAGCTTGTCTTCCTACTCCTCCCTTCTCCTCAAGTGTGTCTTGGGTCCGGCAGTTGAGGAAAGCATGCAGAGTACGGATGGTCCAGCCATTACTAATTAAGGTAGTAATATATCATTAGATGCTGTAACAGGGCTGTTAATCCAAAACTCTTACAGACACAAGCTTCCCTTATAGTTGGATTTTGAATTAAAATTGCCTTGAGGAACATGAATTGCTGCAGCCACTTAAAAAGTCATGGTAACTGACACGGACATTATGCCATCTGCTCTACCTTATAGCGGTTCTATAGAATACTTGGGGAACGTTTTCCCTTTCCTTGGTGCATATTGCCCTGGCTTACAATTGGTTTATGACACACCTTCAAGGCTCTAGTGTAGCAAACTGTGCTACAAATCCGTAGACGCCAGTTGTTCAGGCTCCCTGTTATTAAAACCAGAAGGGAATAGGTACATCTTAAAGCAGAACATCCATGCGGTCGCATGGCCCCGTTAGTTAACATACCTAAAAAATGTAACTTAAAAAGAAAATTAGAAATGCTCTGAAAATATTTTTTGTAAGTTTAATTGATTTAGTTTTACTTTGAAGTGTGAGCCTTCCTGAAGCACACTTAACTGCTTGGCATACAGAATCCATTCCCAGTAGCCACAAGTTGGGTGTACGAATTCTGATGCCTACAATATGTGCTGCAGTGAGTACCATACTGGAAGGTACCTGTGCCCGCTATGCTCAAACCTTTGCACAGCGCATTGGTGCAGGATATCCTGCGCTGATATGGTATGCCAGGCTTTAATGAAGTGGGCACAGTCAGAAGTAGTGATGTACCAGAAAAAAATCAGCTTTTAAAGGGTTTCTCTCACCAAGTTTTTCCCTATTAAACAGGATGACATTCTCAATGTGCCAATGTCATCTGATTCTAAGTCTGCTATTTATTTTATTTGCAGTGTCCCTGTTTTTCTTTAATTTTACCTTTTATCATATGCTAATTAGCCTCCTAGGAGCAGGGGGGGGCGTTGCCCCTGCTCCTAGAGGCTCCGTTTACCTACCTCAATCCACGCCCTTTTCTTCCTGAGTGACAGGGCCAGGCCAGCGTTCGTCTCTTCCTGGCCCTGTCTGCCGTCTTGCACCTGCGCCGTCCCGCTCAGTATTTGGCGCTGTGAGTGATGGAAGCTCCTTGGCTTCCTCACTGTGCCTGCACGGGATGGCGCAGGCGCAAGACGGCAGGCACGTTCCTGATAATGGAGATCCTAATGCTGCACATGTCTCACACCATGGACCTTGTGCCTCCAGACACATGATCCTCGTCTGTACTCCGAGTGCACCAAAATCTGTCCAAGCTGAAATACAGGAACCAGGGCAAGAGCGCGGCTACTTGAGACAGAGACCTGCCATTGATAGCTGGCCTATAAATCTAACTGGATTCTCCAGTGTTGTAAAATGATACAGGCAGTTCACACTTAGGAACCAGACACTTCTGTTTCAAAATGATAGAAATAAAATACAAGAAAATTGTGGTTCATTGGCCAAGGGGCACTGGGTGGGGATAAATAGCTTATTTGTTAATTAAAGGGTTTTATGATAAAAAAAAAAAAAAAGACTTGGCCAGACACACAAATGAATTGAAGGCGTTAAGTGTGTCAGTGTGAAGTCCCATCCTGACCTTTGCTCCTCTGACAGGATCGCATAGCATTATACAGATTTATAATGCTGTGTAACCCTGAGAGTCCTAGAATCTATTGTATTAGGGCTCATGCACACAAACTTATTTCTCGTCCGTTTCAGTTCCGTTTTTTTGCGGGCCATATGCAGAACCATTCATTTATATGGCGCTGCAAAAAAACAGAAATGACTCTGTGTGCATTCCGTGTCTGCATGTCCGTTCTGCCAAAAATAGAACATGTCCTATTATTGTCCTTTTTGTGGACAAGCATAGGACATTTCTGCAGAAGCAAAAAAATAAATGGTGGCATGCCCTCTGGCGGAATCTGTGTTTTGCAGACCGCCCTTACACTGACACAGAGCAGCCTGCTTGACTACAATGAGATCTGGAGGTGATCCAGCCGATTTCCGGCATAAATGGCGGGCTTAGGCTGGACAAAAACCCGTTGTTTTTTTCTGGTCAACGGCCAGTGTTTGTGTAGGATCTTCTAAAAGGAGATGTGAACGTGGGCTAAGAACCTATAACTCTAGATACACATACTTTTTTTTTTTCAATTGCGGTGCATTTTTTTGTTTCCATGATGGTTGTTGTTTTTTTAATTAAGCATGTTGTAGCCATGTGTGAAGAGAAAAAAGAAACACCATGAAAACTATATGACAAGGGGGAAAAAAAATCACATGTTAAGTCATGTTTTTAGCAGCAGCAAAACACCAGAACAAATTTGTGTACATAGATGTCACCCTCTCCTACTGGGCCTCTATAATTGTCCATTGACACTTTCACCAGGCATGTGAATGACAATCTTCTTTGAAGTCATGGAGGGAGATGGAAAGACTCACTAGGCCAGTGGTTCTCAACTCCAGTCCTCGGGACCCACCTGCCAGTCAGGATTTAGGAATATCCCACAGAATGAATACCTGTGGTAAGTCCTGATGGATGGACGCTAATTATATCAGCTGGTCTAAACTAAGGAAATCCTGAAAACCTGACTGGCAGGTGGGTCCCGAGGACTGGAGTTGAGAACCACTGCACTAGGCTGTTTTTGTCACTCCATTCAAGCAGCTGGAGTATCAATGGACCCCTGTTCTGCCAGTTGTTCATTGTCCCAGTAAACTCCCACCAATCACACATTAAAGACTCCTAACACGTATGTTTTACCAAATTGTATTCCCTATGTAATAACAATTGGTGAAGCATCTTCTTGTCCAGCAGTGGTCAGATTGTGCAGGGACATCCGCTCCATTGGTAACACCCAGTAGCAGATTCATTAATAAACCTTTAGTAGCAATAAGGCCTTATGCACACATTCGTATCACAGGTCAGGTGCCGTCCGCATTTTTTTTGCGGACATATTCTAGCTTTTGCGGAACGGACCTATGGATGCAGAAAGCACACAGATTATCCGTGGGCTAACTGCATCTGTATGTAAATTCCTTAAAAAACGTGTTCTATACTTGGTCATAAAATGCAGTCCTAACTTGAATGGAACAACATAGTTAGGGCCCTTGCATATGACCGTATGCGCTCCGAGACATACGGTCCGTCAGCGGGCCATATGTCCCAGAGCGGCATTGATCGTGCGCACGGGAGCGCACAGCATCATAGATTACAGTCGGGCCGCCCGCGGGACTATTGTCCTGCACTCACAAGATCATATGAATGCGGGACAATAGTCCCGTGGGCGGCCCAACGTGCAGCAGCACCTATCATATAAGGGCCCGTGCGCATGAACAATGCCGCTCCGGGACATATGGCCCACTCATGGACCGTATGTCTCGGAGCGCATACGGTCGTGTGCAAGGGCCCTTATATGATAGGATGCTCCAGAATTATTACATGGGGAATGCAAGTAGTTACTATATATCCTGTCAGGAGTGGTAACAGGTCCTCTTTAAAAAAAAAAATGTCTATTGTAGAAAAACCCTTTGATTAAAAAGAATTGTGCCAAGTATTATAGTTATCCCTTATCCTCAGGATTAGGGAATAGCTAACTGATTTGGATCCAACTGGTCTGATCCCCAGCAATCTCTGGCAGTCCCAGGTCGCCATCCTATTGGGGCGGCAGGTCGAACACGTGTCCTGCTTCTCCATCTGTTCTCAATGGGACTGCCTGAAATAGCCGTGTACAGGGCCGGTGTGCAGATAGGTACAGCGCTGGCCTCAGAAAACTAATTCTTTCTCCTGTTTTAGAAGCGCGATAATTACTGTGGCCAGTAGTTGGCAGCACTGCACAGTAATTCTGCCTTTTGCTGGCACTGGAGTAACAGTGAGCCAGCTGAATGTCCTGCTAGATAGGACGCAGAGGAAAGAAATGTCCAGCAGTCCTTCATCAGTAGTGTCAAAATCCCATATGGACCTTCTGACGTCACGAGACATGGAAATGTTATGTGGCTTTGATGCAGACATGGGATATAGGACCAGGGTAATGGCTACATCCCATGTACCATGGTAATAATGATTAGTAATATAAAAATAACTATGCCTAATGATGTGTTCTGTGAGGTGCATGATAAGTTTGGGATTGAGGCTTCAGAAGGTCCTTATCGCGTATGATATTTAGTCCTTACTGTCCTTCATACCTCCCTACAACCAGAAGTGGCTGCATGAGGGCCTCCTATCTGCTTCTTATTTGGTGTGTGACTGTGGGAGGGAGGTCAGGGTTCACCTGAAACTGCTGCCTGTTAAATACAGGGAGCAGATTCAGTGGAATAATTGTTTTAGATTTTTCTGTGTTCCTGGTAGCCTGTGTTTCTCAATGTCACTTTTTGTTCCCTCTGTCCCCTTGTCCAAAAACCAAACCCTTTATGTTACCCCCTACAACTCTCACCTAGCACAGCCACATCACGTCTCCTCTTCATCTCCAGTGACCCTGACAAATAGGGAGAGTGCAGAGAGCTGACATTGTTACCTGTGCCACATTCAGTACCCATGCCTCTACTTCCTCCACAGAGCCCTGCAGCATCGTGCCTCCTACCCAACTGAATCCTGACTGATGTCAGCATTGACACCAGACTATGGATTTAAAGGGCATCTGTCCGCAGAGTTCTACCTATGAAACTGGCTGACCTGTTACATGTGCTCTTGGCAGCTGAAGACATTGGTCCCATCTTCATAAGGGTCTGCATTGCTGAGAAAAATAATGTTTTAATATATGTAAATGACTCTCTAGGAATAACTGGGGCGTTGCTGTAGGGCTCATCCACACGAACGTATGTATTTTATGGTCCACAAAACACTGTTCTGCAAAAAATACGCATGATGTGTGCATTCTGTATTTTGCAGAACGGAACAGCTGGCCCCTAATAGAACAGTACTATCCTTGTCTGTAATACAGACAATAATAGCACATGTTCTATTTTTTTGCAGAACGGACATATGGAAACGGAATGCACATGGAGTAACTTCCATTTATTTTGCGGACCCATTGAAATTAATGGTTCCTCATACGGTCCACACAAAAAAAAAAACGGTATGGACACGGAAAGAAAATACGTTTTTGTGCATGAGCCCTTAGGCCTAGAGGCTCTGTTCTCTCTGCAAGTGCTGCACCCTCTCCACTTTGATTCACAGGGCAAGGCATGATGATGTCGCTGCATGGCCCTGTCAATCAAATGGAGAGGGTGCAGCAGTTGCAGAGAGAGCAGAGCCTCTAGGTGTAACTGCTACACCCTCGTTACTCCTAGAGGCTCGTCTGTATGTATCATTACATCAGTTTTCTCAGTAATGTGAGCACATATAAACATGGGACCAAAACAGATGTCTTCAGCTGCCAAGTGCACATGTAACAGGTCAGCCAGTGTCATAGCTACAAATCTGCTGATAGATGCCCTTTAATTACTGCAGCATTTACAATACACTATAGACTGACTGACCACCAAGTTGGCAAAAAACAACTGGTAGGTGGATGATATAAGAGTGTGGAAGCAGTAGACAGGCATGCAATTCTGTGTTAAAATATTAATTATGGGGGGAGCCCCACCAAGCTTAATTTGCCCCTGCAGACATGCACATATCCAAACACATATAGACACAGGTATTACTTACACAGCAGAAAGTGTCCTCAGGCGTTCCTCTGTTAGCCTAAATGTGTCCTCAGTAGAGATGAGCGAGCGTGCTCGGGAGCAATTTTCGAGTAGTAGCGTACGCATCTTCTAATCTGTACGCTAATGCGTACGCATCTTGTAATTTGTATGCATTAGCGTACAAATTTATAAGATGCGTACTCATTAGTGTACCCATCTTTTTTACCCATGGCTCTCCGTTTACATTGCTAAGGAAGAGAGAGTTGTTGTGCTCCCCTATCACAGTGTTATTGAAGGTTTTCACATGATTTTTTGTAAAATCACACCAAATCTGTTGTATTTTTCCACGATGTTTGGTTAAATTATGGCAAAATTGAAGTAATTATTTTTAATCTTTCCTATGTAGGCCTGGATGTCAGAGCATGGAGGAAGAGATGGAGCTTTGCTTTACAATTTAGTTGTCTTCACCTATCACAGTTAAAGGGGTTGTCCAAGTTAAATTTATTGATGACCTATCCTCAGGATAGGTCATCAATATCAGATCGGCGGGGGTCCGACACCCGGCACCCCCGCTGATCAGCTGTTTGAAGAGGAGGCGTGCGCCGTACCAGCGCTGCCTCCTCTTCACTGTTTACATGCTGGCCGTAACAGGGGTAGTGGTGAGTAGGTGTAATTACATCTAACCACCCCATTCATTTCAATGGGAAGAATCGCTCCTATAGACTTGTATGGGAGCGATCCTTCCCATTGAAATGAATGGGGTGGTTAAAGGGGTTATCCCACGAATAATGTAAAAAAGGAAAATCAGACATCATATAGGACATGACAACCTCTTTTTAACAAAGCTAGAACCAGCCCTGTACCTCACATGGATCCAGAGATCTCCACATTCTTGCTCTGATAGATTTATATCAAGCTCACAGCTCAGGGGGAGTGTCTTATCTGCTGCAGCTCAGGGGGCGTGTCTCAGCTCTACCTATCACAGCTCAGGAGGCAGTTAAAAGTTGAAACTGAGCATGTGCGGCCTGCTCAGTGAGCAGGTCAAAGAAATAAGAAATTAAGTGGTCCTATACAGATACAAGTTATTGAATAACTTGGCAGCTATACAAAATTTTTAATTACATGCAATTACAAAAGTATTCAGATCCAGGTGCTGGTTTGAAAACTGTAGAATATTTTTCGTGGGACAACCCCTTTAAGTGTAATTACACCTACTCACCACTACCCCCGTTACGGCCAGCATGTAAACAGTGAAGAGGAGCCAGCGCTGGTATGGTGCGCGCCTCCTCTTCAAACAGCTGCCAGGTGTCGGACCCCCTGCCGATCTGATATTGATGACTTATCCTGAGGATAGGTCATCAATAAATTTAACTTGGACAACCCCTTTAAGGGACCTTATGTATTTTGCGGTCCGAAAAAAATACGGATGACATCATGTGCATTCCGTATTTTGCAGAACAGAACTGCTGGCTCCTAATAGAACGGTCCTATCCTTGTCCGTAATGCGGACAATTATAGGACATGTTCTATTCTTTTGCGGTACAGACATACGGAAACAGAATTCACACTGTGTAACTTCCGTTTTTTTGTGGACCCATTGAAATTAATGGTTCCCCATACGGTCCACATAAAAAACGGAACAGACACGGAAAGAAAATACGTTCATGTGCATGACCCCTTACCGTGATTTTTCTAAAAATAACCTATTTTAATAGGTTATTCAGAAAAATGTGGTAGTTTAAAAAAATCTTCAAAAACTCACTTTAAGGCCTCATGCACATGGCTGTTGCCCAGCCGTGGCCGTATTGCGGGCCGCATACAGCGGGTCCACAATGCACGGGCACCGGCCATGTGCAACCCTCATCACATATGCAGACCAATTCACTTGAATGGGTCCACAATCCGGGAGATGCGGTGCAGTTCTATTTTTTTACGGTGTGACAGTCGGATGCGGATCGCGGACCCTATTCAAGTGAATGGGTCCGCGATCGGCATACGGCAGCCCCACATTCGGTGCCCGTTCATTGCGGATTGCAATTTGCAGTCCGCAGCACGGGAATGGCTGGCACACATTCGTGTGCATGATGCCTAATACTGTGAAATGTGGAGAGAGGCTTGATGCCTGCTGCATTATCCCCTGGACCAATGGCGTTTAACCCTTATGGTATGTGTGCCTTGAATAAAGAACCACTGATTTACTTTTCATGGCCACATTATGGATCAGTTTTGCGCTGATCAATAAATAAATAACCTGCTCCGTGATACAGACGCAAAGGAACTCTGTTACTGTATAGGAGGCCATGTGAATGAGCCCTTAAGTGTAGGCACATACTATAATCTTTGAAATAAATGGATGGAAGAATCTTATGGGTGGAAGACTCTGGAAACATGTTCTAATGAATAGTGGCTGCAGTCTAAAAAGAATAAGGGTGCTTTCAAATGTACGTTTTCAGTGGTGTTTTACTTGACTTTTCGTTTTTTTTTGCAGTTAAAACACCAGCTCCAGGCGTTAGCTAAAGGTCTGTGGGAAATATGGAACCCAGGACATACAAGCACTGTTTGGCTAACATTTTCTTAATTAGGTGGCATTTTTGTCTTTCTGACGTCTACCAGATGCTATAGCTCTTCTCGTTTTTTAGGAGTTCTCACATCACCTTCTCTATAGGGAAAAACACCATGAAGATTACACAAGTGGTAAGAATATGCTGGAATAACCGCCACAAAAACTGCAGCGAAAACTGCATGGCAAAAATAAAATAAAATAAATAAATATGTGCTCATTCTAGCATTTTTTTTTAATAGTAAAAGTATGCCAGAGCCAAATTCCTGTGTGTGGGAACCCTAAAAATCATAGTCATCAAGTTCAACCAATCAAAAATTGCTTTTAAAGGGAATCTGTCACCAGCAGCCTCAATATCAAACTGATGGCATAGACACATAGCTGAAGTTCACCTGATTAAAAAGCTGATTTTCTTTTGTCGATCTGAGGCTTTGTTTCAGAGTTATGATACTTTTTCTTAAAATGCAAATTAGGTGTTTGGTGCAATGGGGGCGACACCATTGCTGTTGTTGCACCACTCATGTCTGTGCCCCTCCCTGGCTGCTTTGCCACTGCCTGTCCCTGTCAATCAAAGCAGCCAGGGATCAACAAAAGTGAAGTCACAAGTGAACCACAGCTATGTGTGCATGCCAACAGCTTGATAGGGCGGTCATTGGTGACAGATTCCCTCCCGCATTCATGCAACCGTATGTATTTTGCGGTCCTGGATTTTTGCGGATCTGGAAAATATGCATGACGTCCGTATTGCATCCTTTTTTTTATTTTTTGGACCAATTGTAGCCAAGAATAGGACATGTTCTACCCATTATGGGCAGAAAGCACACAGAAGACATCCATGTGCTGTCCGCTTTCATATGTCCATTCCGCAAAAGATAGAACATGTCCTATACTTGGCTACAAAATGCATCAGGCTAGGTGTACACGTTGCTGTTTTTGTCACAGTAAAATGTTTCTTTTTATGTTGAGTGGATACAAATATAATTGGTTATCTACTAGTAATATTAGCAAACAAATGACAATGGTAAGATATGGCATTTTTCCTTTGAATTTGATAAAGTACTGCATTCACTAACAGCCATGTTTCTGTCCAAAACTTAAAAAAATGTTAGAAATGTCTTGCTACTTAAAAATTTATTAGTGTTTTTACATGTAGTTCACAATGATGATGGTAGACTGAACAAGATCACTTCTCGACTCCAAACTTATGTCTGTTTACAACTGGAAAAGAAAAAGTTTTCATCAATCACGGATTTAATTGACAATAAGATGAATAAACTGTAAATAAGTTCAAAAATGGCAGTAGCCGAACATGCAACAGTCACTTTGTTAGAAAGTAGAGTCAGTGTAAATTAAATATGGGGGGTAGGGGCGAGGATGGGACCCCCTGTGCTGTGTCTTCTTTCTTGAAGCCAAGATATGGTCACCCTATATTGTCATTACAAGTATTCAAACAAGGAAATCATGGTGATAATTGGTGAGTTTAAATGGGCCTTTAATGGGGGCATATTCAGGCATAGTGCCTATGGCAGCGTGAGCAGTAAATACTGCCCTGACTAGAGAGAAAATCTAGGGAAAGTTTCAGATGAGTTTTTTGGTCCCTTAAAGGGGTTGTCCACGTTTGTTATATTGATGACCTATCCTCAGGATAGTTCATCAATAATCAGAACTGCGGGGGGCCGACCCCTGCCATTCAGCTGTTTGAAGAGACCACAGTGCTCGTATGTTATTTATGCTGCAATGTCTATGGCAAGCAGGTGTAATTACAGCTCCTGCCACCCCATTCACTTCAATGGGAAGGCTTTGTCCTAGTCACATGAACAGGAAGGAATGTCCCATTAAAGTGAATGGGACTGCGGAGCTATAGTTATATTGCTCACCACTGCAGTTGTGACCGTGAACAGGTAAACAATGAAGAAAAAGGCAGCGCTTGTATCTCATCTGATATTGGTGACCTATCTTGAGGATATGTCATCAATATAACAAAAGCGGAAAACCCCTTTATACGCAGTCTGTGTGACAGCTTCATTTCCCCGACCATCTGTAGCTTGGATGACTCACTGATAACTCAGTATATCAGTGTGATCCATAGTGAGTTCCAGTCCAACCACAAGTCTGCTATTCTGTACTCACAGCATCATTTCAGTACCGAACAGTAGACCCGCAGTCAGGCTGAAACTCATAATGGTAGATCACTATGATACAGTGTGAGAGAGAGGTTTTTATATATATTGTGTAAAGCCTGTACTACTCATTTTTGACCACTAGATGGCAGCTAATTAGTTATGTGAGTCACGTGAACACTCTCTTTGTTTTAAGGTTTTAAGACCTCTGTAGGGGGGACGGTTGGAATGTTAATTTGCCTCTTTCAATTAACCAAAGAACTCAGTGTTGAAGTTGCTGAACTACACCCCTTGTGTCAAAGAACCAATCACTCTGCTTAAGTAACACCCCTTTTTGTCTATGTCATACCTACTATTTAAGTGACTGTCTCTTTAATAAACTCGCTCTTGCTTGGGGGATGTGAAGTATTTTCCATGAAACCAACTTGTGTGTGTTTGGTGTCATTGTAAAAGTTGTATGTGCACGTACTCATACTTCCAATCGATTTGGCACCACACAAAGAAGAGTATCGCTGGAAGTGCGATAACATAAAATGGCGCCCAACATGGGGCAGATCAGCTTGAATATCATCAATTCAACCGTTAAAGAAGGACTTGAGCAAAACCATCAGATGAGGTCACACGCTGCAGCAAGGTAAGAAAGTTTTATTTCTTACATACAGCTCCTCTGAGTTTTTGCACAAGTGTATTCTCAGTGTTAGATTAGGTGGTATTCACTGCTAAGCGTTCAAATTACAGCTGATCTGTCCTTTGGAACGAAAGAACCCTATGAATTCCTTCTTTGTGTGGCTATCCCTTTCATTTCTGACGTACTGAGCAATACGGAAGCTTTAGTTCAGATGGTAGCTGTATCCTGTGATGTAGAGTTGGAACCCAGCCAAGCTCTGACAAGAGTATTGGAGTTTCATGAGTTGTGACCAGGGGTCCTCGTGATGGCAGTATGGGATTAACACCAATTACATTAATATCTGAGTAATTGGAAGTTATTAAGACTTTGTGTCCCCATAGGAAGGTGACTATATATGAGATTAACACCAATTACATATTAATACCTGAAGTAATTGGAAGTTATTCAGACTAAGTGTCCCCATAGATGTGGGATTAATACCAATTTCATATTTAAGAAGAAATTGGAAGTTATTAGGACTAAGTGTCCCTACGAATATAGTCACCAGAAAATTGTGGGAGCGATAGTGATAGTTATTGCTTGAACTTTGTGTTACTGTTATCTTCTTTGATTGAAGTTACAGGAGCAATACTAATCAGTTATTGCTTGAACTTGGTGTTACCACAGGAATGGGCAATTCAAATGTCACGGGATATAAAGAGGAGATGTTAACAGCTGCTCAGAAAATTATGGAAAGAGAGTGTAAAGGTTCAATAAGGAAGTTGAAGACGTTCATGTGTTCGTTAGGTATGCCAGAGAATGATAGATTAAATGAGGGATTATGGAAAGTGTATTGAAGGAAAAGAGAAGTTGGTTGGAAGGAGAATTATAGGCTGGTGCAAGTTGAAATATGGTTTATGGAAGTGACTGATAGAAAGTTGAAGTAGGTTGAGAAAAATGGGCAATATTTCTATTGCAAAATGTAGGATCTGGCTCTAAAAGAGAACAATGAAGAAAAAAACATGTGGCACCCATCCCCCTTCTGTCTCAATTTCTGTTACAACCCCTTTTGTGTCTTTTGTAACTTGTAGTTCTACAAGAACCCCTCCTGTCCTCTGGAATGTGCTCCAACAGGAACACCTCCCATCATGTGTGGTGTTTTTTCTTTTCCCCCTTCAGGTACTCCTGAAGTAATAGCCCCCTCCTCAGGAATTCAACCCCACCCCCATGGTGGTGGTCAGGAGGGGGGGCTGGTAATACATCTGCAGACACAAAAATTTAGTAATACATGTATTATCTGTAAACTCTCTGCTAATAACTCTTCTTAATTGAATGTCCCACTAGTTAAAAATTTGGAAAATTTGACTAGTGATTGCACCTTTGTTCACCTTTGTTCAGTAGGGAGTTAGCTTGAATACGGAAAGCTTTCTCTTGTTGTTGATGAGATTTGGAAGGTTTAGTCCAAGGTAAAGCTGGTGAATTCTCTCTCAAGTTATAGTTTCAACAGTGGGATCTCACTTAGTCTGAGAGGAAGCATTTAGGTGACCAGTCAGTCACATTGTCTGATATGCATCAGGACAGAGCAGAGAGTGTGAAGAAAGTTTCCAATAGACTCTGGCAAAGAGGGGTAGATTTGGGTTTTGAATAGACCTCAGACATGCATGAGAAAAGAAAATCTTAACTGCTGCCTTTGTGGATGGTCTTGAGAGGATCATCTGGGAAAACTGGGTATTGGCTAGGCCTGAGTGAAGATCATTATGCCCCTCCATGTTGTTGGAAGTTCCATAATGGAGGGTGCAGAAACTGAATTTAACAAAAGGCCTAAGGCGGGTGTGGCTTCTCATCAGTACTCCCCACAAGAAGGGGGAAAGAAGACTTTGTATGTACCTGCCCATTTCATTGCCCATGGGAGGAGGCGAATGTTCAGCCCCTCAAGTGCAACACCCATAGGCTATCCTGAGTCAAATGCTGTGTCCTATTATTCATACAATCCTTAGGGACTGCCACATTGCCTCACAGCAAACATGTTTAATATTCACTCATGTCTAAGGGTAGTATTACATGTGTAGGAGTAGATGGTAATGTAGTTCCTACTCCACCTTCAAGATGTACAACTTTGAATCCAACTACTCTGCTGCTTCTGTAAGGGGGAGGGAGTAGTAGTATGAGTCACCTCCTTCCTGATTTTAAAAATTCACATGATTGTTTCTACTTAATAATCAAATATTGAGTTTCTTGCAGATGGATCAGTTTGGACAGGATATGCTGTACCCAAATGTTGTCAAGTCAGAACCACTCTCTCCAGCAATGTCAGTGCAGGAGGCAGAGCTGAAGGTGCTCGCTGAGGTTTGTAAAATGGCTGAGGGTAAGACTAACATTCAGGTATGCCTTTGGTATCACTCATTATTCTGGTCTAATCTGGTGGAGCAGAGATTTTGTTTGATCCATGGGTAAGCCCATCAATAATGAATGCTGAGTGTATGAAAGATGTTTGATGCCCTGATGCTACCTGAGGATGTAAAGGCTAAACTATTACCTGAAGCCTATAGTAAGAGGAAGTCTGTGTGATACAGGATGGTTTTGGGCCAGTAGACTTCCAAAAAGGTTTGAGTCTTTTCAGATACAGGCTACAGAGGCTAAAGAGAAACATCAAAGGAAAAAGGAAGAAGTGATGACTGAGAATGGACTCTGGAAGGTTGGTAAGAAATTCTTCCCTCAGAGGGCACTCTACCTAAAGAGGATGGATTTAGAACATGGGCAAATCAAGAGAGAGAAGGTGTGACTGGGTTCTGTGGTGGATGGCTCCTGGGTTTATCAATGCTGCCACTAGGTGAGTGCTTTAATAATGATGAAAGAACTATGGGGGTTCCAAGAAGGCATATGCTCAGGTCATCTTACCCATTTCAGAGACTGCGGATTGGCTACATTCAGTTAACAAAGGTGGAACAATGTGAATATTTCCTTGTCTGCATTGATCTCTTTCCAGGATATTCGGAGACCTGGCCTGTAGCAAAGGCTACAGCTAAAGATATTGGCTGAGGTGAGAATACCTACTCCTGGGGCTCTTCTTTATCTAACTGGAAGATAGTTCTAAGTCCTTAGGAAGTACTCTTTGAGAATGTCCCTAGGTTGGATCTCTATTTCCCCAATAGCTCCAGATGCAGCATAGTAGTGTTTCGAAGTATGTTATCTGTCTCACAAACAGACTGTCTAATGTATATGTCCAAGTTTTAATTTGTTTTCCAGATCCAGACTGCATAAGAGACAACTCAATCGTTACAACCAGAAGATTGGGTAATGGTGAAACGAAAGGCGTATGGAAAGTCCTAGAGTCACGGTTTGAGGATCTACATCAAGTCCTGTTAACCACTGCGACGGCGTGTCCAATTGGAATGGATCCATGCGTCACATTGCAATCAAGTGCCAGGACTACAAGGGCCATAATGCTTTTTACATGTCTTGTTGTTTGGTTTATATGGTACAAGAGGGAAAACAGATCAAATTCCAACTGTAATATTTTATCAAGATGAGTCAGGAACTGCCAAGTTTGACTTTTGCAGTGTAGTGGACTGTAACACAGATGACAGACAGGACATTTGGTTTTGGTCTGATAAGTACATCTGTGTGACAGGAACTGACCCAGTCTATGGTAATTGTGCAGTGTTTAGAGATGACCATACCAACTGTGGACATTGGAGATAAGCAGGACAGAACACTAGTCCTAAATATTGGGAAGATAAACCAGTGGAGGCTGTGGATCTCCTAGAGTCAGTAAGGATGAGAATTTGTTGCAGAGGATGACTATCCTGAAGGGAACACCACCAAACGATTGAAAACATAATGAGTGTAATCCTTTGTTCCTGTCTATTAGAAATCCTACAGGATTTGGTAATATATGTTTTAGGAGCATAAATAAGTGGTAAAGATCCCCTAGGCAAATTTAGATTATTGGTAAGGGAATAAAACCTCTAAGTCCAATTGCACCTGTGGCTCCTACATCCTTACCTATAATTGGCATTAAATATTTGTCCAATTTAGATATATGAAGACAAACTGGCCTTAGAGACAGGATTTTATACAGGAAGGCCTATTGGTGTTTTCCTTTCAGGATATGGTTCTTATATAATCCATCTAAATGAGACAGATAGTGACTCTGATAGATGGTTTATCAGCCAAGACTATCAACATGCAGATATCTGGTGGTTGTGTGAAGATCTGAAACTCCAACCAAGGATGCAAATAGAATGGAATGGCCAATGTACCCTGATCAAGTACTGATGCCATTTGTTCTATTTTCACATTCTGAGTGAAATCAAGTCAGTAAGCAAACCAATGTCTGGTCTAGATTAAGATGGTTTTGTCATATGTCCTTTGACTCTCAAGTACATATTAATGTCATAGGAGTCCATAGAAGAGTTTCTGATGAATTTTTAAAGCTAGAAGTCAGGTAGCTGTAGGATTTGAGTCATTAATTCCCATGATTAGGATTAATAAAATGTAGATTGGATTAACATCTCTATTATCAATAACAGAGATTTGTGAATTATACCAGTGACGCTGTGAAGGGAATAGAGGAACAACTGAGTTCTTCTTCGGTGATGACTCTGCAGAACCAACTGGTCCTTGGCAGCAGAAAAAGGAGGGGTCTACAAGATCTTTGGAAGTTCCAGTTGTACTTACATTCCAAATAACACCTGATGGAAGTATCATCAAGGCTCTGAAGGGACTGACGACTTTATCGAATGAACTGGCCAAAAATTGTTGTTTTTAAAATGTTTAATATGTCCATGCCCACACCATGCATATGTACTGTGACTCTGTCAAAGATAAGATTACAACTGTATGAAAAATGCAATTCCATCCTGAAGCAAATAAAAACCTTGTTGATGGTTGCGGAGTAAATAGGACAAGGTGGAGGCAAACCCAAAAGGGAGTTGGGGGGACCTGGTGAAGCAATAAGGAAAGTCCAGCTCTTCGCTGTTTAGGCCGTTGGGAGAGTACCTCACTTTGCCTGTTCACCTTGGGTCTATTTCCCGCAAAAAGGAGAGATTTATGAGAGAAAGGTTTTTATATATATATATTGTGTAAAGTCTGTACTACTTGTTTTTGACCACTAGATGGCAGCTAATTAGCTATGTGAGTCACGTGAACACTCTCTTTGTTTTAAGACCTCTGTGGGGGGGGGGGGGGGACGGTTGGAGTGTTAATTTGCCTCTTTCAAATTAACCAATGAACTCAGTGTTGAAGTTGCTGAACTACCCACCCCTTGTGTCAAAGAACCAATCACTCTGCTTAAGTAACGCCCCTTTTTGTCTGTGTCATACCTACTATTTAAGTGACTGTCTCTTTAATAAACTCGCTCTTGCTTGGGGGATGTGAAGTATTTTCCATGAAACCAACTTGTGTGTGTTTGGTGTCATTGTGAAAGTTGTATGTGCACGTACTCATACTTCCAATCGATTTGGCACCACACAAAGAAGAAGAGTATCGCTGGAAGTGCGATAACAACAGTGAGTTATCAGTGAGTCATCCAAGCTACAGATGGTCGGGGAAATGAAGCTGTCACACAGACTATGTATAAAGGGGTTTTCCGCTTTTGTTATATTGATGACATATCCTCAGGATAGGTCATCAATATCAGATCAGAGGGAAGCCAACTTCTGGCACCCCCACCCATCAGCTGTTTGAAGAGAACACAGCACTCGTACAAGCGCTGCCTTTTCTTCATTTTTTACCTGTTCTCAGTCACAACTGCAGTGGTGAGCAATATAACTATAGCTCCGCAGTCTCATTCACTTCAATGGGACGTTCCTTCCTGTTCATGTGACTAGGAAAAAAGCCTTCCCATTGAAGTGAATGGGATGGCAGGAGCTGTAATTACACCTGCTTGGCATAGACATTGCAGCATTGCAGGTTAGCTGAGCAGTGCTTGGTCCAGGAAATGCAGCCGTCACACAGACCAAATATGCTTGTCTGGAACTGGTCTAACAGTCTTTTTAGAGTAAACCACTATTGGTACAATTTAGCTGCTGTAAATGCACAACTACAACTTTTTTTTGTAAGCAACTAAAATTGATTGCTGGTGGTTTCATTAAAGGGGTTGTCCAAGTTATGTAAAATAAATAAATATATCTGTGTAAATCTGATGGTCATCAGGTAAGGCAACTTTCACACTAGCGGCATGATTGTCCAGCAGGCTGTTCTGGAAGATTCACCCGCCGGAACAACCTGCCAGACAATCGTGCCGCTAGTTTGAAACTAGCCTAAGCAAGTTTTAGGAAAAAAAAAAAATAATCTATTTCCTCATTTCCCTAGTTCTGTTGTAGCCCTTTGTTGACATGCAGTTGTAGAGCTGCGTTTTTTTTTTCCTCATGAATATTTATGGGTGTCAACAAAGATTGCCTTTCCCCTCTCCCTGCTCTGCAAAGGGAGTGAATATAATTGCTGCCCTGCCTACAGTCTGGCTGCTGAGATATTCATGTTATATTTGTGGGACTACAAGTCGCTGCTGTACAGTACAATGACACTACTGATCTTCCTCCTACCTGTTCTTGTGCAATGCTCTGCAGACACTTCCTCACAGCCGGCATGAGTACAGAGGAGAGAACTCCTGCAGTCTGTCAGCTCTGTGTTTGCTTGATCCTGTGCCCATCACTTATTGCCTCAGTGCCTGGAAAAGAGCTACTTAGTGCCTGGAATGTGTTCATTATGTGAAAGATCCATTTTTCCTGCATATCTATACACTTCAATGGTTTTCTTTTACACTAGCGCAAAAATTATCTGAATATAGAAATTTCTAAAACCCAAATCACATCAAATAATGAAATACAAGGTTCTAATATACAGAGTTGAACTAAACACTTTCTGGATCAATATTGTAAAAGTAATAAGGTAAATCTGTACCTCAGATCAAAAAGAGGGACATTTATGGAACAAAGAGGGACAAAGGGACTTTGTCAAAAATAGGGACTGTCCCTCCAAAAGATGGACACTTGAGTGGTCTGCCTGAGGCAGAGCCTCCAGCCCTGAATCTGTGCTGCTTATAGTAGAAGGAATTAAACTGTGCTGAAGAATCCAGTGGGAGGAGACAAAGGGCAGACAGATCTGGCAGTCCAGGGGGCATGGCTTGTTGCTCCAACCTGCACAGCTTTCACAGTGAGGTTCTATGCAAAGATTTGCTCCTTCCTGCTCATGCATAAAATGTCATCAGAGCAGGGAAAGAAGCTGACATCACAGGTCATATGACACTCAGCTAACTAGGAGAACAGGGTCACTGTAGATGAAGTGAGTGAATTGAAAACCCCTTACATTTGCTTAGTTAGAAACAAAGAACAAAAAATAACTTGGACAACCCCTTTAATGTATATTCCTTATTCCGCTTTTGAAGATATAATTATGGCATTAAATTGATATTTGAAAATCTAAAACTAGGGCTATTCCACGCATCTACATGCACACAGTACAGATTAAGCAAAACAAATATATTATCTGCATAGCTGTTATTGTCTTTGTTTTTGTAGGATCTTAACATGTATCATATTTTGCTTTTTTTTTTATTTCATTTTTACCTACCATATTCTTTACCAATGACAGGTCGATCCCTCCATGTGAAAGAGCCCCACCGAGAAGAGTCCTTCAGTTGCTGAGATGGCTGGGTTGGATCATACCATGTTGTCTCCCGAAGGAGCTGAGCGGCACCTGGAAAAGTTATTTATGAATGGTCTCCAGTACAGGCAATGCTGAGTAGTACCAGACAAATCTGATGGTGAGCTGAGGGCTAGTTTGCATTCGGTCCTATATGCACCTTTGTGATTGGATCAGATGCAGGTTTTGAAGTCTTTCTAACCATATGGCTTATGTTACCTTTCATCATTATGAGTAATTAAAGGGAGTTTGGTAGCAGTGTTGTTGACAGATATAGGTGGGGCAGTTGGCATACCTACCATGGAGGCAGACCACATGAACAACATTTTGTCCCACTCTGAGCAACTTCTGTTCCAGGTGTTTGGTGTTTTCCAGCAGCCAATACTAGGGGGAGAGTTTTACAGCTTCCTTTAAAGAGGAACTTTCATTGGTTTGAGTATTATAAACAGGTATGCCTACCAGATAGGTGAACACCTCCACATGTAAATGCTTTTTTTTTTTTTAAAAATGCCGCTCTATGGTGATGTTGTGCCCCCAACTATTTTTGGTGCCTCATATTTTAATATCCACCATAGGTACAGGGAGGTGGAGATGCCAGGGTTTCTCAATGGGTGACTCCTGTCTCCTTCTCCCTGCCTGTGACACCGTCCAATCACAGTGGAGTGTGTCACAGCCAGAGAGGGAAAAACAGCTCACCTTCTCTCTGGCTGTGAGGCGCTCCGATGCGATTGGATGGTGTCACAGGCAGGGAAAAGGAGACACCCATTGAGAAGCCCTGGCATCTCCTGCCTGTACCGATGGTAGAAATTAACATATGATAACATATAAAAAACAAAAACATTTACATGTGGAGGCATTCACCTATCAGGTAGGCCTAACAGTGAAAGGTCCTCTTTAAAGGGGTTCTCCGTGAATTAAGAAAATGAAAATACCTAAATATTACTTTATTATAAATATATTCCCAAATACTTTTCATTAGTTGTAATGGCTCGTTTTGTCTAGGGAGCAATCATTAGGAGAAACAAAATGGCCGCTGTCCTATTAGTACACACAAAACCTGTCCTAGTCACACAGAGGGACAGATTACTCACAACACCAAGCTAAAGAGCTGTATCATCCTCCTCTCTGCTCTGCTTGTCAGGGATTATGATCCTGAATACAGCTGATAAGAATATCAGCTAAATCTCTGAAGGAAAGGAGCTCAGGACAGGACAGACTGTGGTAATGGAGACTGCATACAAGAGCTGCTGCTCATTAGCCACACCCCCACTCTCCTCTCTGTACTTCATGTCTCCTCACAGGGGCGTTGCTAGGCTAAAATATTCGGGGCCTGGGCCTCTGATGTTTTCTCCCAGGCCCCGAATGTCCTGCCTGTTAGACAGATACAACTGTATTGCCATCCTCAGGGCGGCAGTACAATTGAATCTAACGCAATGCAAGATATGTAGGACCTGTGATGACATCACAGGTCATGTGATCAGTGCCGTCCAATCCTGCACTGTTCACATGACTGTGACATCATCGCAGGTCCCTTTCAACCCCTGTCTTCTATACTAAAGAGGAGAATTGTGGGGAAGAAGCTGCAGTGAGCTCTGCTACATCAGAAGAGTTAAGTGAAGCGAGAAGCAGAGGGATGCTGGGAGTTGTGGTCATTTAACTGGGACAGTATGTTAGGGCAGAAGGGAGGGATGTTATCATGGGACTGTGTGTTGGAGGTGACTTGGGCAGGGTTCTGTTATTTACATGGGACTGTGGCATGGAGTGATTTTATTTACATGGGACTGCATGTTGGAGGTGGCTGAGGGCAGGTTTATGTTATTTACATGGGACTGTGGGGTGGAGTGATGTTATTTACATGGGACTGCATGTTGGAGGTGGCTGTGGGAAGGAAGTGATGTTATTTACATGGGACTGTATTTGGAGGGAGCTGTAGATAGAGAGGAACGTTATTTACATGGGACTGTGTATTGGAGGGGGCTGGAGAGATGGTGTGATGTTATTTACACAGTACTCTACTGTGGAGGGAGAGAAATAGCTTTATTTACATGGGACTGGAGGGGCTGAGGAATAATAATGTCTGAGGACACTAAAGGGAGGAATATAACTAAAGCGGGTACTTCAGGATGAGCATTATAACAGTAGGGGGAGCGATATAAATACTGGGGGCACTGTAGGGGTATTATAAATCCAGGGGACATTAGGTGTTCTTATTACTACTGGGGACTCTATAGGAGAGACTTATAGATCTGCCTTATTTCTACTAAGAGCACTATGGGGGGCATTATTACTATTAAGGGTTCTGTACAGAGTTTTATTACCACTGGGGGAACAATAGGGAGCCTTATTACTACTGGGGGCTCTGTGAGGGCATTATTAATACTGGAGGGCTTTTCTAGTAATGGGGACAATCTTGGGGAGCATTATTAGTGCTGGGGTCACTGTAGGGTGCAGTGTTACTAATGAGGGAATTACTGGGAGGCCCTGGATGTGAGGTATGTTCTCCTGTATAGCAGGGTTGGGGCGAGGGTCTACATAGAGAATTGGGCAATATTCATTGGGGCTTGGGCCCCGGATCTTTTGAGACCCTAGCAACGCCCCTGTCTTCTCATGAACTCCATTCCTTCAGAGAATCAGCTGAAGCTCACATTAAACTATATTCAAGATCATAATCTCTGACAAGCAGAGAGGAGGATGAGGCAGCTCTTTAGCTCAGTGTTGTGAAGTAACTTGTCCTGCTGTGTTATTAGGTTTTTGGTGTATTAATAGGACAGTGGCCATTTTGTTTCTCCTAGTGATTGCTCCCTAGACAAAACAACCCATTATAACTAATGAAAGGTATTTGGGAATATATTTATAATAAAGTATTATTTAAGTATTTTCATTTTCTTAATTCCCAGAAAACCACTTTAAGTTAATTGGTATGCCTTCCTATACACTGAGGTGGTTGCAGGCAGCTGTTTGGGGGAAGATTTATCAATGTATTTATGCCAGTTGTCACTATTGTGTTCAGAAAAACCTATTCCTCTTTTTACAACATAGAAGTCAAATAAAGTAGCTGAGGTAAATTACAACTTCCTCAACAAAAAAATGTCATACAATTCATTGAGGGGTGTGGATACTAAGTTTTTATATGTGGCCCTATGAGATCTGTGTATGCCCCTGGGCAGAGGATAGGAAGCAATACATACATTTGCCACTGCTTTTATGAATGCACTGCTAAACAAATTTGCTTTAAAGGCCAGGGGCATTACTCCCACAAGGGCACCAGGGGAGGGCCTGCAGGTTCCAGAGCCTCATGGTCAGTATGAGCTGCTTTACCTTCCCTACCATCTGCTGTGAGTGACGGCTGTAGAAGCAACTATGAGACTGTTAGTTCAATGTTCGTTAAAGCTGTATTCAAATCAAATCTAGATAGAATAAACAGCACTTAAAGTGCGCTCTCCTTCACTTCGGGGGCTCCGTTCTCGATATAGGTGCGGGTCCCACTGGGACCCGCACCTATAAGACAATGGGGGCATACCCTGCACTAGCCTCTCTATGCCCATAGGATGTGCTGCTTTCTCTGTGACCCTTAAAGGGCCAGTGCACACACAAAATTCTCCCCAGCCTATTGATGGCCACCACAGGGTATTTAAGGCACATTTTCCTGTGGAAGGATGCTTGAGCAATAGGTTCTAGTTGTTGTTTCCTGCATAGGTGCACTACTTGTCCCATTTGCTGTCCCATGTACAGACTTCTGCCTGTCCTCAGATATGACCCTTCGCTGCCTGACCTGAACTCTGCCTTATCTCTGTACTGACCCTGAGCCACCTGCCTTGACCCTTGGACTGATTTTGGATTGCACAAATTCTGGCTGCCCTGAACTTAGCTTGCCCCTTACTGCAATTTTTTGCCTGACCCCTTGGTGTTTAGCAGTGGTGTCTCTTGACTCTCATGGGTCAGCAGTCTGCTTAACAGAGACTACTTTAAGAAGTAACTGCCTGGTTTTCCTGCAGCATAGTTTAGATCACTGTATAGGGATTAAAGCGTTAAACCAGTGGTCTACTTAACCCTTTGGAGTCAAATCTGTTCAGCACATTGGATCCACATCTGCTTTGTAACATAAATGAAATTCAAACTTACCAGGAGAACAGTCTGGAGCTGGGTCTTCTCCAGAGGCACTGGGTTCATGAAACCAAGGATGGTGCAACTCTCTTCATTGTACATGTGCCCTATGTGCAGTGTGTGTACAGTGAAGCAAGATGCAACAATGCTCAGAAGCTGAGGGGGCACCATAACTGCCCGATGCCTGCAGTTTTACAAAACAGACACTGCATTGTCTGTGATCGACGATAATACTTATCATAGACTTTTAACCCCTCATGTGCCATGGTCATTTGAAATCCTGGGAGCACTGCACTCCCAGGGCCCAAATGGCTCCCACACACTGAGCTCAAGGGAGCTGTTCAGGTGCTATGGCAGCCTCGGGTGGCCTTCTGAAGGCTCTGAGGCCTGCCACAGCAAAGTTCCTATGGAGCTCTGAACACAGTGAATCCCCCATAGGCTGCAATGTTAGGGTCCATTCACACGTCTGCATGTCATTGCGGATTCGCAAAACACGGACACCGGCCATGTGCTGGCACGTGGCTGCGGACAAGAATAGGACATGTTCTATTTTTTTGCGGGGCCATGGAACAAAAGTGCGGATGCGGACAACACACTGTGCTGTCCACATCTTTTGCGGCCTCATTGAAAATTAATGGATCCGCACCCGTTCCGCGATGCGGAACTATTTATACGGATGTATGAATGGACCCTTAAAGGGGTTGCGTTACAAAAACGTATTCTACATTTTCCAAGCCAGCATATATATATGAATACTTTTGTAAATGCATGTAATTAAAAATTTAGTACAGTCAATGAGCTATTCAATAAAATGAATCTATATTCTATATCGCCACCTGCTATTTTTTTGTCCATATTTTTTGTCTGTCTCATCGAGCTGGTTGAACATGCTCAGTTTAAATCTTTAAAGGGGTTCTCCAGGAATTAAGAAAATACGTAAATATTACTTTATTATGAATATAATACCAAATACCTTTCATTAGTTATAATGGCTCGTTTTGTCTAGGGAGTAATCATCAGGGGAAACAAAATGGCCGCCATCCTATTAGTGTACACAAAACCTGTCCTAATCACACAGGAGGACAAGTTACTTCACAACACTGAGGTAAAGTGCTGCATCATCCTCCTCTCTGCTTGTCAGGGATTATGATCCTGAATACAGTTTAATATGATATTTAGCTGAATCTCTGTGGGAATGGAGATCATGAGGAGACATGAAGTACAGAGAGGACGGACAGGACAGACTGTGGTAATGGAGACTGCATCCAAGAGCTGCTCATTATCCACATCTGCTCATGATCTCCATTGCTACAGAGATTCAACTGAAGATCTTATCAGCTGTATTCAGGATCATAATCCCTGACCAGTAGGGCAGAGAGGAGGATGAGGCAGCTCTTTATCTCAGTGTTGTGAAGTAACTTGTCCTCCTGTGTGATTAGGACAGGTTCTGTAAGCACTAATAGGACGGCGGCCATTTTGTTTCTCCTAATCATTGCTCCCTAGACAAACCAAGCCATTATAACTAATGAAAGGTATATGAGAATATATTTATAATAAAGTAATACTTAAGTATTTTCATTTTCTTAATTCCTGGAGAATCCCTTTAACTGCCATAAGCTACCTGTTATGTAAGAAGCTGTGGCAGTTACAGGAAGAGAGCTGCAGCAGAAAGGACATGCCCCCTGATCTGCCAAGGTTGAACATAATCTGGCAGAGTAACTGGAGCAATGAATGTGGAGATCTCTTGACCCATGTGAGGTACAGGGCTGTTTTTAGCTTTGTAAGGTATTGTCATGTACTATAGGATGTCTGATTTTCATTTTTTACCATCAATCATGGGATAACCCCTTTAAATCATTGCAGTCTATGGGAGAAGTAATCAGACTATCGAATGTTAAAGTCCCCTAGGGACTTTTTAAAAAATATAAAAATAAAAACTATAAAAATTTAAATTGTCTCCCTTTCTCCATATTAAAAATAAAAATAAGTAAACAATAAAAATAATAAATATTATTAGTATTGCTAATGCCATAATATGTTGAATGCCATAATGGGAAAAAAATCAAAATGGCTGAATTTTCATTGCTTCACCTCCCAAACAAAATTAAATAAGATGTGATCAAAAAGAGATACACGCTCTAAAATGGCATCAATAAAAATACTGAATGCCCCACCAAAAATGAGCCCTCACACAGCTTTGTGGACATAAATATGAAAAAGTTATAGGAGGGCAGAATATGGCGAGGCAAACAAAAAAATGTATTTTTTTTTACTAACTATAAAAATTTGGTATCGCTGTAATTGCACTCAACCAGAGGGTGAAGTTAATATATCAACCACATAGGGAACACTAAAAATGAAACCAGTAAAACTGTGGTGGAATTGCATTTTTTTTCAGTTCTACCCCATTTGGAATTTTTTTCCAGCTTCCCAGTACATCATATGCAATATTAAATGATGCCATTAGAAAGTGCAACCTCCTGTGAAAAAAGGCCTTCATGTGGCTGATATATATAATAGAAAAAAAGGTATGGCTCTGGGAAGATAGTGAGTAAAAATTGAAAATCACTTGGTCAGGAAGGGGTTAAAACAACAAGCTCAACAATGGTTCTGTGTGAATTCACAAGCAGTTCTCTCATTGAAATCAACAGAGCGGATTTGCAAGCCTTTTGGCGCAGTTTTTGGTCGCCAAATCCATGGGGGAAAAAAACTACCGTATTTTTCGCTTTATAAGATGCACCCGATGATAAGACGCACCCCAGATTTTAGAGTAGGAAAATAAGAAAAAAATATTTTTCATCAGACCCCCCATAAATTTCAGGACATGACATCAGACCTCAGATCAGCCCTTTCAGACCCCATCAGACCTCAGATCAGCCCACTCAGCCCCCATCAGACCTCAAATCAGCCAATCAGCCGACTGTATGCACAAGTGCGTCATATAAAGCGAAAAATACGGTACATAGAAAAATACCCTAAAAAAAAGACTCATAAACATCCTTGCAACTGCTCATTCAGAATGACATTGTTCTCTGGCAGCACATCTTTGTGTTGCCAACAAATTATGATTTTTATGCTCACATAAAAGATCCGATAACCAACAAAGAGTTTGCTCATCTGTCAGGTGATCACTGGATATACACAGGGCAATGACTGGAAATGAATATTCACATGATTAGTGGCCCGTGTAAATGACCTTTAGGGCTCATGCACAGGAAAGTATTTTCTTACCGTGTCCTTTCCGTTTTTTTGCGGACCGTATGAAAAAAAAGGAAGTTACCCCATGTGCATTCCATTTCTGTATGTCTGTTCCTCAAAAAAACAGAGTATGTCGTATTATTGTCCGCATTATGGACAAGGATAGTAATGTTCTATTAGGGGCCAGCTGTTCCATTCGGCAAAATACGGAATGCACACGAATGTCATCCATATTTTTTGCGGATCCGTGTTTTATGGACCATAAAATACATACGGTCGAGTGCCCTTCATCGGGGCAAAAGCTAAAATCCACTTTGCTTGGCCTCTTCATTGAATACTTACCGGGCTGGAGAGCTGCCTGCTCTCTCTTTCTGTGTTCATTTTGCCATCGAAGGAAGGCCTCCCGCTTCTTCGTGTACAGAACGTTTGACTTTACATCTACACCCCAAGGACCTGAGGTAAAGGAGACTGCCTGTTGCAGGATGGGGGAGTTTGATGGTCCACAGAGTGAAGAAGCCTTGACACTAGGAAAGAATGAAATCAAATGGAATTGTTACATAAAGAATTGCTTACAACTTGCACAGTTTACTGCAGGGGTATTAAATCTAGCGCGGTGCTGGTATCACTGGTACTCTTCATCCTCACACCATAAAGCTTTAGGACGTAGTGTGCACAGGTGACGTCAGGACGCAGCACTACGCTGTATGAGGAGCCAGAGTGGTGGCAGCCCCAGAGGTGGAGCAGAGAGGTGTTTATTTTTGTCTGCTCTGTGGTGTTGGATGGGGGGATATAGGGGGAGCAAAGGTCTTCATTAAGAAGGGGTGGTCCAACCATGTGAAATTAATTTCTGAAAACTGATTAGAATGCCATTATAAAAAAAAAAAGTAAAAGCGCTCTGATTCCACTGTTCTCACCACTAGGGGAGCTCTTGGCGCCATTCCCGGGGGTAGCCGGGTAAGGTGAAGCTCAGGGGCAGTGAGTGTGATACTCATGTATTGTATGTAATGTATTTGAAATGCAAGTGACCAGTCAACTGGACATTTTTTCTATGTGTGACCCATATATCCATCCAGAGTGTGTCTATTTAAAACACATTAATATACATGGGTAATATCTGATCATACCTGTTGGCTGAGAGAAAGACAGCGGACATTAGAAATAAATGCCTATTTTTATTGTGCAGATTTCTCTGCAGGGGATATTTAAAGGGGTTCTGTAGTTTTTTCAAACTGATGATCTATCCTCTGGATAGATCATCAGAATCTGATCGGCGGGGGTCCGACACCCGGGACCCCTGCAGATCAGCTGTTTGAGAAGGCCGCGGCGCTCCTGCAGCGCCGCGGCCTTCTCTGTGTTTTCCTCAGGCCAGTGACGTCACGACTACTATCACTGGCCTGGGCGCGGCTAAGCTCCATTCATGTGAACAGAGCTTAGCCCCGCCCAGGCCAGTGATACTAGTCGTGACGTCACTGGGCCTGCGGTAAACACAGAGAAGGCCGCGGCGCTCCTGCAGCGCCGCTGCCTTCTCAAACAGCTGATCGGCGGGGGTCCCGGGTGTCGGACCCCCACCGATCAGATGCTGATGATCTATCCAGAGGATAGATCATCAGTTTGAAAAACTGCAGAACCCCTTTAAAGGGGTTTCCAGCCGCAATATACAACTCCTAAAACTTCTAATACTGCCAGTTTTAGCACTAATCTTCCACAAATACTCCAGCAATCTGTATTCATGTCTATACCAAACCAATGATCCATAGCACTGCCCCCATAACCTCCATTTCAAGGATGTATCCTGCCACTCCAAAAAAAGAAGAGTTACAGCCCGATGCACTGCACCCTTGTCCTAGCCTTCATGGCGTATCTTATTCTGTTCAGGCGGATGGACATGACTTCTGCAGATGTATTTTGGAGGAGAGGCATTACATGTGATCTGAGTCATTGATTTCAGCTACTTCAGAGAGGAAAGTATATTTAGAAGATACTTACAGTGAGATTTCAGAAGTTCATATGTCCCAGAAAATGCTCTAAGGAGGTAATTTATTAAGACCAACGTTTTAGACTTAAGGGAACCTGTCATCAACTTTATGCTGCCCATACTAACGGCAGAATAAAGTAGCGACAGGTGAGCTGATTTCAGCGGTCTGTCAATTAAAAGTTAAAAGTAAGTGGTTGCCGAGAACCAACATCACAATCATTGAAGACTGGGCCTGGAAAGGAGTCCCGGCCCCCTGAGAAGAGTCATTGTTATTCATGAATTCCTGCTTTCCCTGCCCACCTGCTGATGACTGACAGTCTTCTACCTAGTTTTCTCCCTTTCTCACTAGGAGAGAACTGCCAATCATCAGCAGATGGGCGGAGAGAGCAGGAGATTATGAATAACCATGACTCTTCTCAAGTAGACTCTCTTCTAGGCCTGAGCTGCAATGATTATGATGCTGGTTCTCGGGAGCCACTAACTTTTTGCTCATGAGTGACACACTGCTGAAATCAGCATTTCTGTCACTAATTTAATATGCCCTCAGTGAGGTCAGCATAACGGTGATGACAGGTTCCCTTTAATAAGCCCCTGCGCTGGTGGTGGATCTGCTGAAGTTATGTACAGGCGCCAGCCTAAAACAAGCATAGAAAATGGTAAATGAGATGAACCTCCCGTCCCGTCCCCGTCTCCGCCAATGCCACACCCACTATTTTAGAAGTCGCAATTGGTAGCAGAAATATAGCCTAATATAGGCGTATTTCTGGTAGTAAATGACCCCCTAAATCTTTCTTCTGCCAATACAAATTGTTTGCCGGTCTTGCAAGCAGAGAAACTTTCCAAGCTACCCAATACTATATGTACAGCTACAGCACACATATAGGAACTCATAGGAAAAAACTCAATAAAACTTATATTTCATTCATTTAAATTCCTGCAAGGAGGCGATTCTATTAGTGACTGAAAGCCTTCCATCTATGACTATGCATACAGAGATTGCTGTCAATCACCGATAGGACCGGCCATTCTGCCGAACCCCGTCTTTTTACCCCTCAGGTGCCGTGGCACCTGTGAGGCAAGGCAGAGACAGTGATCAAAAAGTCATACGTACCACAAAAATGGGACCAATAAAAACTACAGTTCGTTCCGCAAAAAACAAGCTCTCATACAGCTCTGTAGACCGAAATATAAAAAAGTCCTGGCTGTCAGAAAATGGTGATGCAAAGAAAATTTAGATTTTTTCCTAGATTAAAATTTTTTAAAAAAGTAGTAAAACAAAAAAAACCTACGTATACAAGTTTGGTATCGCTGTATTTGTATTGAGCCGCAGAATAAGAACATCATGTCATTTTTAGCGCACAGTGAGCGCCATGATGTCAAAACCCCAAAAACCATGGCGGAATTGTTTTTTTTTTTTTTCAATTTAACCCCCCCCCCCACCTATTTTTTTAAAACACCTCCGCATCTAAATTTAGACTCAAGCTGTGTTTTTAGGGACAGGGTGAGAGTGTAGCAGAGGTGGGGCTGTCAGCCCTGGTAATTTCTCTAACATTTACACCAGTTTACTGGTGTACAGGGGCGGATTGGCCATAGACCTTACAGGGAAATTTCCCGGTGGGCCGATGCTCGGGGGGCCATCTGGGCCCTCCTAATTGCCAGCAAGTGGAAGTTTTTGGGAATGTATTTTGTGATGGACTGTGGTATTTGGCTCTGTTGGGTCGGTATAATGTGCCACAATATTGTATTACTGCCCCTGCCTTCCATCAATTTGGACCCAACTACAAAATGGGGCCACTTTTAGTATTTTTTCCAGGGCCACTTTAAGTTCCCAGTCCGCCCCTGCTGGTGTAAATGAAAACTGAAATCTACTCCACTTAGCGGCACACAGATGAGGCCTGTGCCTCATCATAATTTAAGCGCATCCTCCAGCAGCTCTGAGGATATCAAAGATCAGCGTGAAACCCTAGTCTTTAATAAATAACCCCCAAAGGTTCTTTTTGACAACTTTTGTGCCAAACTTTTGTGTAGTCCTATTTCTGTACTTTGTTTAGTCACAAATTTGGTAGAAAGGAATCCCTGGCACTTACATACCATGGCTGCTAATAATCTTCTTTTATTTAAAGTAATAACATACATCAGACAGATTTTGGGGGAAAAAAACTATACCAGCTCCAAGGTGATATAAACAGTGGTATAAACATTCTAATAGTATAAAGCCATGTGAGGAAAATAGGAATTTTAGTGGCACATTGTGCTGCATCTTCCTTTCACCACTTTCTAAAACAACAGATTTAGACAAATTTAACAATCCAGATCATAAATTTGGTGCAAACTAAAATGGCACAGGCACAATATTCCGTCAAAAAATAAACTTTAAAGGGGTTGTCCGGGTTCAGAGCTGAACCCGGACATACCCTTATATTCACCCAGGCAGCCCGCCTGAACAGGGCATCAGAGCATCTCATGCTCCGATGCCCTGCGCTGGATCGCGCAGGGCAAGGGCTCTTTTATTTACATAACACACTGCCGGGCGGAGTTCGGTGACGTCACTGGCTGTAATGGGCCGGCTTTAGCGCTGCCCTAGCCGTTTCACTGGCTAGGGAAGCGCTAAAGCCCGCCCATCAGCGCCGGTGACGTCACCGGGCCCACTGCTGGGCGGAAGCCTCCGCCTGGCAGAGCCCGGTACGTCACCGGAACCGGGCTAAATGCCTTTGCCCTGCGCTAATTAAAATGAGATGCTCCGATGCCCTGTTCAGGCGGGCTGCCTGGGTGAATTTAAAGGTATGTCCGGGTTCAGAACCCCTTTAATATATATATCTGCCCCAATGTAATGCTGCTGGAAACGGAAAACTCATCTACAGTTTACCAAGGAGGGATTGTGATTTTTTGTGGAATGATAGGCTTTTAGTACACAACTATCTAGTTTCACAGTCTAGCCCCCACCACCATCATGTGGCCTGATTCTCAGAATATATTCAGTTTTATGCCTCATGCACACGAACGTATTTTATTTCCGTGTCCGTTCATTTTTTCGAGGCCCGTATACGGAACCATTTATTTCAAAGGGTCCGCAAATTAAACTGAACTCCGTGTGCATTCCGTTTCCGTGTGTCCGTATTTTCATTCCGTAAAAAAATAGAACATGTCCTATTATTGTCCACATTATGGTCAAGGATAGTAATGTTCTATCAGGAGCCAGCTGTTCCCTTCCGCAAAATACGGAATACACGTGGACGCCATCTGTATTTTTGGCAGACCGCAAAATACATACGGTCGTGTGCATGAGGCCTTATTCTTCTTTGTATACAGTGTTAAAAAGATATCTGCAATACATAAACCGGGAATAATAAAACAAGAGACCCAAAGATGAATACACAAACATGCAGTGGGAACAGTATCCTATTTCCTGTTTTCTCTTGTGAAGTCATACGTATAAAGAATTTCACCTTACATGCCCCCAACCACAATCATTGCACAGCATGAATACTGCATGTAGGGTTCTTACTCGACTGGATTTTAGAGCCCTGTTCAAGTTAACACATCCTATTAGGTTTGCATTATAAAACTAGAATAATGAAACAGTTAGAATTCTGTAATATGTTCCTCTTTTACCTCTTTATGGATTCCGGGTGTTCTGTCTCTAGTGACCTGCAGGAAACATGATTTGTAGACATCTCCATGCCAGTGACTATGATCCTGCAGAGACAAGGTGAGGCTGGTGAATGCTACTAGTTAGGTAATGTTGTGATCCACAACACTCACCCTGGCAACCAAAGAACACTTTCTATGAGCAGTAACAATCTCGTTCTAGAACCTGCGTTATCTACTGCCACTTTATGAACGGGAGGCTAAATGTCACCGTTCTGAAGGCTGCAGTGTATTATTTCATACTATATGTGTCACTGAGCCCTTTAACTACACCAGGACCATCCGCTGTAGATTATGTGTATTCAAAGGGTTTTGTGCTGCTCTAACATATGTTTATGTCCATTCTTCTGCTAGTGATTGAATCCAGCAGAAGCGCCAACACCGGAATAGGTGGTTACTAATCTTGGTTCCAAATCAGATGATGATTATGATAAATAGTACAGGATTCAGTCCGGATTTAGGCATAAATTCCACAGTCTTGACAGAATCGGCAAATATTCTGCTATTAATGCAAGTGAATAGTGTAATATAACACTATGTGTTTAAAAAAAAATCCACTTGGAATAATAATCACTTTGCACATAGTTATAATGGGGCTAATCCGCATGTGGATCCACTAGTCCATCTACGTTTGCCCTCTGCAAATGCATTTGGTGTGAACATACCCATGTGGCACTCCCAGAAAAAGTTTGTTGCAGTAACATACTTTCCTGGTGTAAGTGCCTTCTGCTATCAGAGATCAGAACAGAGAGAGTGAGATATAAGGGGATGGAGCTCCCTCTGGGAGGCTATATGATTTCTTACTACCTACTGGGGACCGCTTATAGTTAACCAGTATGATTCCTGCTGTAGACAGGGACCCTGTAGTAATAGGGGTGTTACAGGGCAAGTTTGCGAGCTCTTGCTTAAAGGGGTTGTCCGAGTTATGAAAAAAAAAATATAGCACTGTAAATCTGATGGGCAGCAATATATAACTAAGTTAAGCAAGTTTTAGGCAAAAAAAATCCATATTTCCTCATTTCCCTGGTTCTCTTCTGGTCTTTGTTTACATGCAATAACAACAATCTCAGCCCCTCCCCCTTCTCCCCCCCTCTCTGCAAAGGGAATGAATACAAGTGCTGAGTGACATGTCTGCCTGCTGGAATACTCAGCAGCATGTTGTATGTGTAGGACTACAAGTCCCAGCTGTACAATGACAATGCTGATACACACAGGAAATTCTCCCTACCTGTTCTTGTACAATTCCTCTATAGCTCCTTGCCAAGCATTTGTCTCCTCTCACTGCTGCAGCTACTGTTTGTTCTAAAGCCTTGAGCCCTCAGTGTGTTCTGGCTGAAAGGGTTAATGTTTTATCTGAAGGAAACCAGGGAGAGCAGATAGCAGCCGGCAAAGGAAGGGGGCGTGGCCAGTGACCTCTCGTGTACAGACTCTTATCTGAACTCTGAGGCTTGTGAACGAAACATCACAGAGCAGAGAGATAAGGTGACATCACAGGTCATGTGACCCTGAGTCAACTCTGAGAAACCAGCAGCTTTGGAAACACAAAGTATATGGGAAAGTTGTTATACCTGACAAGTTAGAAACATATAAAGAACAAAAAAATAACTCGGACAACCCCTTTAAGCAGGTAATTAGTGTTAAAATCTGGCAATGGATGTATGTTTGCTGTACAGGTCATACAACTCTGACAGTTTCATCACAGACATAAAATGAACTATGTTGCTCTTCACTAAAAACATTATGCAACTCGTTTTCAAGCACTTAATAGCGACCTTTTGACCACTTAACAAGCACACTTCATTGTAGCCAATCACTGGCCACAATGGTGACCTGCTCTGCTTGCATCACAGGTAACTGTTTTGATCCCAAATGTATTTTGTCTTAATGTCTTAACCCTTAGGATACTGGAGGTTTTTTGTTTTTTTTTTTCATTTTTCTTCCCTATTTTCCTTGAGCCATAACTTTTTTTTTTTATTTTTCCGTTCACATAACCATATGAGGGCGTATTTTTTTGCGGGACAAGTTGCACTTTCTAATGCCACTTGGCATACAATCTAGCGGGAATTGGAAAAAAATGCAGTTCCTCCACCGCTTTACGAGGTTTTGTTCCTACAGCGTTCCCTTTGCAGCAAAACTGACCTGTGCCCTTCATTCTCTGGGTCAGTACAATCACAACGATACCACATATGTATATATTTTTTATGTCTAAATAAATTAAATCTTTGAAAAAAAAACATTTTTTTTACATCACCATATTCTGACCCCCATAACTTTTTTTTTTAATAGTTATATCTACTGAGCTGTGTGGGGGCTCATTTTTTGTGGGACAATCTGTAGTTTTTATTTACACCATTTTGGAGTGTGTGTGTGACTTTTTGATCACATTTTATATTACATTTCATATTACTTTTTTTTGTAGAAAAGTGATTAAAAAATGGCAAATCTGCCATTTTGACCCATTTTTCCATTATGCCATTCGCTGGATTGGAAAAATATTTTAATATTTTAATAGTACGGGTGTTTTCAGACTCGGTGATACCCATGATTTTTTGTTATTTATATAATTATTTTTTTATTCTACAGAAAAGGTGATTTAAATTTTTATATTTTTTATGGTATTGTAGCTCATGTTTGAGGCTGCAAAACTTTTTTTTTTTATTCTGAAACTTCATGGTTCTTATAGATCAGGGATCAGCAACCTTCAGCACTCCAGCTGTTCTGAAACTACAACTCCCAGCATACACACTTACTTAGCTGTTCTTGTAACTCTCATAGAAGTATAACTCTCAACTCATCTGGTGTGCCGGAGGTTGCTGATCCCTGTTGAAGATCCATGATGAGAGCAGAATTGCCCATTTCTTATGTTGGCCTGCCACCTGCTGGCCAAAATATGAATTGCAGCTTCAATACCCTGGGTCTCTTCATCACGGCATCTAAAGGCCTTAAAGGGTTATTCTCATTTTAGACAATGGGGGCATATCGCTAGGATATGCCCCCATTGTCTTATAGGTGCGGGTCCCACCGCTGGGACCCGCACCTATATCGAGAACGGAGCCCCCGAAGTGAATGAGGGCGCACTGCGCATGCGCAGCCGCCCTCCATTCATTTCTATGGGGCCGCCGAAAATAGCCGAGCGCTGGCTCGGCTACTTCCGTCGGCTCCATAGAAATGAATGGGAGCGCACCGCGCATGCACAGCCCGGCTCCCATTCATTCCTATGAGCGGCGCGGGGAGCTGCGCCTGGTGGTGGCCGGACCCCCGGAAACCTGGGGTCCTCCAGGCGCAGCGCTCCCCGCTCCGTTCTGGCTATAGGTGCGGGTCCCAGCGGTGGGACCCGCACCTATAAGACAATGGGGGCATATCCTAGCGATATGCCCCCATTTTCTAAGATGAGAATACCCCTTTAATGATGGCGATCAGCATTATTGCCGGTTGTGATCATTAGCCGCGGGTCTCTGCTCTTTGCAACAGCAGAGACCCACCAGCCAAGGCGCCCACTGCATTTTGTTTGCTAGATTTAGGAACTTTAGAAGAAAACTGCATTTATTCACTGGTTTATCTTTTTAATTGCATTGTATAATTTCCTTGTTTTTTGTTTGGAAGCCCAGATTCTGTATCTAAAAGAGTGAATTTCAACAATGAGATACCTTGATAATATGGAAAGCAGGTTGCTGCTTACTGAGCAGACACTCGCTGGGGTAGATGTGGGGAGGATGGTAGTATGAAGATGCAGGAAAATCAGGCACCTAGCTGGGTAACAGTTATTAAGCGGTGTAGAGGGAAGAGTGCCAGGGACGTTAGTCCGCATCTGATACATCACAACAATTTGCCAAGTTGGTGTTAGTTCAGGGATAGCACTGCTGCAGCAAGGTACCTAATGCAAAAAAAACCCCCTGAAATAAGTAATGTGTGAGAAGGACTATGACATAGTGGGAACTGAGACATGACTGGATGATAGCTATAAGTAGGCAGCTAACTTACAAGGTTACAGTCTGTTTAGAAAGGATCGTAAAAATCGGAAAGAAGGAGGGGTTTGCCTTTATGTAAAGTGCTGTCTAGTGGCCATGCTCCAAGAAGCTATAGGAGAGGGAAATTAACATGTGGAGTTACTGTTGATAGAAATACATGGAGGCAAAAACAGTAATCAAATAATAATAGGAGTTTGTTATAAGCCACCTAAGAGTCCACAGAAAATCTACTACTAAGGGTCCATATCAGTTTCGCAAATTTGCGGAACAGGTGCGGACCCATTCATTTTCAATGGGGCCGCAAAAGATGCACACACACTATGTGCTGTCCACATCCGCACTTCCATTCCGCGGCCCCGCCAAAAAATAGAGCATGTCCTATTCTTGTCCGCAGCCACGAACAAGAAAAGGCATTTCTACTGTGCCGACCATGTGCGGTCCACAAAATGCAGAACACACATGGCCGGTGTCCGTGTGTTGAGGACCGCAAAACACTTGCGGACATGTGAATGGACCGTAAGGGATATAAGTGAGGTGGCAAATCATGATGAGGTTGTTAATATGGGGACTTCAACTACCCAGATATAGACTGGTAAACTGAAAACTGAAAGTGTGGGACTCGCTGAACTTTAGGAAAGCAACATTTTATCAACTTCTTTCATCCTAAACTCTCATATAGGTCCCCAAAAAAGGATGGTTATTTTAATTGGTCATCTTTGAAGCTTTAGTCTGTTACATCAGCATTGTGCCCAGGAGAGTCACATATACACTGCTCAAAAAAATAAAGGGAACACTAAAATACCACATTCTAAGTCTCAGTGAATGAAATATTCCAGTTACAAATCTTTATTATTACATATTGGAATGTGTTCAGAACAATAAAACATAAAAATGATCAATGTAAATCAAAATTAATATCCCATGGAGGTCTGGATTTGGAATGATACTCAAAATCAAAGTGGAAAATCAAATTTCTGGCGGATCCAACTTCAGGTGAAATGCCTCAAGACAAGGAACTGAGGATTAATAGTGTGTGTGGGCTCCACGTGCCTGTATGACCTCCCTACAACGACTGGGCATGCTCGGGATTAGGCGGATATTCTCCTGAGGGATCTCCTCCCAGACCTGGATTAAAGAATCAGTCAACTCCTGGACAGTTTTTGGTGCAACGTGGTGTTGGTGGATGGAACGAGACATGATGTCCCAGATGTGCTCAATTGGATTCAGGTCTGGGGAAAGTGTAGGCCAGTCCATAGCATCAATGCCTTCACCATGCAAGAACTGCTCACACTGATGTTCTCTGGCAAATGCCAATTACCCTGCACAGTGTTGGGCTGTAAGCTTCGGGCCCTCATACCACCCTCATGGAGTCCGTTTCTGACTCATGGTTGGAACAGGCACATGGATATTAGTGGCCTGCTGGAGGTCATTTTGCAGGGCTCTGGCACTGCCCCTCCTTGCACAAAGGAGGAGGTAGCGGTCCTGCTGCTGGGTTGTTGCCCTCCTACGGCCCCCTCCACGTCTCCTGGTGTACTGGCCTGTCTCCTTGTATTTGCTCCATGCTCTGGACACTATGCTGACAGACACAGCTAACCTTCTTGCCACAGCTCGCATTGATGTGCCATCCTGGATGAGCCACACTACCTGAGCAGCAACTTCTGTGGGTTGTAGACACCGTCTAATGCTACCTCTAGGGGTGAGAGCAATGACAAAATGAAAAATGTGACCAAAACAACAGCCAAAAAGCATGAGTACAGAGGAATGGTCTGTGGTCACCACCTGCAGAACCACTCCTTTATACCTGTTATCTATTCAATTTGTACAACAGCAGGAGACATTGAACAATCAGTGTTGCTTCATAACTGGACATGTTGATTTCACAGAAGTGCGATTGACTTGGAGTTACATTGTGTTTAAGTGTTATTTTTTTAAACAGTGTATATATGAAATATTTCTACAATCTTTATATCCCCTGATGAACCCTGGATTTAAGTATTTCCAGGGGGAAGTTGAGTCTGTCGTGTAGTAACTCAGTGATGACCTACAGTTGATATAGTATTTTTTTATCGAGTATACTACTGATCATAATCGGCTATAATTGTCTTCCTCTCAGTCTTAGGAAATTTAGGGACAGCTGAACTATCAATCCCTAGATAGGTCAGGGTATTTAGGGAGGGATTTGAAAGCAGTGGGATTGCTCTTCTCAGGGTGGCTATTCCATTTTAGGTAAGGAGAGAATAGGACAAGATCCCCTGCCTTTTTGACCGATTGGAATAGGCTCTTTTGATCCCCAATATTTTAATTTTTTTTGTTTCCGGTATTTTGGAGCCTTTTTTATAATAAAGGTTATGTTTTAGGAGAGGTTATTATTTTGCTTTGATTTATGTTATTTTAAATCATTTCCCTATCCACATTTGTTTGCAGGGCAATTGTCCTGCTCTTACCCCCATTTTGCTTACTTTTGCAGCCCTCTAGCCTTTACTACGACTATTTTGCAGCACTAAAGTTCAGCCCCTCAGTTTGTACTCTACTCCAGTCATATGACTCTGTCCATTCCACAACATGGTCCTTCCGCCAACACCACATCCATTGCTCTGCTGTTCTGTCCTTTAGTTGCGAGAGTTTCAGAACGTATCACTACCTTACTGATTTGCATGGAGGTCAATAGGTGGTTTCAGAACCCTTCCCCCAGTCCTGGTAGATGTGTTCTTTATAGAGGAGCCATAGCTAGGACTGGTGGAAGGATTCTGGCATCATCTACTGTCCATCCACGCAATTCAGTAAGGTCGTAATGCGCTGTGAAACTCTCTGGACCATAAGAGCAGAGCAACGGAACTGATGTTGGTGGAAGGGCAGTCTTGTATAATGGACGGCGAAATGTGACCAGAGTAGACATCTAGTGATGCAGACAAGACAGATACATAAAGTCTATTATAAACAAAGTAGAATTAAGCCCCATAATTATAGCTGATCATACAACTCCTTCATACTTAAGGCTTTTAGTTGCGCCTGTCAAACATACTAATAGTAGTTTAATATTAGACATCTACCACATAATTGAATTCTTGATTTTTAAAGCAATTAAATGTTCAAACACGTGAGACCCCCGTATGCTTATATATGACTGTTTGAGAAGACTCAGGCCCTCCATTTGCTTTTCAAGCTGTTCATTAGATGCCTTAAAAGGTCTGTTAGGCGATGGATGTTTTTTATAAGATTTATCAGCAGTGCAACAATTTTAAGAAATAAAAACTTTTATTCCTGTAGATTTTATGTTAATCTAGTAAAAAAGACAAGAGTGCGATACTTATAAATATTCTATGTAAAAATCTGTCAATATACAGAATCTCAAATTATATTACAAAATCTGTCAAAATATCACATTACATAAATACAAACATTTTATGAGATTATATTACAATATGGATATACAGAAATCTAGGAGGCAATTTTCTAACTGTACTTGCATAGTATTGAGGTAATCAGAGGCTCTAGTTCTCAAACACTTATTGCATGATAGCATACTTCCATGGCTCACAGAAATACCGTATATATATAGTGCTAGATCTCCACAATGAAACCGAGATGTTTCAGGGAAATACAATACTTTATATGCAGATTCATCAAAAATAAACATAGATCTGCTATGTTCTGCAGATACTAACCTGAAATGCTGCACTGAAGTTGCAAGGTGTCATATTACAAGAAAACCTATGTGGCCTTAGTTTCCCTTGCAGGTATTCATTTGCAAATCCTTCAGGCTTCCTAATGAACACTTTCTGCAAATGTAGAATTTCCAAAGTAGCAACCAAGTGTTGGCAGCACCTATCAATTTGGAGAGGTGACCATGATGGATCTGGTCGCCTCACTTGTTGGTGGTGCACAGCGTCACCAGTACTTCTTACACAACATAAAATGGCAGCAGGTAGTTATAGCTGGAGCAGGTTTTCTATCATTACATCGCTTACCTTACAGTATGGCCACACATGCAGGTTTCTGATGTACTGGTACCTGGCGTTTTATGATGCCCTCCTGATTTTGACTTCAAAATCTGCACCCAGAAACCTGCACATGTGGCCGTACCCTAAAGATTCCTATCTACAGGTGTATATTCGCTTAAAGGTGAAGAGGAGATATAGAAGAAAAGTGAAGCAATTTTGAGTCCTCAGGTTATTATATATATCACATCATGGACACGGGTTGTCCATTTATCGTGGGTCGGTGATATATTCAGATTAAATTGTACTGAAGGTATAACATGGGAACTGCTTATGATCTGCAGTTAATACATTCTATCAACGCGCTACCTACTTTTGAAACTGAAGAAAAAGGCAAGACTTGTGCTTAATACTTTCATGAATAGAGTTATTTTGTGGTAAGGGCAATCAACAACACTGCCCATATTACCACTGGATTTCTTATATTGCATAGGTAGATATGGGCCTTTGGTTCTTAGCACCTGATCCTGTATACTATCAAATGATCTTTTAATCTGCTGGGCGAGATTCCATTTTATAGAACATCATTTGCGCAGAGGACAAACATACACACAATTTATATTCTACGACACTGGAATTTCTCATTGTGAGAAAACATACACATATTTACAGATATTCAGAATCTACTCACATCCCTTTCCTTTGAGCCATTCACTACTGCACAGACACAAGCTATGAAATACCTGAGTGTGTGAAGTACTAAATGGTTCCTCATTCATGTTGAAGGAAAACCGTAAACCTGTAAAAAGTGTCTTTGTGCAACTTTGCTGTCCAGCTGAAGATCAACCTGTTCACAATAGATTACAGCAGGTCTTCCTCATCTCACTTCTGCTAGGACTTCCTGAAGATCACTGTTAATCTTGCCATAGCAGGCCACACAAAGTGCAGTTTTTTTTCTGAATTTCAATCTGGAAGGAGTGATTGCCTTCTTTCCTTCTTCACTCTTTAATCCTGTGTTCTTCTATTGAACCATGATTTTGAAACTTCATTGCAGCAGCATCATGGTCTAATTCACAAGTCTCTTCCAAGTAGATTGAGAAATAAATAGGACTACCAATCTTGCCAATGTTGTCACCTCAAGTATCTTGAGATCTGCCGGAGAAACCAACATTATAACATTGTGTCATCATACAAAATCTATAAAAGGATAAAGACTGATATACAATTAAAGGGAGCCTTACACCTCCAAAATCAGTTTTAAAAGTAAGCATACCACCCCAAAACACAACTATACCTTTCTTGTGAAAAACTGGTCCCCTAACTCTGAGAAATGCTTCATTCTATGTTTATGCTAATTAGATTTTAGGTGCACCAGGGGCAGGGCTACTCCGTTCAGTGCACTAGGCTTCCCCTGCATCATCACTATTGTCTCTTATATGTAAGGGACTGACAAGAAGTAGTGTGATGGTGAACCACACTGAGCAGTGTCCACAGTGCACTGAAAATCTTTTTTGGTTGGTAATAAAAAGAAGCATTTCTCTTTATAAGGGGACTTTTTTGACATCGTACATATGTGGTTATGTATCGGAGCACCTACCCGACATAGCAGTATACTTACTTTGAATTTTGGAGGTGACAGACTCCCTTTAAAAAGAATCTTAATTAAAAAGAAAAACAGAAAAAATACATTTTTTACCAGATATTTTCAGTAAGTTCAGACAGTCAGATTTTATGCACACAATCCACAACATTAAGGTGTATAGGACAGCCTTGCATTCCTTTGTGAATAAACAGGTTAAGAAAGGCAACTTAGGGCCCTTTTACATGATCAGATATTCTGCCCCGTAATCAGTGTCAATCGACAATAACGGCATGTCTGTTCGCACAAATTAACTGTATTTAAAGGGGTTGTCCAAGTTATGAAAAAAAATATATAGCACTGTAAATCTGATGGGCAGCAATATATAACTAAGTTCAGCAAGTTTTAGGCAAAAAAAAAAAAATCTATATTTCCTCATTTCCCTGGTTCTCTTCTGGTCTTTGTTTACATGCAGTAATAACAATCTCAGCCCCTCCCCCTCTCCTCTGCAAAGGCAGTGAATACAAGTGCTGAGTGACATGTCTGCCTGCTGGAATACTCAGCAGCATGTTGTATGTGTAGGACTACAAGTCCCAGCTGTACAATGACACTGCTGATACACACAGGAAATTCTCCCTACCTGTTCTTGTACAATACAATTCCTCTACAGCTCTTGTGCCCAGCATTTGTCTCCTCTCACTGCTGCAGCTACTGTTTGTTGTAAAGCCTTGAGCCCTCAGTGTGTTCTGGCTGAAGGGGTTAGTGTTTTATCTGAAGGAATCCAGGGAGAGAGCAGATAGCAGGAGCCGGCAAAGAAAGGGGGCGTGGCCAGTGACGTCTCGTGTACAGACTGTTATCTGAACTCTGAGGCTTGTGAACGAAACATCACAGACCAGGGAGATAAGGTGACATCACAGGTCATGTGACCCTCAGTCAACTCTGAGAAACCAGCAGCTTTAGAAACACAAAGTATATGGGATAGTTGTTATACCTGACAAGTTAGAAACATATAAAGAACAAAAAAATAACTCGGACAACCCCTTTAAAGACGACAATTATTGACAGTATAGAGACTACCTGTAATACGATTCTTCATCCATACAGTTTTCATTTGTTGGAAGCACATCAACCTTTCAGGCCGCATTCTGACGGTCGTAGTATTGGGGGTCCGCAAAAATGCGGAACTGCAATACTACGGGTTCCGCAATTTGCGGGACACACGGCCGGGCATCCTGTTCAAAATGCCTATTCTTGTCCGCTGTTACGGACAAGAATAGGGCATGTTCTATTTTTTTTGTGCAGAGCCGCGCTATGGAGCCGGCTCCATGCCGCGGCTGCCCGCTCCCATTGAAGTAAATGGGGCCGCATCTATTCGCCCTTACATGGGTTAAGGTGCTGCCGAGAAATGATCAGTTTTTCCATGCCATATAAAAGATGACATCACCGGAAAATGGGCGTTTTCTTGATTGTCAGCTTATTATCAGTCGGTTTACACAGGTTTACACCGTGGTTTGCCCATGTAAAAGGCTCCTTAGACTCAGATTAATTTTATGTTGAATATTATGTCATATTCTGGGTTTATTTACATCGCCCACAATGTTCAGCCTTTGTGTAGTAATGATTTCACAACCAGCAATGTTAACATAAATTAGTCATTTGCTGGCAGTAAGTTTAAAACACAGTTTTATTAATGACCATTAAATGACCGATTGCCATGTCAGCGTGATATGAGCAGTTTTTTTTTCCATGAGCACAGTGATATGATAAGCAACATTTGTGTTTCCTCCAGTCTAGTGACTTTATTCTTACAGTCTATTAACAGTAAGGTCACTCCCTGAATACCACAAATCATAAAAATAAAATAATCTCAATGTCTGAGAACTGTCCAATTCATCAGATTTATAAATCAGGACTTTCTATCAATAGGTATAAATGAGAAAATGCATAGAGCCAACAGCTCACACTTATAAACATGTACATTTGGCTCAGGCAAGCATGCATGGAGATAACCTACTGCCAAGGGAACAAAAGATAAAGCATGATGCTGGTAGAGAGCAACCAAAATTAAACTATTGTGCATGGTAAACTTTCCATCGTGTCTTCATGACTGAAGGTGGATTTACACAAGGAGAGGAGAAGCCAGTTATCGGGAAGGAGGCGTTCGTTAAGTGGAGGTGAAGCAATCACCTCCACAATATGAGGATGAGTGATGGCTATAGCGATAGCTCATCCCCATACAGAATCATTGTTTCTGGGCAGCAGATCGCTGTTTAGACAGCATGATCTGCTGCCGAGAAACGATAATTTATGTGCCAACGCTAACGATCATTTCACCCAATGAATCAGTGTTTTGCTCGTTCATCGGCTGCAACTTTACACAGGAAGACTGTCGGGAACGAGTGTTTACAGGAGCATTCGTTCCTGACAATCTACCTTAAGTTATAATAGAGCCTGAAGAATACCTTATCTAATATGGAATGTTAATCCAGGGAGTCACTAAGAAATTTTCATCCCTTATACAGGCAATTGGTATCCACCTCACTGGTGTTTTTACTTTCCTTTGGACCAACACTGTAGGATTATAGATTAGACTTAATGGACCTGTGTCTTTTTTTTTAACCTTGTCAACCTTACACTGTGTAACTATATAAAGATCTCTCTGTGAGGCAATCCAGATAACTAAGTACACTGACGAATAGAAATGTGTGACTTGCCTTATTTTTGTCTGTTCTGTTAATGTGAATCATTAAAGTAGCCATCCTATACTGACTAACCCTGCGGATGTTAGGTTCTTCAAAAGTCAACAGAGAAAAGAAAGAAAATAAAGGTACAATATTGCTAAATGTCTTTCCATCTTCACCAAGTAAGACTGTAATTGTGTTGAATTATATAATTGCAAACAAAGCACCATGTCATGGCGACGCTTCGTGTCCGCTGCCATCCCACTGTCTGTAGTGGGCACAGACGCAGCAGCACTCAACTAGCTTCTGTCTGAGGTTGGCGGTCAGACTCCTGTGTCTCATACTGTAAGTTGCAGCCTGACTTCTAGGCCTCTTTATGTGTGTGCATTAGGGCCCTTGCAGACGAGCGTGAGACACGCACGTCTCCGGCATCGCGGGCCCTGGCTTGAACGCCCAGCACTGAACGGGGGTTACATAGCATTATTCTGATTTATGATGCTATGTAACCCTTACAGTTCTGGAATGTGTTGGATAACAGTGACAGCATTATGTCAGTGTTATCCAACACATTCCAGAACTGTAAGGGTTACATAGCATCATAAATCAGTATAATGATATGTGATCCTGTTCAGTGCCAGGAGTTCAAGCCAGGGCCCGCAAGGCCGGAGACGTGCGTGTCTCATGCTCGTCTGCAAGGGCCCTTAGTGTCTATTCAATGAACCTCTCCTTGTAGCTTTGCAAGGGTTAATTCCATTTTTTCTCTGTGTTTAGCTGTTTGAGTAATGAGCTCATCAGCCCTCCTATATATGCTGGGCTCTTTGTTCCACCTTTTCCACCCTCTGCCTGAACAATAGATTCCTTGAGATTCCCTTTGGTTTCACTTGCTTGCTAGACCCTGAAAAGAGCTATAATCAGTTTCTGTCTGTGTACCGAATTCTGCCTGCCCTAACCACTATCTGTTTCCTGACTACGTGTATTGCCTCATCCCTGCTGATTAAACACCATTGTCGCTGAGCCCACTTAGTCAGCAGCCAACCACACCGGGACGATTCCAAGAGGTAGCAGCCTAATGGCTTCCCTGTAGCAAAGGCCGGATCCCCGTATAGGGGTTAAAGAGTGATAACCAGGGGACTGTCAGGATAACACCTTCAGGACTGACCCAAAGTCAAAGCGTTTGGTTGGCACAGTGGATTCACTCTCACAGCCCATGACTCATCATAGATATGCACTTAATGGCCATACTAACCCCGGAGCTTCATCCTCTTTTGGCCAAGCACCCAAGATGTTCAGTTGGTTCTCCAACTCCATAATACGCAACCCAATATATCCTGACGAGAAGAGCAGAAGTAAAACCCTGATAAAAAATAAAGGTCATTATTTTACACTGTAAATACAAGGGAATCATCATACCAAGACCAAAGCAGATCAATAAATATGAAAGTACAATCTTCATAATGACTTACAGCAGCATATAAATAACAAGGAGAGTATTCACAGCCCTTTGATCTGCCCATTGTGTGTGACCATTGTCTGAAGTCAATTTCTCTTGACAAACATCCCCTATTTCAGTAAAAAGAGAGACATTTAGTGATAAGAATAGCATACAAATAAATGAGAAGCTTCATGTGCAGAATTGTATGCACACCGTGTAATATGGTGGTAGATGCGGCAGATTTTGTGTTCACCTATGGAAGTTGTGGTGAAGGCACAACACTTCTCAGCGTTTTAGATTTGACACTTCCAATGGCCCTGCCTGGTTAGTGGTTTGCCTGAGCCATTTCAGATCTGGACCAGGTCCATTCTCGGTTAACAACATAGGCTGCGTTTCTAATTGAGGAAAGACCTAATCCAGGTCCAAAAGACTTTTTGACACAAAAAATGTCTGACTTCTCATAACACCACTGAAAAGGATCCAGTGGATGCCTAAAAGGGATTTTTAATGATTGTGTTTTGTTATGTGGGTGATTTATCCCCACCCCTCACCGGTCCACGGGAAAATTGTTTTTGCGTCAAACCGTTCCTGGCACAAAAAAGTTTCAGGACCACTGTCCTAGATGATTTGGACACAAGTAAACATGGCTAATACCAATGTGCTGACTTTCTGGTGTGAAGAAGTATTCTCACATATTGACCAGACACATTCTCAAACTATAGATTTCTCTAAAATGATACCTACCATTCTGAAAACTATCTTGAGTTTGTCCATCCAGTTCATTGTTCAATCTTAGCCGGTTTTGCACCAAAAACATATCATCTGTATGGGAACAGTAATTGTGTGACTTTTTATCAGTCTGCTACATACATGGATATTTAATATTTACCAGTGAGACACCACTTCCTCTACCTACACTCCCCAAGCTGAGAATCAGTGTGAATGAGTATGTCTGTACAACAGTGTATAATATGGAAAATGACCAATATTTTCCATATTAAATAAAGTATTGATTCATTACATTCTGTACACAGTCACATTACCAGAATGTCAGTGGCTGCTCCAGTCACCCACTCGCCACTTTAGTAGTGTCATAGTGAGTTTTATACGGTACTAGCAGAAGGACCCGGCTTCGCCTGGGTATATTACATCTATTTCATTTAATTTTTCTGTGCGTCGTTGCAGAGAGAAAGTCAATGCAGCTGACAGAAATTGATTTTTACCTTCATTTTTTCAATCCACATTGGCTGCGGAGTGGGAGGGGTCGTGGCCTGACCGGGTCGGGGGCGTGACTTAGCGAGACCTGGGGTGGGGGTTTTAAGTCCTTATTTTGAGGTTGGCCTGAATTACAGGTCAATGCCATGGTAATTTCTGAGGAAACACAGTGAGTAGCAGTGGAATAAAACATCGCTTCGCACGGGTATATTTAACCCTATCTACCTATCTATCTTTCATTCTACTGGTCAGTACGAATCCAGAGATACCTAATATGTATAGTTTTTCTTGCATTTTGATAGTGATAAAAAAAAATTATAAAGTTGGACATTTTTTATTTTTTTTTTTCATTTCTTGACCCCTATAACTTTTTGGTATTTATGTGTACAGAGCTGTATGGGGGCTCATTTTTTGCGGGGCCATCTGAACTTTTTATTGATACCATTCTGGGGTGTGTATGACTTTTTGATCGCTTTTTACGTGTATTTTTTAATTTTTTTAATACTTTTATTTTTATTTTCGGGAAAGGGGGGTGATTTGAACTTTTACGTTTTTTTATTTTTATTTTATTAAAAAAAACTTTTTTTTTCCCATAGGGAACTATAACTAGCAATCATTTGATTGTTTATATCATAGACTCCAATGCACTTGCATTGGAGTCTATGATGATTTTTGTGCTTTCCTATGGAGCCCTATTACAGGCAAGGGCTCCATAGGAAAGCCTATGCAGCAGCCTCCTGTCATTTACTATGACAGGGGCTGCTGTAGGCACGCTCTGGCTCCTCCGATCGCCACACAGGGGAGCCGGAGCAACGCCGGAAGCATGCGCTTCCGGTGTTTGCCACCTTCGGGTGCCGCGGTCAGGCTTGACCGCGTCACTCGAGGGGTTAAATGTCCGCGATCGGCATTACTGCCAGTCGTGGACATTAACCGCGGGTGTCTGCTAGTGGGAAAAGTAGGTCACCTGCGGCCATCCTACACGGAGTGGGCGCCATCTTTAAAGTCCCGGCCAGCTCCGTACTAGTACTACTAGTGGTCGGGAAGGGGTTAATCTATCTCATTTAATGTTTATGTGTGTCATTGCAGAGAGAAAGTCATCCTCCCTCCCACCCCTGCAGCTGACAGAAGTTGATTTTTACCTTCAATTTTTCAATCCCGTTGGCTGCGGAGTGGGAGGGGACGTGGCCTGACCAGCTGTGGTAAAACTACAACTCCTAAGATGCAAACTTGCTTGGTTGTTCTCAGAACATGCTGGAAGTTGTAGTTTCATCACAGCTGGAGTGCCAGAGGTTAGCCATCACTGCACTAAAGTTCCTCTGCACAAAAGACCACAGTAGCTCCTCTGCACAAACCACTGTATTTCCTCCAACTCACACATCACTATGCACATTTTACTTGGCAAACTGTGTATGTGATTTCAACAGAGAAGATAAACAGCTGCCAGATAAAGTTATGCATATGGGACACAGTATGCCTATGCAAAGCAAATATATAATATGAACATGTGTAAGGGGTACTCCCACCTCAGACATTGGTGGCATATTGCTAGGGTATGCCACTAATGTCAGATAGGTGCGGGTCCCAACTCTGGGACCTGCTCCTATCTCCAGAAGGGGAGCCCTCAATCGTGCTAGCGTGGCCACCCTCATTTCACCACTATGGGACTTCCGAAAATAGCAGAGAGCACTCGTGCACTCACCTATTTTCAGTACTCCCATAGCAGTAAACGGAGAGCAAGGTGTGCATGTGCAGTGTGCTCTCCTTTACTTTGGGGGCTCTGTTCTGGAGATAGGTCCGAGAGGTGATATGCCACCAGACTGTCTCCTTTAAAGGCTATGTACACCTTCGGAGGCAATTATTTTTTATGATTGCATGTTACTCATTTTTGGATAAAAATCATTTTTTTTCAATTGGCCTTTATTAAAAATAATGAGCTGTTCTGTTACAAAGTGTTAACTGTTCTAGCTGTGTGACTGGTACTTTCACTTTGTGGAGGTCATCTAATAAATCTTATCTCTAAACTACTGAGAGGTCATATTTAAGCCACATTCTTATCAGTAAGATAAGAGCTGAGCTATAATGAGTGTTATAGCTGAGCAGAGACAATGAGTCCATCTGCTCCTTAGATGATGGAAAAGACAAAAAATCCACAGCTGCTACTACAGCATCTCAGCTATGTACCCAAAAAAAAGCAATCCATAATTTTAATTAAGACCAATTTAAAAACTTATTTTTAGCTGAAAATGAGTACAATGCAATAATAAAAAATTGCCCCCAAAAGGTGTACATAGCCTTTAACCCCTTGAGGACAGAGCCCATTTTGGCCTTAATGTCTGGGCCAAATTTTTGAATTCTGACATGTGTCACTTTATGTGGTAATAACTTTGGAACGCTTTTACTTATCCAGGCCATTCTGAGATTGTTTTCTCGTGACACATTGTACTTCATGACAGTTATAAATTTGAGTCAATATATTTCACCCTTATTTATGAAAAAATCCCAAATTTACCAAAAATTCGGAAAAATTTCCAAATTTCCAAATTTCAATTTCTCTACTTTCAAAATACACCGTAATACCTCCAAAAATACTTATTATTTTACATTCCCCATATGTCTACTTTATGTTGGCATCATTTTGTAAACGTCATTTTACTTTTTTAGGACGTTAGGAGGCTTAAAAGTTTAAAAGCCATTTTTCAAATTTTCACAAAATTTTCCAAAACCATTTTTTTTTAGCACCAATGCAGATATAAAGTGATTTTGAGGGGCTTACATAATGAAACCCACCATAAATGACCCCATTTTAGAAACTACACCCCTCAAATTATAAAAAACTGCTGTTACAAACTTTGTTAACCCTTGAGGTGTTCCACAAGAATTAATGGAAAATGGAGGTGAAATTTCAAAATTTCACTTTTTTCGTAGATTATTCATGTTAATATTTTTTTTCTTGCAACATAGCAAGGGTTAACAGCAAACTAAACCTCAATTTACATTGCTCTGATTCTGCAGTTTACAGAAATACCCCATATGTGGTGGTAAACGTCTCTATGGGTTTGTGGCAGTGGTCAGAAGGAAAGGAGCGCCATACGGATTTTGGAGGCAAAATTTGCTAGAATAGTTTTTAGGCACCATTTTGTAATTGAGAGACCCTGACGCACCCCTACAGTGGAAACCCTCATAAAGTGACCCCATTTTTGAAACTACACCCTACAAAGAATATATTAAGGGGGGTACTGGCCACTTTGACCCCCTAAGCATTTTACGGAATTTGGAAACACTTGGCCGTGAAAATGAAAAATTTTTTTCTTCCAATAAAATGTTGCTTTAGCCCCAATTTTTTTTATTTGCATAAGGGGTAACAGGAGAAAAGCCCCCCATAATTTGTTACCCATTTTCTCCTGAATACGGCAACACCCCATATGTGGTGGTAAACTGCTGTGGGGGTACATGGCAGGACTCAGAACAGAAGGAGCGCCATATGGATTTTACAACACAGATTTTGATGGAGTGGTTTGCGGGAGCCATTGATTTTTATTTTTTTGAGCTATTGTCTTATGTGGGGGCTCATTTTTTGCAGGATGAGGTGAGGTTTTCATTGGTACCATTTTGGGGTAAATACGCCTTTTTGATCGCCTGCTATTACACTTTTTGTGAGGGAAGAGGGAAAAAAATGGCTATTTTGGCATAGTTTTTTTAAAAATTTTTTTACAGCATTCGCCTGGGGGGCCATCTCATGTAATATTTTTATAGAGCAGGTTGTTACGGACGCAGCGATACCCAATATGTCCAACTTTTTTATTGTTGGAAAGTTTTACACATTAGATGCATTTTTGAACAGAATAAAATATTTTTTTTGTGTTGCCATTTTCAGAGAGCCATATTTTTTTCAGTTTTCGGGCGATTGTCTCAGGTAGGGTACAGTTTTTGCGGGACAAGATGACGGTTGAATTGATACCATTTTGGGGTAAGTATGCCTTTTTGATCGCCTGCTATTACACTTTTTGTGAGGGAAGAGGGAAAAAAATGGCTATTTTGGCATAGTTTTTTAAAAAAAATTTTTACAGCATTCGCCTGGGGGGCCATCTCATGTAATATTTTTATAGAGCAGGTTGTTACGGACGCAGCGATACCCAATATGTCCAACTTTTTTATTGTTGGAAAGTTTTACACCTTAGATGCATTTTTGAACAGAATAAAATATTTTTTTTGTGTTGCCATTTTCAGAGAGCCATATTTTTTTCAGTTTTCAGGCGATTGTCTCAGGTAGGGTACAGTTTTTTGCGGGACAAGATGACGGTTGAATTGATACCATTTTGGGGTAAATATGCCTTTTTGATCGCCTGCTATTACACTTTTTGTGAGGGAAGAGGGAAAAAAATGGCTATTTTGGCATAGTTTTTAAAAAAATTTTTTACAGCATTCGCCTGGGGGGCCATCTCATGTAATATTTTTATAGAGCAGGTTGTTACGGACGCAGCGATACCCAATATGTCCAACTTTTTTATTGTTGGAAAGTTTTACACATTAGATGCATTTTTGAACAGAATAAAATATTTTTTTTGTGTTGCCATTTTCAGAGAGCCATATTTTTTTCAGTTTTCAGGCGATTGTCTCAGGTAGGGTACAGTTTTTGCGGGACAAGATGACGGTTGAATTGATACCATTTTGGGGTAATTACGCCTTTTTGATCGCCTGCTATTACACTTTTTGTGAGGGAAGAGGGGAAAAAATGGCTATTTTGGCATAGTTTTTTTAAAAAAATTTTTACAGCATTCGCCTGGGGGGCCATCTCATGTAATATTTTTATAGAGCGGGTTGTTACGGATGTGGCGATACCTAACATGTTCATGTATTGTGTGTTTTTTTATTTTTAATCAATTTTTTTAACTTTTTTTTTAACTTTTTTTTTTTCCACTTTCTGGACTCAGATCCACTTGGTTCTTCAAGAACCAGTGGGTCTGGTATTTTACAATACACTGCAGTACACTGTATAGTGTACTGCAGTGTATTTTCTTATAGCCTGTTCAAGCTCCTGCCTTTAGCAGGAGCTTCAACAGGCTTTCATGGCAAGCCAGACCAAAGCGTCTGGTTGCCATGGTAACCATCGGGACGCTGCCACAGCAGAGCAGCGTCCCGATGGAAGGGAGAGGGAGCTTCCTCCCTCTCATCTGCCCACACCATCAGCGCTGCCAGCGCACCGCAGCGCCGATGGGAGAGGGAGGGAGCGCTCCCTCCCTGTTAACCCCTTCCATACAGCGGTCCCTACGGACCGCGGCATGGAAGGGGTTAAACTGCTGACATCGGTGCCAGCACCGATGTCAGCAGTTTCAAGCAGAGTATCAGCTGTATGCTGATACTCTGCTTGAATAACTCGGCCATTCAGAAAAATTATTGCGGGCGGCACTCGCGGCAGCCGCCCGCACATTGGAAGTCTCCCCCCCGCCGCCCATCTGCCCACCCATCTGCCCACCCATCTGCCCACAGCCAATCAGGGGGGCGGGGGGGACACCCTGACCCCCCCCTAACCCCTGACACTCGGCGGGGATTCGCTAGAATAGCGCTATCCCCGCCGAGTACACGGAGCCTGCTGTGAATGGCTGGTCTGAATAGACCAGCCATTCACAGCGATCGCCATTATGGGGGGTGCACGGCACCCCCGAGGCCTTCACTATGGATGGCTGGCTGTGTCTAACAGCCGCCATCAAAGCATGTTAACCCCGCTGCACTGAGCAGCGGGGGTTAACATGCATGACGTACCGGTACGCCCTGTTGCGCTAAGTACCTAGCGCCCATGACGTACCGGTACGTCCATTGTCGCCAAGGGGTTAAAGGAGTTGCCACAGCAGTAGGTCTGGGAGAATGGGCCCCCTTGCCGTAAACATGTTTGCAGGTTGCCAATGCACCCTAACAAAAGGCCCCCAGGACTGCCATTATTGTATGCCTATTAAGCTATGTTGCCATTACACCTAAAAACATCTTCTCTCTCTGCAACTGCTGCACCCTCTCCACTTTGTAAGACAGGGCTGGGCAGTGAAAGCATCTGAAAAATATGGTATTTCCAATCTTTTTTTTTTTTGTTACTCACCTAGGTCTTTATTGCAGTTCTCTGTGCTGTCTGATTCATGTAGTGTCTGTTCTAGGTCAGAATGGCTGGAATTCTGTAAGGTACCACATATACGGTGTTAAAACAAACCTTCACATTTGGCAGGATCTTTAGTATTCTCCTCCAAAACAGTTAGAATCTTCCACTTGCTATTCTTACCAGAATTTTGCTGCTCTGTTCTGAACTTGGTTCTGCAGGAGATGCTGATGGAGTGTTGCAAGTACTGCCATCCTTTACCAGAAAAACAAGCGGAGAACTATACTGAAGCAGCAGTAGGCACCAAATCAGGTCATTAATACACATGCAATGCACCTTATGAACAGCCATTGCAGAGTGGTAAAACCAATGTTTTCTCTTTTCAGCAGTGTGCTATGCCCCTTTGTTTAGCTCAGCTCAGAGTGGAGCGAGGACCCTAAGGATTCACAGAATGTCTACTGTACCTCTATGGATTTTGGCTAATGAAAAGGACCTGATTAGATCACCTCCCTTCTTGACACTATGACACTGACAGTAGAATTACCAGTAGTCACATTGGTTTGTGCAAAGGACTAAATTTGTGGGGCTGGATTTTTGTTTGGCTGGTAGCCTGACATAACCTATTCTACAGGCATTTGTTTTTTGTTTTCTTCCTGGTGAATGTGGCAATCTTTGACTGTACAGGATTGGAAAGGTTTGTAGAGGTAATCGATGGATGGTTTGAAACCTCATGCCTGCTGCCAGTTTAATACAGATTACAAGTGCCAAAAAGTGGTAAAATGAGCAAATACTTACTTGGAGATTAGGACACACAGATCGAACTGCATGGTAGCACATCTCTCTGTTACGCAAGGACCCAAAAAGATACTGAGGGAGAAATAACGGAACCACATCAAAACATTAAAATATGAAATGTTTGCCCATAGTAAACAATCAGAATCTGTATTTCTATAGCAGGTTTGACACTTTGTCTTATTTCTGTATGTGTTTTTATGCATACTTACAATAGAACACGAGTTATTCATAATGCAGAAGCTGCATTTCAGATTATTTTTATTAATGTATAGAAGACTTAGGGGGTCATTTATTAAGACTGCCGGTCTTAATAAGCCCCTGTGCTGGCGGTGGATCCGCCAAAGTTATGTAGAGGCGCCGGCCTCTCCATAACTTCGGAGGATCCACTGCCACTTCTAAATCTACACCAGTTTCCTTGCTGGCATAGATTTAGACCATTTTCTATGCCTACAACAGACAGGTTTTTTTCCCAAATTTCACCCCACAAAGATTTTTTTCCTGTTTTGAGATGAAATATATGGTAAATTAAATCGTGCCATTAAAAAAAATAATAATGATAATAAAAAAAAAACCCTCCTATGGCTATGGGAACAAAAAAGGTAAAAAAGTTATGGGTCTTGGAAGTCAGGTCCTGAACCGGTGAATGTATGTACTACTAGTACTTTAGATACACTTACCTTGTCTCCGTCAATGGTTCGAACGCTCAGTGCATTAGGCACCAGTAAAGCTGTATTTGCTTTTTTAACAATAGTCACGGAACTGACAGGAATCAAAACCTGTACATGAAATAAATAGGAACTTGTAAATGTTCTGCGTGTCTTCACACAGTTCTGAATACATGTATACAACTGTACTTGATGCATGTGAGTTTATGGGCAATGGGAAACGTGATACGACTGCACTTGTTTGCTTCACAGAGCTCAGTTTTATCACATTCGTGGCCGAGCTGCTGACATTAATACCTCTGCTTCATACGCTAGCTACTTATCCAACCGTGTCAGAGCAAAGTATTACTATTTTTAAATTGTTAAAATATGTTAAATGCAACTCAACCATGAAAAGATATTAAAAATTATTAAAGCACACGAGCAAGTAGAGGGATTCAAAGGAGTGGTCTAGGATTAGAAAAACATGAATGCTTTATTCCAAAAACAGCCCATCACCTGTCCATGGGTTGTGACTGGTATTGCTGATCACCTCCACTGAAGTGAATGGTGCTGCTTTACTTTCTTTGGGGCTCATTGATAAATAAGATAAACCATTTAAAAATAAATAAATCCTGCATAGCTTATTTATACAAATCAGAAAAAACAACTGGGTTTACAATGTAAAGGAAAGTTCACCGATATCTCTGACTCCTTAGATTGTAAACCACAGGCTGTTATGCCAGCTGTACCATGTAAAGGCAGGCGAGAGACAGCTGCCAGGAAATACATATCTGGGGCAACATGGGAGGTTGGTATGATGCATATTCACCACCTACTAGACTTCCCTCATAGATTGTAAGCTCTTGTGAGCAGGGACCTCACTCCTAGTGTTTTAGTTGTTTATTACCCTGTGATTTTGTGATGTCTTGATTTGTACATGAACCCTGTGAATTGTAAAGCGCAGTGGAATATGGCGGCTCTATATAACTAAAGATAGCTCTACACTGTAGTTCTTCGGCTAGGCTGTATTCCAATATATCATATTTACACCCTGGAGAAAGCAGGAACTTTTTCAAAATGTTGAGTAATGGAAATTTCTTTGGTGAAACTGTTTACAAAAGGCAAATACTGAATTTGGGCCAAGTAACTTCTTAATAAAAAATATCTCAAAGTAACAGGAAAGGTTACACTAAAACTACAGGTATTGACAGCGTAGAACGGACATATTTCAACTGATTTTAGAACCAGAACACATTAAAAATAAAAGCACCAGAAATATTGCTAGCATCTTAAAATCATCTGTTGATACGGGCTCACCTTGATCTCCTTGCGAAGCATACTGCAGAAAAATGCTAAGTGGCAGTGGGAGATATAGAGCCGTCCTTGGTACAAGACCTCTCGTTGGAAGGCACAAGTAAAGCCTGTGGATGTACAGTATAGAACTTAGTTTTCTGAAGTATATATAGTCAAAATAAGTCACATTTGGAAAAGATGACAACTAGGTTTGTCACTGATTTCTACAAGGGGTTTACAATATGCCTAGAAGACTCTCTGTTGCACTATGACTGTTTGGGTGAATGCACCCTTAAAGCGACCACTAGTCTGGAGCTTGAAAATTATATGCAAGGTAACCACACAGAAGATCACCTGCTATTTATCTTTTAGATCAGCTCCATTACGACAAAGCTGTGATCTGTGACTACAGTTTACCTACAGTGTCTACAGGGAGCCTGAGGTAGTCTGAGACACACCTCCTGTCTGATCATTGGCTGCTGCTCCCTCCCATCTCCTGCAGCTCTGCTTCCTCACACTGGCTACTGAGGGGCTCCACAGAGCATGGGGTCCCAGCAGTAAGACCCCACTGATCTAATAGTTATCCCCTATCCTGTGGAAATGGGATAACGTCACAGAACTGGAATAGCCCTTAAATGAGCAGTAACATTTTTTTCTGCCTCTCTCTGTTTCAGCAGCCATAGCTTTTCATTGACATGATTGTCTGAGGTCTTGTTTTATGCAGGGGAAATTGTAACAATTTCTAGCGCTGTTCAGAGGTACATATTACAGTGTCATTTATGATTTTTTAAGTGGAAATATAAGGAAAAAAAACAATTTTTGTGGGGTTTTTTTGCTGTCCATGTCTCAAACTAAACCTGATAAATTAACTCTTCAGGTTATTACAGTCGTGTGGATACCTAATATGTGTAGCTTTTTATTTAATGTGCGCACAGTAAAATCTTTTTTATTTTTTAAAATAGTGATTTTGTTTTGTGGAGTTTATTATTACATTATTTAAACATTTTCTTTTAAATCCCTTTGTAGGGTCACTATTTTATGTATTAGCCTACTTTATGCTCTTTTTCTCTATGACACAGGCTGCTGTTAGGACAATAATAGCCCTAAAAGCAGGCTTACTAAAGAGAAAACCCTGGGGTCCTTTATAGGTCCTCAGAGCTGACATCAGATGTCTCCCTCAGTTTCCCCAGGTCATCTATATCAGATTGGCGGGGGTCAGCCACGTGGCAACCCCGCAGATCCACTGTTTGAGGACACCGCTGTCCAATGGATAGTGACCATGATTGGTACTTTATTTAAATGGGACTGAGCTCCCTTAGACCATGCCACCAATGAATGTGATGTCACTGGCTTAAGAAGAGGTTGCAGCGCTCATCAGCACACCAAAGCCTCTTTAAACAGCTGATTGGTCCCAGTTGTTGGACCTCCGCCAATCTGATATTGATGATCCACCCTGAGGATAGTTCCTGGAACTAGAACTTTAAATGGCATGGGAAGCACAGCTCTGTTCAAAGTGTAGTGGCTATGCTGAGTTACTGCAGCTCAGCTCCCACTCACTTCATTAGGAGCTATTTCTAGCAGCAGCAGGGAACAGCTGATCAGTGGGGCTGCAGGATGTCAGACTCTCACCAACTGGATATTAATGGCCTATCTTAAAGGGGTTCTCCGGGAATTAATAAAATGAAAATACCTAAATATTACTTTATTATAAATATATTCCCAAATACTTTTCATTAGCTATAACGGCTCATTTTGTCTGGGGAGCAATCATTAGGAGAAATAAAATGGCCGCCGTCCTATTAGTACACACAAAACCTGTCCTAATCAGACAGCAGGACAAGTTACTTCACAACACTGAGGTGAAGAGCTGCCTCATCCTCCTCTCTGCTCTGCTTGTCAGGGATTATGATCCTGAATACAGATGATAAGATCTTTAGCTGATTCTCTGTAGGAATGGAGTTCATTAGGAGACATGAAGTACAGAGAGGATGGACAAGACAGATTGTGGAAATGGAGACTTCATACAAGAGCTGCTGCTCATTAGCCACATCTGCTCATGAACTCTTAACATTTGTATTCAGGATCATAATCCCTGACAAGCAGAGCAGAACTAGTTACCTCAGTGTTGTGAAGTAACTAGTCCTTCTGTGTTATTAGGACAGGTTTTGTGTGCACTAATAGGACGGCGGCCATTTTATTTCTCCTAATCATTGCTCCCCAGACAAAACGAGCCATTATAACTAATGAAAGGTATTTGGGAATATATTTATAATAAAGTAATATTTAGGTATTTTCATGTTCTTAATTCCCGGAGAACCCCTTTAAGGATAAGTCATCAATATCAGGAGCCAGGAAAACCCCTTTGAGGGGTTACTAACTAAACAAGTTAATGGGGCAAGTAAAAAATAAGGTAGACTTACTATCTTTTAACTCTTCCTCTTCAGAAACTTCTCGAAATATCTTGTGGAATGTACTGTTATGTTTTGGTAGCTGTAATATTCAAAGTAAATGTATTAAGATTAACCAATGCAAAATACACAGGCCAACAAGAAAAAAGGTAAAAGTGAAAATACGAAATATAAATGTACAAGAGGGAAAATTACATTTTTTTTTAATATTTGGGGTTTTAGCCAAAGGCTGAATTCAAATCTGCATGCAGGATTTTTTTTTCTTCTAAAGAAGTGGACTCCTGAATGGAAACTGAAGCATTGTAGGCAATGGGGGCCGTTTGACGCCGTTCGTTTCAGTTATGTGCCTGATCCAGCACTTCCTTTATTTTCATCGTTTCGCTCCTACAACAGTGCAGAACAACAGAAATTGATAGTGTGAAAGATGCCTTACATTGCTAGTGATAGAACGGCGCCTGTCTGCTGAAACATCATTGTCAGGCGTCCTCAATGATGAAGTCGGGTCATAAGTTTTGGATCTGGAAGAAAAATTTTGATACAAATGAATACAATGTACAGCAGGAATCGTTAGAAAAAGGAAAAAAAATACATGTCATTTCAATCCGTTCCCAGACAACAAATGTCAAGGTCTCTAAGCCTCATGCACATGCTTGTACACTCCTCAACATTGAAATTGCAACATCAAGGACGATTTTTTAAGGTTATGCAAATTGAGGAAGAAGCAGGTGTTGCTAAAATCTGCAGATGATCACATTTTTCAAGCACCTAGCTCCAATTTGTGGCATGTGGGAGGGGCATAAAAAGCCAGTTTTTTTTAGCCACAACGTTTTTTACCTACATGAAACCTCAAAAATCAGATCAGTCATGTGGGATATTTGTGTGATGCTCCTGTTTGTTTCTGTCGCAGTCTGAGAGGGACAGAATCCTTGAACTGAGAGAACTTGGTTTATCACTCAGGCAGATCACTACGCACCTTGGCCAAGATGTCAGAACTGTTCAAAGTGTTTGAAGTGATTGGGAGAACAATGACGAACTGGAAGGACAGCAGGAGATGCACAGAGGAGAACCCTTGCACAGATAGATCATCGGATTAGAATGGCACGTAGTGATCTATTCTGTACTGCAAGTGAAATTGAACGTCACTTCCCAAGCCAAGTGCAGTAAACAGTGTGTACACAAACCATCAGAAGGTGTTTGCACGACACTGGGCTACGAGCCAGATGTCCAGCTACACATGTTCCAGTTACCTCAGGCCACAGCTTTCAAAGGCTATCATGGTGCACAGCAAGACTTCAATGGAGGCTGGAATGGAGGTCTATCCTCTTCAGCGATGAATCGTGCTTTTGTCTTGGACACAATGATAGCTGGAGATTGGTTTGTGGACCAGGTGAGCAATATCATGAAAAGGCCTTCACAAGGGAACATCACATTGGTCCTACTGCCAGGATTATGGTGTGTGGTGGAATAATGTACAGTAGCCAGACCTCAAGTCTTCATTTTTGGTACACTAACAGCTCCGTGTAACATTGATTTGGTTGTGGAACCTGTAATACAGCCACTTCACCAAAGTCTCCCAGCCATTTTTCAACAGAGCAATGCCAAGCCACATCTTGCTCGTGCTACATTGAGCAGCCTCTGTGGCCTAAACATGCTACCATGGCCTGCAGCGTCTCTAGACTCCGGTCTCCCATCGAGCACATTAGGGACAACATTGATCAGCAATGGCAAAGGGAGTTGCCAGCTGCAGCTCTTGATGATTTGTATGCCCAAGTGCATTCAGCATGGTAGAACATTCCTCAGAAAATCATTAATAACCTCACTGATAGCATGCAAAGAGGTGTATTTCTTCATACTCAATACTGAATATATCAAGATATTTTTAATATTTTGTTCCCATTTTTTATCATTTGCATACCATTAATAGGTCTATATTTCCTTCTTGGTGTTGCAATTTCAATGTTCATTTGGCATTTCTATAACATGGACCCAAACATAGAGTCAACGCATTTCATTGTATATCTAGTTAATATTTGAACCCTGGTTGAACTGGGGCAAATTCTATAGTGAATGGTCAGTTTAATACAGTCAGACCATATTATGTCTTCTGCCTCCAAACAAGAAGTTGTGTGTCTCTGTGTAGCACACGTAGCAAAGACACACCCTTACATGACACTGCCTGTAAGTGACAGGCTTTTACCTCTCATTCTATGTGGGTAGGGTCTAGGCAAGGAGGAATGTAGGAAGGAGTGTGAAATATAGCAATAAATTGGGACTAAATGGGTACACTAGTCCACCTAGGACAGTAACCACAGCTCAAACAGTCCACAGGAAAATCAACTGGCGGTGGAAACAAAGGGTGGACCCCAAAATGTTCCACTGACGTGTTAACTTGTTTCTCTCTTTATGACTCTCATTGCCCATGGAATAACCGCCTGTAAAATTTCCTACACGCAGTTTGCACTACAGGTGAATACTCTAGTTGCTTTTCTTTACTTCTACTTGGTCGCACCTGATCAAGTTTCCAGCTTTCTCTCCTTTCTCACCACCATACCCCGGCAGAGGTTCTTCAAGACTGAATGACTTAACGTCTGCAAGTCGTTTTTTGCCCTTCTTTACTTTCACAGAACCCAACGAAGAATCTTGAGAAATACTAAATATAACAAGGAAAAATTAAAACAAAAAAACATAGCAGGAAATATTTGAAATATACTGGAATATATACATACTCTATATGGCAAACATGGTCGACCACATCAGAAACATTAGTCAGTACAGTTATCCTATCATTATATACAGAAGAACAGAAATACTGGAATATAACCTTGGAGACAACCACCCTAAAGACGCTTTCCAACACTGTTTGATGAGAGATTCCCATCAGTTTTGTGAGCCAAAACCAGGAATGGGGCTACACAGAGAGAAGGTAGATGTACACCTCTTCTGTGTTTTTGAGGAGGACTGGGGGCTTAAAGCGGCCACATGTTTTAGGCAGGTCCAAATTGACAATAGCAGTGAAACACAAGTAGGTGGGGACAGCAGAAGTTGGCAGGACCTGTAATACTGTAGTGCACCACAAAATACCATCCCAACAGAACCAAATACCACAGTGCAGCACAAAGTACTGCACAGTATTCAACTGTATCAACCATCCTCAGGACAGTAATACAGTAAAGCTCAGGAAGGCTCCTTAGGCCGTTGGCCAGTTGCATAAGTACCCGATGCTCCTAGTATTAATTAACGCTAAGAGCATTAGATTATTATGTACCCAGTTGGCAGCAGTGAGGAGGGCTCGGACTGCCCCCTGGGCTTCAGCCCATTGGGAAGTATCCCTGTAGGGTCTATGGCCAATCACTGATAATAACACTGATCAAACACTGACCAAATCACTGAAGCGTGATCCAGGCCTAAGGCTGCAGCCACTCTGTGTGTATGTTTTAACAAGCAGTTTTCATAGTGGGTTTTTTTTAGTCAGTGTTTCTTTCACACATTTTTTCCCCCTATACAGCAGGAAATCTGTCACCAGGATAATCTCTATAGAAGTAAAGCCATGGCCGAATAGCACTTAGTACCTTATTTCCAGATGTGCCTTTATTTCAGAAATATATGTTTTCTATCTTCTGAAAATCCAGTTTATGTGGTATGCAAATGAGCCAGTAAGGTGCCCAGAGGGGCGTCACTCTTGCAGGAAGGAGCCCAGGCACGCCTCCTGCTAGTGCCCAAGCCTGCCCTCATGCTGGGAGCAGGGAAAAGGGGGCGGAGTTATGGCTTGAATGTGATGTAGGAGGGGTGGGTGGGCTCCTTCCTGCAAGAGTGACGCCCCTCTGGGCACCTTACTGGCTCATTTGCATACCAAATAAACTGGATTTTCAGAAGATAGAAAACATCTATTGCTGGAACAAAGGCACATCTGGAAATAAGGTACTAAGTGCTATTAGACTATGGCTTTACTTCAATAGTGATTATCCTGGTGACAGATTTCATTAAAAAAAAATGTTGGGAAGCTGTGTTGATTGACATAATCATACACCTATGGACTGTCAGTAATGGACTGATCGGGTAAAATGCACTGGTGATGTCCCCTAGTGAGACTAAAAAAATGAACACAAAGACTAGTAAAGTTTATGTAAAAAAAAAAAATCCATAAAAAGTGGTTTTAGTTTGTAGTAAAAAAAAAAACAAACACACAATATATATATATATATATATATTTTATAACCACATTTGCCACAACCTGTAATAAAGATGACTATAAGCAGACTATAATCATAGCTAATGTGAGCGTTACTGGAGCAGTCTACGTGCACAGCACACGGGGATCATGTTCATTACATTTATGTCGTCTGATACACTTTCTTCACAGTGAACTTCTGTGGTGTCATTTTTGAGGTGGAAAGTCAGAAAAGATGCAGCAAAAATCAATCCGTTGTGTCAAGCTGTTGCTTTTGTTACTGATCTGTATGGCGTGCTTCTCAAAATGTGACATACTTAGGTTATGTTCACACTGTGGATTTAGGTGCATAGTGTACATGGAAATCTGCAAGAAAATTGTGTGGGTCCACAGTGCAGGAAAAAATACAAAGGAGGATCACGTCAATTCTTGCCATAATATTCAGACCGAAACCGGGGCACTTGGCTGTGTGTGGATTAGCCTCCTGATCCATGTGCAAATCCGCAGGATGTACAACCACAAATGTCCACTATAGAGCAGGAGGTGGTATGGAAGGAGCAGAGGGTCGTGGAGTTTGGTATAGGATACATATTATACATACTAGAAGCATACTTATAAGACACTGTGAATATTCTGTAAGGCATGTATATATTCAGATTTAGGGCTCATGCACACGGCCATATGTATTTTGCGGTCCACAAAAAATACGGATGGCGTCTGTGTGCATTCTGTATTTTGCGGACCGGAAGAGCTAGCCCCTAATACAACAGTCCTATATTTGCCAGTAATAGGACATGTTCTATTTTTTTGCGGAACAGACATATGGAAACGGAATGTGAACAGAGTAACTTCCATTTTTTGGGGGGGACCTATTGAAATGAATGGTTCCGCATGTGGTCCGCAAAAAATACCGAACAGACACGGAAAAAAAAATGCATGAGCCCTAACTCATTATACAGGATTGTAAATCCACTCAGACAAGTGGTCGCAGGATGAAGTGTATAATCATGGCCAGTTACTAACTATCTCCATGTCCTATGTCAGGCTGGAAAATCCATATGTGGGAAGGCGTCACTGGACTTTAGTTGTAAGCATAGCAAACAATGCAGCATGACTGCCACAGGGAAAACTGAAGACTCACCACATTGCCCAATCCACAGATTTACCAACAGTTTCCTGTTTCTTTCTGTGGGCACTGAACCCAGTATACTGGGCAAAGCAAAGGGGCACACTTAACCATGGCAACTGGTAGACAGAGAAGATGATAGAGGAGGAAGCATAAGCTCTACCAGTTATCCCCCAGACCTGTCTACTGAGCGCTTACCTCCCTAACGCCACAAAGAGCTCAGCTTACCTTATTGGCAACGTGGCACTGTCCCGACCACCCCGGCCGATTAGCTTCATGCTTGGCACTGGGAGAACAGAACCCTAACCAGGCTTTAGGAAAAACTTCACCAAGTCTGTGGGCAAACGCGGCAGTCCGTCATATTCCCACACAGGATGCTCCTGTCCCATATGACAAGCAGACAGGCCGTCCCCCTCAGCTCATACTGGCAGTCACGCCTTTCCACACCACACTGACGCTGAGGAGGCAGTCCTCTCCATGTACACATGCACCCGCTGCCAGCCAGGCCCTGCTGGGCGTAGACTGTACCAGCTGGAATGTCATATGACCGCTTTAGGTCTGCGTGACTCAAATGCCAGAGAGTGAAGGGAGTTGGAGGGGATGATGGTGGCCCTTTTCTTATTCCCGCCTAATTCCTTGAGGGATAAGTGCTACCGTGCCCATGGTGACATGAATAGGCTCCAGATAGAGAGCAAATAATGGGGGTGATTGGTATCTGACTGGAATACTCAGTGTAGAGGCACATATGTTGGTGATCAATGCTAATCTGATTTTTAGTCTGCAAAAAATGGCTATTCTTATTTACAAAAACAGACAATAGTAGGACCTGTGGTGAGATTCTCGGTGTGTGATCGGATATACAATTCATTCAAACCATACAATTCAAGGGGTTCTATCTAATGGCTATTTTTTACAAAGTCATCCGGCTGTGAAAAATTGACTTTTTACCATGTTTAAAAACTGTTTTTCATCACTGTCATGTGAATATAGCCTTAAGGGTACAGTCATGCATATTGGGGGAGATTTATCAAACTGGTGTAAAGTAGAATTCCAAAGAAGCTGTCAAAAATGAAAGGTGGAATCTGGTTGCTATGGGCAACTAAGCCAGTTCTACTTTACACCAGTTTGATAAATGATCCCTTCCCCTATTGAGTCTACTGTAGATATCCCCCAAAGCAGCGTATCTGGCCAAAATGGGCTGGCATTGCTGCTGGGTTCCCATGGTTCTAGGGCAGCTTTCAAACTTCTCATTGCAAAGGTTGAAAGCTGGCTCAGTGGTTAGCACTTGCAGCGCTGGGGTACTAGGTTGGAATCCGACTAAGCACAACATCTGCATGGAGTTAGTATGTTCTCCCCATGTTTGCAATTTTCTCCCACACTCCAAACATACACAAATTATCTATCCTACAAAATTGACCTCCCAGGGCAGATTTTGTTGCAGTAATTTCTGTGACTGAAAATCACTTCCATCCATGTGAATGAGGCTTGCAGAAATCCATGCGCTTGCCACCAAAAATGCTGCTACTGTAAATGCTGTAGATTTTCAGTACATGTTTTCCTACAATGTACATCCTCTAGTGTTTTCTTCATGGTGGAAAAAACTGAGAAGGCAATGTAAAAATGCCAAGAGCTACAGCGTGCTACATTTTTTGAAAAGAAGCCAGAAAGACAAAAAAAAGCCACCTAATGAACACAAACGCCAAGAGCAGAAAAACACGTGTCCTGCATTTCATATTTCGCATAGACCTTCAGCTAACATCTAGAGCTGCAAATGTAACCAAAAACACCACTAAAAATGCAAAAGTACAGTAAAACGCCAACAAAACGTCAGTGTATGAAATAAAATCAGAAATCATATCTACTTCATTATAAATCTATAGTCAAGTGCACCATTCCCTTCATTAGCAGCTAATATAATATATCACAAGCAGATGGGATTTCTGTCTAATTTTATGAGAACAAAATGTCCTTTGGAAAAAATAAAAGTAGAAATTATATTATAGGTTAAAAAAAAATGTTCAGATTTACTACCGGCATCGCACGGCACAAGTAGTAATTTTATTTACTCATTATAAATTAGAATTTTATAGAATTTCAGAGTTCATAATCCAATATAGCAGATAGCCGTGTTATAGAGTAAGTTCCTAGCATGTCTAATCCCATCCAGTCTCCTGTGGGAAAACATTACATAACAGCCGCTTTTTTCTCTTGTGCTTTAAATTTAAAATGTCAAGTGAAAATCTGTCAAGTTGGCGTCAGGATATCTCATCAGATCACCCATGTAGGACCCATAGTACTTTTCTAATTTATGTTCTATACAATAACAGAAAGAAAGAAAAAACAATGTGTCATCTTCCCGTATATATACCCTGCCTTCAGGGATGAACCTGATAGTCATTGTACATTTTAGTTGAAAAACCTGACTGCATGACAGGTTTTCTCTGGTTTAGACTAGCTTGACTTTCCTGGCTAGCAGAGACATACAAACAGAAGCCACTGTCATGACCACGTGAAGCCAAACAGATAATCCACCGTTATCTGTCCTGGAGATACTCAGACGGTAAAGCTGCGAAAACATTAGTCTAAAGTTGGTAAAATGGACAATTATAGCCAAAACAGTTGTTCATAGGGTGAAATTTAACAGCAAATAATTGTTTGAGTTGACTAATGACAGACCAACATTGTCTGAAAAGAAGTTTTTGTCCACTAGTCAGAATAAAGATTTTGATGAACTATAATGGCTAATATGAAGGATCGTTAGGATCACGTTGACCATGTTCGTTGTTCAACTATTCCACTATCAACCAACTTCTATCCTTTAGGGCTCATGCACACGAACGTGTGCCGGCCGTGCCCATGCTGCGGGCCGCATACGGCGGGTCCGCAGTAAACGGGCACCGGCCGCGTGCAGCCCGCATCACGGATCGCGGACCCATTCACTTCAATGGGTCCGCGATCCGGGAGATGCGGAGCGGAGGCACGGATCGGAACACCACGGAAGCACTACGGTGTGCTTCCGTGGTGTTTCTGGCCGTGCCTCCGCACCGCAAAAAAGTAGCGCAAGCACTACTTTTTTGCGGTGCGGACCCTCGGATGCGGATCGCGGACCCCATTCAAGTGAATGGGTCCGGGATCCGCATGCGGTGGCCTCACGGTCAGGGCCCGCAATTTGCGGCCCGCAGCACGGGCACGGCCGGCACACGTTCGTGTGCATGAGCCCTTAGGTTCATGGTAAGCATTCAGTTGTTCAGAACTTAACATCTAAGCAGTGAAAGTACAAGTGAAACCTCTGAGACAGTCAATATTGCAGAAAAATGGTCTAATATGGTAGTAGTCAAAGAAACAAATATACAGAAAGTCGGTTAGGTTATGTCCAAATGGTACGGGTGAGTACTGCTGCAGTCGTAGCGGACTGTTTATTGAGTCTGTTTTGTTAATGTCTTTAATACCAGGCAGCCATTAATAATGCTTTAATCCCCTTTAAAGGTCCATTCACACGTCCGTATTTGTGCACATCCTGGAAAACGGTCAGTTTTTTGCGGATCCGTTGTGCCGCAAAAAACGGAAAGGATGTATCCATATGTCATAACCTTTTCTTTTTTTTTCTCCCCTCCTGGAACGGAATCCGCAAATACGGATGCCTTTCCGCATGTCTTCCACATTTTTTGCGGATCCATAGACTTTCATTGTGCTATGGACCGCAATTCGGGAGAAAAGTAGGACAGGAGGATTTCTGTTTGCGGACAGTCGGAACGGACACACGGATGCGGACACCACACGGTGTACTGTCCGCATTTTTTCGGGACCCATTGAAATGAATGGATCCGCATCCTATCCGCATAATTGTCCGCAATTGTGGAAACGCAGGCGGAAAGGATGCGGACACATTATACGGACGTGTGAATGGACCCTAACCCCTATACAGGGACCTAGTCTTCGCTGCAGGGAATGCACCAGGCCACTACCTCTGTGTGGATGGCTGCTGATCCACGGGGGTCAGAGGTACCAGTCTGGGGCCAGGTATACAAACCTGTGGCATCATATCCAAGAAGAGAATGTAATTGCTGCCAAACAGGCTTCAAGTCCTGTTTAAAGATTTTCTTTTTCAATAAATTAGCAAAGGTTTTGAATATTGAGAGACATTTATGAATGTGTTTACGCCCAAAAAGTGGCATAAAAAAAGTTGCAAATCGTGGTGCATTCCTGTAGCTGGTGTAGACTTCAGTATCTGGCACAGGGCAGACATGTGCCTAATTTGTTAAGAGGCATCTGTCTGTTGATAAATTAGGCACTGCTCACGCCAGTGCAGGGAGATCAAGACTGGCGTGTGGGTTTGCCAGTCTTGATAAATGTCCCATTCAGTTTTCACCTTGCCATTATGGGGTATTGAGTGCAGATGCCAGGGGGTGCCATCCATATGATTGTAGGTCAATATATTGATATAGAGGCATCACATTTAATTACTGTAAAGGGCTAAAATGTTTAAACAGGACCTGTCACCATGAACGTGCACTTGAATTTGTAGGTAGCATGATACAGAAAAGGAGAAGCTGAGAAGACATATATCATTTTGTATAACTGTATTTTATTCATTGAAACTCCTGTTCATTCTAGGCTTAGGAGTCATGTGGGTGGTCCTACTCAGTTATTGACTGCTATCTGTGTACACAGGGTTAGCAGTCAATGTCTGAGCAGGACCACCCACACGACTACTAAGCATGGAATGAGAAGGAACTTCAATGGGTAATATTAAAGGTATACAGAATCTTTTCTCACAAAACCATTTATGAATCTGCTCAGCTCCTCCTGCTCTATAACATGCTGCCTGCATATTGGACTACATTATGGTGGCATCCCTTTATTTCACACTTAATTATATATTCCTTCATGGCAGTGCCCAATGCACACTGTATTGGTGTAAAGAATATTGGTTCGCAGTATTCATATTGTCAGCAATATGTCCTCTGTTTACACAGGCAAATGTGCTGCCGACAACCATGATTTTTATGCTGACGTTTGGTCATTTGTTGGCTGACCACTGCCATGTTTACACGGGCAATGATCGAGAATGAGCTTGTTCAGCCGATTCAGCCCCTGTAAAAAGGCTTTTAGTCTCATAATGGCTGGACATTCACAGGTTGAATGTAACAACGCCATTTATTCACTGCAGAACTGGACTTCACCTATAGCATTTGCTCTCATGAGTATAGTGTCTCCTGGTTCTCAAATACCCCCAGTACTTATAGCCGAATTGTAAAACATTAAAACAGCTGGATAATCAAAAGAATAATATCTGAAGTATGTATCTACACTAACAAATACAGTGGTGCTTCAAAGTTTGTGAACCAATCAGAATTTTTTCACACAAGTCCTGTTACAATTGCAACTTTAACCTGATGAAGGGCTCCTGTAGATCCCCGAAGATTGTTTTTTTTTATATCTTTTACTGACCAGCCTAAATAGAAAAGAAGATCCTTCTTTAAACGCCTGTTGTGACGGTTCCTTGCGCCCAAAAAGGTGAACATTTCTGAAGCTGTATCTGTTCTTTTGGGAGATTGGGCACCTCTGTCTAAAGGCAATCCACCTACGGCAGCATACCTTACAACTAGGACACTCATCCGAATAAGCCTACTCCAGCACAACTCAAAAAGGTGAGCCTCCATAATAGAGTCTATGAAATTCCGGGAGGTCTCCTGGATGTACTTACCCTATGTTGCGCCTCTTGTCTGTGTTGTCACAGTGATTCTTGCCTTTTTACTAAATACAAAGGAATCCAAGGTAACCTCTACGCGATTATAGGCCCTTCTCACATTAGCTAATGTTAAAGGGGTTGTCCGCTTTATATTGATGATCTATCCTCTGGATAGGTCATCAATATCAGATCGGCAGAGGCCGACACCCAGTACCCCTGCTGATCACCTGTTTGAAGAGAAAGCAAAGTACGAGCGCTGCCTTCTCTTCATCGTTTACCTGCTCGCTGTCGCAACCAGGGGCGGATTGGCCATAGACCTTACAGGGAAATTTCCCGGTGGGCTGATGCCCAGGGGGCCGCCTGGGCCCTCCTCGCGGCCGACCAGTGGAAGTTTTTGGGGATGTATTTTGAGCTGCTGGCAGTATTTTGTGATGGACTGTGGTATTTGGCTTTGTTGGGGTGGTATAATGTGCCACAATATGGTACTGATGGCCCTGCCTTCCATCAATTTGGACCTGACTTCAAAATGGGGCCACTTTTAGTATTTTTTCCAGGGCCACTTTAGGTTCCCAGTCCGCCCCTGGTCGCAACCTTAGAGATGACCAGGTGTAATTAACTCGCAGCCATCCTATTCACTTCAATGGGACGACTCCTTCCTATTCACTTGAAATAAAGTGGACAATCCCTTTAAAGTCCACCATCAGGAAGACACTGAACAACCATGGTGTGCATGGCAGGATTGCAAATTGAAAGCCCTTGCTCTCCAAAAAGAACATTGCTGCATTCCTGAAGTTTGCAGATCACCTGTATAGCTGTTTTTTTTACATTTTTTTACAGCATTCACCTGAGGGGGCCAATCATGTGATATTTTTATACAGCAGGTTGTTACGGACGCGGAGATACCCAATATGTCTCCGATTTTTATTTTTGTTAAATTTTACACATTAGATTTATTTTTATATAGAATAAAAAAAAATTTGTGTTGCCATTTTTTGAGAGCCATATTTTTTTTTATTTTTCAGGCGATTGTCTCAGGTAGGGTCTCATTTTTTGTGGAACAAAATGACGGTTTGATTGGTACTATTTTGGGGGTGAGGGTAGGTGACCAATAAATGGCTGTTTTGGCATAGTGTTTTTTAAATTTTTTTTACAGCATTCACCTGAGGGGGGATATAATGTGATATTTTTATAGAGCAGGTTGTTATGGACGTGACGATACCCAATATGTCTAACATTTTTATTTTTGTTAAGTTTTACACATTAGATGCATTTTTGAACAGAATAAAATCTTTTTTTTGTGTTGCTATTTTCTGAGAGCCATATTTTTTTTAGTTTTTGGGCGATTGTCTTAGGTAGGGTCTAAATTTTTGCGGGAAGAGATGACGGTTTGATTGGTACCATTTTGGGGTAAATACACCTTTTTGATCGCCTCACTTTTGTGAGGGAAGGTGACCAAAAAATGGCTGTTTTGGCACTGTTTTTTTGTGTTTTTTTTTTACTGCGTTCACCTGGCGGGGTGGATGATGTGATATTTTTATAGAGTCGGTCGATATGGACGTGGAGATACCTAATATGTTTACTTTTCTTTTTTTCCCTTTTTTTCCATTTTTTTTAACTTTATTTTGGGAAAAGTGCGCTTTTTTTTTTTACTTGAAACTTTATTTTTTTGTAAAACTTTATTTTTTTCACTTCTTTTTTTCAAATTTTTTTTTCACTTTTAGGGGGTCTGATCCCATTTACAATGCATTACAATACTTCTGCATTGTAATGCATTGGCTGTAAGTGTATTACCAGTGTAATACACTTACAGCCTGCTTCCTGTGAGATCCAGGGGGCTGGATCACACAGGCTCGCAGGGATGGCAGCCACGATGCCTAAGGAAGGCATCGGGCTGCCATCCAAGCAATCGGGTCCCCTTCACAGCAGCGCAGGGACTCGATGGACTGTCCTTCCTGCCGCCCGCATCGCATGTGCCGCGGTCAGCGCTGACCGCGGCACATCGAGGGTTAATACGCCCACATCGGTGTTTTCACCGATGCGGGCGTACTCAGCAGGGGTCCGGCTACTGGGAACAGCCGGCCCCCTGCAGCTGATCGGGCAGGTGCAGGAGCTGGGCGCCAAGTCCCTTCCCGCAGCGCCGTACATGTACGGTGTTGGTCGGGAAGGGGTTAAAGGGTTCTCTGGGAATTAGAAAAGTGAAAATACTTTTAAAGGCTTTTCTGAGATTTTTTATACTGATGACCTATCCTCTGGTTAGGTCATCAGTATCTGATTGGTGGTTGTCCAACACCCGGGACCCCAGCCAATCAGCTGTTTGAGAAGGCACCGGCTCTCCTGCAAGCACTGCTGCCTTCTCACAGCTCATTAACCACTTCCCATCTGGGCCATTTACCCCCTTCCTGACCAGTCCTAATTTTGCAAATCTGACATGTGTCACTTCATGTGGTAATAACCTTGGATCGCTTTTACTTATCCAAGCCATTCATAGATTGTTTTCTTGTGACACATTGTACTTTGTGTTAATAGTAAATTTGAGTCAATATATTTACCTTTATTTATAAAAAATACAAAATTTACTGAAAATTTTGAAAAAAATCACAATATTTTAAATATTAATTTATCTGCTTTTAAGTTGCATAGGGATATCTAATAAAATTGTTATTAATGAACATTCACCATATGTCCACTTTATGTTGGCATAATTTTGGAAATGTAATTTTATTTTTTGAGGACGTTAGAAGGCTTCGAATTTTAGATGTAATTTTTAAGATTTTCATGAAAATTTCCAATAGTTAATTTTAAAGGACCTTTGCAGTTCTAAAGTGACTTTGAGGGGCTTAAATAATAGAAACCTCCCATAAATAAACATATTTTAGAAACTACAGCCCCCAATGTAATCCAAACTGATTTTTACAAAGTTTGTTAACCCTTTAGATTTCCCACAAGAATTAAAACAGAAGGAAGGTGAAATTTAAAAATAATATAGGACCAGCGCACGCATGTCCAATTCCTTCCCAAGCCAATGGCAGGTCATCCATATGAATTTAAGGCAACCTCCACAGTGGGTGGGTGCCTGAACTTTAGGATTCTAGTCACTAGTTACCAGCAAAGATGCGCTTCCATGCCTGACTACTTATTTACCATACTCCAGCCTGACTACCGACCCTGTCTCCTACAGGTAGTTGCCTGGCTGCAGGTATTTGACCAGACTACCTTGGCTGCCTTAAAAGCCGGGACAATCCAACACTAGGAAACCCTGTGCAGCGATTCTGCTACAGTATAGCTTCCCCTGAAGAACTCAATTTGATTTCAAAGGGAAAACGCGTTGGAACGAATATTAAAGGGTTTCTGTCACCAGATTTGGGCATACTAAACAGGATGGCATTTGCAATGTGCAAATGCCACCTGATGCCCAATCTGGTTCTCTTACTGTAATCAGATCAGCCGTTTTGTTAAAAAAAGCACTTTTATAATATGTAAATTAGGCGTACTAGGTGCAAGAGGCGTTTACCTTGCACCTAGTAATCGCCGTGTTCCAACCTCTAGTGCCGCCTCCTGCTTCCTGATTGACAGGGCCAGGCAGCTTGCTCGATGAGCTGCCGGCCCTGTCCTCGCTCGAAATCCCGCGCCTGCGCCGTGTAGGCTAAATTCGGCGCAGGCGCAGATAGTTCACCCGGCCGCCCGGCTCCTGCCTCTCTCACTGCGCCTGCGCCGTGCGGAGTAAAAGCGGCGCAGGCGCAGTGAGTTCCGCCGGCCGCCCGGCTCCCGGGTCTCTCAGTGCGCCTGCGCAGGCGCAGTGAGAGAGCCGGGAGCCGGCGGAACTCACTGCGCCTGCGCCGCTTTTACTCCGCACGGCGCAGGCGCAGTGAGAGAGGCAGGAGCCGGGCGGCCGGGTGAACTATAATGTAGGGTATTCTATAGGAGACAGGATAACTGATATAGGCTAATGCCCTTAGAGTTAGCCCAAAGTCAAAACTGGTTAGTTGGAACAGTGGGTCCAAACCAACTGACCACCAACTACCAAGGATAACAAACAGACAATAACTGACCCTGACTTTAACTTTCCATTAATCGTCCCTAGATTTGTCCCTGAACACTGACCCTCATAGCAAACACCACTGACCCTTGTTGTCCCTGAAGATATCCCTATGAAAAACCTTCACCTGAAATACTGACACTAAGGCTACTTTCACACTAGCGGCAGCACGGATCCGGCACCTAAAGGGTGCCAACGGATCCGTACTGCCGCTGACACATGTGTGGAGCCAGAGAAGCGCTCCGGCCCCACACATGTTGACACATACACAGAGAACATACATACACACACATACACACAAACACATACATACTTACATACTCCAGCCCGGGACGCCGGCAGCACGTCTTCACGCGCCTCCCTGCGCGCAGTGATGACGATTCCCGACAGCGCCCTCTGCTGGGCGCAGTGGGGAAACGTCATACCTGCGCTCAGGAGGCGCGTGAAGACATGCTGCCGTCGTCCCTGGCTGGAGTATGTAAGTATGTATGTGTATGTATGTATGTATGTATGTATGTCTGTCTCTTTCTCTGTAGCCGGATCCGGAATGACCCCCCACTGCAAGTCAATGGAGGACAGATTCGGATTACTGGTGTGTCAAAACGGATCCGTCCCCACTGACTTGCATTGGGGGTCATTCCGGATCCGTCTTGGTGCGGATGCCTGGACCGGCATCCAGCATGCTGCGGTTTGCTCTCCAGTCTGGAGACGGAACAGAATGCTTTCAGGAGCATTCCGTTGTCTTCAGTTCAGTTTTGTCCCCATTGACAATGAATGGGGACAAAACTGAAGCGTTTTTTTCCGGTATTGAGCCCCTATGACGGAAATCAATACCGGAATGTAAAAACGCTAGTGTGAAAGTAGCCTAACACAAACAACAGGAGATGCTAGGACCCAGAGAAAAAAAATGCAGATCTGGATGTGAATAAAAGCAACAGGTTCAAACAAACTACAAGACTCAGAAACAAGATGTGGATTAAATTAAACACAAGAACCAAATTACACCGATAAGGAGCCACTAGACAAGGGACTAGATACACAGTACAAAGATTTGCTGGATACAAATGCACAAAGCCTGCACTAATACTGGCGGCCCCTTGCAGAAACTAAAAATATTTAAAGGGAGACGAATCAGTAAGGGCTGTATTACACTGGCCGGAGATCAGCCATATCATAGCTAACATGCGTTCGTAGGAAGGCTTGATCTGCTGTCAGCAAATAATGAGTCTGTATGTGGACAAGCGATGGCATAACGATCGTTCCTCCCCATACTGTGGAGGACAATCACCTGCTAAATCTAGCAGTGTAATACAGCCCTAACTCCTCCCCTAAACCAGCCCCACACTAATGATGAGCTGTGAGAATAGCAACTGACGTATACAAACTAGTAGGAGACAGCAAAACAAAAATTTCAAGGATGGCCCATTCAGCTTGTTAGTTGCCATCATGACTCCCTTATCATTTTCAATCCCCAGCATGGCTTTACTCTCCTCATTCCCTAGCATAGCTTCACCTGTCATTATATCCAGTAAGGTTAAATTGTTTTCCTCCAAACCATGACTCCTTCCTCAACAAGTAATGGCAGGCTGTTCTACAGTTTACTACTGTGGCTGACATCTGCTAAAGGGGTTCTGAACCCGGACATATCCCCTTCTTCCCACACTCATTTCATGCTCCGATGCTTTCCCTTGCCCTGCGCTGAATCACGCAAGGCAAGGGATTTTCTGGAGATCCGGTGATGTACCGGGCTCTCCATGGATGACATCACCGGCACTAATGGACGGGCTTTAGCGCTGCCCTAGCCTGCGCGATACAGTGCAGGGCAAGGGAGAGCATCGGAGCATGAAATTCAACTATGCTCATATTAGAAGGGCTGCCTGGGTGAAAATAGGGACCACCCCGGACAACCCCTTTAATGTAAAGCTTAATGTCAGCTGCACGCAAAGCTTGAGAACTTCCCTTCTCTGACGACCTTCCTTTAGTATCAACACTGGGATGAAGGTGAGCCACAGGTGGTCTTCTGTGGAGCTTTCCCTGTAGTGTCAAGAGTGGAATTAAAATTCTACAAGACAGCAAGGTGTACTACCACACATTACACATAATACATGAATAGAGACATGCAGCTGGTGCGCTTAGCACTGATAGCACATAAGCTTTCCACACATTGCAACCCTCATGTGGCTCTTTTTTATGACCCTGTTTTCTGACAAATTTACTGTGCATACACTTCCTTGTAGATTCTGGTAGAGCTGTAATCTAGAACTCTTCTCCCACTGTCATACACTTTAGCACAATTCATTTTAAATTTGACAACTTGTTCAAGGAAATTGTGACAGGTTACTCTAGTATGCAATCAGGTGACCACAACCCATTTTTTTCTCAGAAGTCAATGGGGAAGATGTCATAAGAAATCAGGGAAATTACGCTGTGTTTTGAAAATAAAATATCATGTTCCATCTCTTGTAGTGTACATTTTGTGTACTCTTTGGCTGCTATTTTACAATGTACAAAAGAGCATGTTATAAACTCCATGTGAGGAACCTATATTTCCTAATCTGTGATACAAACTCAGTATCCAGGGCCAGATTATAGGGAGGGGCAATTCCCAAGGAGCTTTTAAAACCTAAGGGCCTAATCCTATCATTTTCCCCGGGCACTTCCCAGAAACTCCCAGCAAAGATATAGTAAGTGGAAATGTTTTAAAGGGGTTGTCCAAACATTAAATGTTATTTTATTATAATTCAGAAAAACAAATTCTTTTTAAATTTAGAGTCTGTTACAAAAATACACCAGTTGCCAGTTATTCACTTCACTTTGTTATGAGTGCCCCCTGATGTTTAGTCTATGTAGTAATGTACACGTCCTTCTACTGAGCTGAGTGAGCAGATCAACTGGATCTCCTTTAAGGGCTGCATTACACCAACAGATTATCTGACCAATTTCTGTCCAATCAGACCAATAGTTGGTGTGTATAACAAAAGATCTGTGTGTGTAAATGGCCATCTGACCAATGATTGTTCAGGAAATCTGTCATATCTGTTGGTTTATACAGGCCATAGAAGCTTTGACAGGAAGAGAGCAGAAACAGAAAGGACTCATCAGATGGGAAAGGACACAGCCCCTGAGAGGCCAGCCTGAGAAAATGTAGCAGGGCAATTGGAGCTATTAATGGAGCTTTTCTAGAAGTAGACTGTCATATACTACATAATCAGACCTCATATAGGACATGACAACCTCTTTTAACAAAGCTAGAACCAGCCCTGCACCTCACATGGATCCAGAGATCTCCCCATTCATTTCTCTGATTGTTTTACTAAATTTATTTCAAGCTGTCAGCTTAGGGACATGTCCTTTCTCAGGAGTGTGTCCTTTCTGCTGCAGTTACTGACATTTGAAGGTTGGAAATGAGCATGTGCTTCTGTCTCAGTGAGCAGGACAGGGAAATTAGAAAAAGAGCAAACAGCAGGTGGCACTATACAGATACATTTCATTGAAAAGATATTTAAATAACGTTACTAAAAAAATAAACTAATTCAAATATACCATATTTTTTGCCCTATAAGACACACCTGCCCATAAGATGCACCCCCAATGTTAGTCAGACCTCGTATCTTACCCTTAACGTTAATAAGACCCCAATTAGACCCCAGATTGGCCTCTCAGACCCGCAATCAGACCTCAGATCAAACCCCCATGTTAATAAGACTCCCATTCAGACCTCAGATCAGACCACCAATGCTAAGATGCCCATTCATACCTCAGATCAGATCAGAATGTTAATAAGACCCCTATTCAGACACTCAGATCAGACCCCCTTTCAGACCTCTGATGAGACTAGCATTTTAATAAGACCCCTTTTTATTTTAAGCAATCTTTATTTAGTTTCAAAAAACATTACAAACAGGTAATGTAAAAACAACATAAAGGTCACCAGTGCATTACAGAGGACATATACACTCACCGGCCACTTTATTAGGTACACCATGCTAGTAACGGGTTGGACCCCCTTTTGCCTTCAGAACTGCCTCAATTCTTCGTGGCATAGATTCAACAAGGTGCTGGAAGCATTCCTCAGAGATTTTGGTCCATATTGACATGATGGCATCACACAGTTGCCGCAGATTTGTCGGCTGCACATCCATGATGCGAATCTCCCGTTCCACCACATCCCAAAGATGCTCTATTGGATTGAGATCTGGTGACTGTGGAGGCCATTTGAGTACAGTGAACTCATTGTCATGTTCAAGAAACCAGTCTGAGATGATTCCAGCTTTATGACATGGCGCATTATCCTGCTGAAAGTAGCCATCAGATGTTGGGTACATTGTGGTCATAAAGGGATGGACATGGTCAGCAACAATACTCAGGTAGGCTGTGGCGTTGCAACGATGCTCAATTGGTACCAAGGGGCCAAAAGAGTGCCAAGAAAATATTCCCCACACCATGACACCACCACCACCAGCTTGAACCGTTGATACAAGGCAGGATGGATCCATGCTTTCATGTTGTTGACGCCAAATTCTGACCCTACCATCCGAATGTCGCAGCAGAAATCGAGACTCATCAGACCAGGCAACGTTTTTCCAATCTTCTACTGTCCAATTTCGATGAGCTTGTGCAAATTGTAGCCTCAGTTTCCTGTTCTTAGCTGAAAGGAGTGGCACCCGGTGTGGTCTTCTGCTGCTGTAGCCCATCTGCCTCAAAGTTCGACGTACTGTGCGTTCAGAGATGCTCTTCTGCCTACCTTGGTTGTAACGGGTGGCAATTTGAGTCACTGTTGCCTTTCTATCAGCTCGAACCAGTCTGCCCATTCTCCTCTGACCTCTGGCATCAACAAGGCATTTCCGCCCACAGAACTGCCGCTCACTGGATGTTTTTTCTTTTTCGGACCATTCTCTGTAAACCCTAGAGATGGTTGTGCATGAAAATCCCAGTAGATCAGCAGTTTCTGAAATACTCAGACCAGCCCTTCTGGCACCAACAACCATGCCACGTTCAAAGGCACTCAAATCACCTTTCTTCCCCATACTGATGCTCGGTTTGAACTGCAGGAGATTGTCTTGACCATGTCTACATGCCTAAATGCACTGAGTTGCCGCCATGTGATTGGCTGATTAGAAATTAAGTGTTAACGAGCAGTTGGACAGGTGTACCTAATAAAGTGGCCGGTGAGTGTAGATAAATGATAAGCACACAATACAGTGATAGTATGTAGCTGTAGAACATTTGTATGTCATAAGCATATAAAAAACATAATATATATATAAGGACCATTCGTCCAGGGCTCTAAAGTAGTGCAAATAAGCCAAAAGCCAGAAAAGGCCCCAAACACCCCAGGGCTGTCAATTAAAGGGGTATTCTCATCTTAGACAATGGGGGCATATCGCTAGGATATGCCCCCATTGTCTTATAGGTGCGGGTCTCAGCGGGACCCGCACCTATAGCCAGAACGGAGCGGGGAGCGCTGCGCCTGGAGGACCCCAGGTTTCCGGGGGTCCGGCCACCACCAGGCGCAGCTCCCCGCGCCGCTCATAGAAATGAATGGGAGCCGGGCCGTGCATGCGCGGTGCGCTCCCATTAATTTCTATGGAGCCGACGGAAGTAGCCGAGCCAGCGCTCGGCTATTTTCGGCGGCCCCATAGAAATGAATGGAGGGCGGCTGCGCAGTGCGCCCTCATTCACTTCGGGGGCTCCGTTCTCGATACCCAGCGGTGGGACCCGCACCTATAAGACAATGGGGGCATATCCTAGCGATATGCCCCCATTGTCTAAAATGAGAATAACCCTTTAACATCACAACTTATATACTCTATAAAGAGAAAGAAGGTGGAGGGGGGGGGCTTTCATGGAAAGACAATGAGAAGGACAGTAAGAAGGGCAGGAGAGACAGCAAGGGTCAAAGGGGGAAAAACCCCCTTGGACCTACACAGGATGACCCAGAACACCTATGTCCGGGGATGGTTCGTCTTATCAGAAAGCCACTTCAGCCAAGGGGACCAGAGTGTTGTGAACTTGTCATGTGAGTGAGTTTCCCAGCTCGAGATCTCTTCAAGTCTGTACAGATCTTGCACCTTTCCTATCCATTCTACTAGTGTAGGAGGGGATGTACTAAGCCAGTGTAATGGTATAAGTAACTTAGCAGCTGTGAGGAGTATGGAAGGCAGATTATTTTTTGATATTGTGCAAGTCTTATCTGAGAGATTCAATAAGACTAAGGAGGGGGAAAGGTTGATACAGGTGCTACAAACCACATTGTGGAAATGATTTTACTCCAGAAGGATTGGATCAGTGGACATCCCCACCATATATGGAGAGCAGAGCCCAAATCACGGAGACATCTCCAGCACTCCGCTGGCCTAAGTGGGTCCGCTTTATGAAGAACGTCAGGAGTTCTATACCACCTAGTAACGATCTTGTATGAATTCTCTTGAGTTCTAATACATCTCGAGGTGCAATGTGAGTTTGCAAGAATCGAAGAGACCTCCGAGGTAGAAAAACTGCTCTTAAGATCCTTCTCCCACAATGTTATAAAAGGGGGTTTAAGACCCCTTTTTAGACACTCAGATCAGGCCCCCAATGTTAAGACCCCCATTCAGATCTCAAATCAGACAAAAACAATAAATCAAATTGCCAACTAGATAAAGCACAAATGCCATAGACATATAAAGTATTCTGGAGCTAATGCTATGCTTGTTTAGTAAATTAGAGATTCTTGGCAAATATATTTTGTACAAAATTATCTGAGCCCGTCCACCAAATCGTCAAGGTGATCTCTGTAGGATGGGAACCTAACACTATTTCCTACCAGTTATGTGCCAACCTTGGCTTCCGTATAATCAGGGGGTGTTGGTTCCACATGCATGCTGGATCCCCTCTGCCTTTTGCCATTTCTGGTGCTTCAAAGGCCTCCACTAATTCAGGGATGCAGGTACCAACATGCATGCCGAGTCCACTCGGCTTTATAGTTACACTAATTAAAATCAGCCTATGGGGCAGACGGCTGGTCAGGAGTGCATGACCAAATGGAGTAGCCACACCTCCAGTACAAACTTACAAAGAAAAAAAAAGGGATTTCAGTCAGCAGTATTTTCCTTTCCTTGTGCATTTAGCCATAGCAACGTGCACCTGCGCACTGGGATGTGCTGACTGAAATCCCCTTTTTTTTTCTTAATAAATCAAATTACCTCTCCTGCTCTGGACGCCGCCAGGGCTCCGGGGATCCAGCTCCTCCTGCTGTGCGAGTGTGCAGTCACAGCACAGTGAGCGGCCAAGGACCAGGAAGCAGTGAATTCAGAGCCTGGGGAGTGCTGCATCCACTGCTTCCTGGTCCTCCTGTGCTAATGAGCGCTTTCATAATGGAAGCGCTGATTAGTATACACCCCATAAGATGCCCTGACATTTTCCCCCACTTGGGGTGGGAAAAAAGTGTATCTTATAGGGCGAAAAATATGTTTATATATATATATTAAAATATATAGTAAAAAGCCTGATATTACTGTTTGTATTTGTTATAGAATACCTTTAACCCATTCACGCATTTGGACGTAACTGTACGTCCAAATCTCAAGTAATTTACTGCATTTGGACGTACAGTCACGTCCAAACTGCTTACAGGGGCTGTGACACTTTAAAGTGTCACAGCCCCCGAGTCTCCGCTCTCCCGAGAGCAGAGACATCAGGGAAGCCGGCAAGGGACCAATCAGAGTGGTCCCTTGCCAACAAGCGCTCCGATTGGTTAGTCTCTGCAGACTAACCAATGGGAGCGCTTTAGTGTTAAAATGCTGGTTTCAGGCTGCGATCTCCACTCTGGAGATCGCAGCCTGAAAACAAGATGCCCTGTGTGCCCCTGATGATATTTGCCCTGTGCCCTGTGTGCCCCCAATGAATATAGTGGCCCTCCAGTGCCCCTGTTGCCCCCAGATGCCATTTCCCCCCTTCTAAGGGTGCCCCCTGCTCCTTTGTGCTGGCTCTGATGGCAGCGGCTCAGGATCGGATTCAAATGTGACATGGCACCTGAAAACCATTCCAGCAAAATCTGCCCTCCGATAACAATATGGCGCTCCTTTTCTTCTGAGCACTGCTGTGTGCCCATACAGCAGGTTACAACCACATATCAGGGTAATAAATATTGAGGTTTGTTTGGCTGTTAACCCTTGTTGTGTTACAGGAAAAATTGATTAAAATTGAAAAAAAAATGTAAAATTTCCCCTATATTTTCCTTTAATTTTTGTGGAACACCTAAAAGGTTAACAAAGTTTGTAAAATCAGTTTTGAGTAACTTAAGGGGTGTAGTTTCTAAAATGGGGTAATTTATGGGTGGTTTCTACTAATTAAGCCCCACAAAGCGACTCAACTCAACTGGTCCTTAAAAAAGTGGGTTTTGGCAATTTTCTTAAAAATTTTAAAATTTGCTTCTAAACTTCTAAAGGCTCGCTCACATCCCCGTTCAACCCTTCCGTTCTACTGCTCCGTTTAGAAGCAGGAGAACGGAAAGGACGGATTCGGGACATAACTGAGCCAAACGGAGCGTACGGGTCCGTTAGGTTTCCGCTCAGAAGATGATTTTGGAGCGGAGACAAAAGTTGTGCATGCAGGACTTTTGTATCCGCTTCAAAAATCATCTTCTGAGCAGAAACCTAATAGACCCCATTATAGTCTATGGGGTCCCTTAGGCTACGCTCGGCTCAGTTATGTGCCGAATTCGTCCTTTCTGTTCTCCTGCTCCTAAACGGAGCACGGAGCAGGAGAACGGAAGGGTTGAACGGGGATGTGAACGAGCCCTAAGCCTTCTAACGCCCTAAAAAAATAAAGTGACATTTACAAAATGATGTAAACATATGGGGAATGTAAATTAATAACTATTTTATGATGTATCACTATCTATCTTAAAAGCGGAGAAATTCTAATTTTGAAAATAGTGAATTTTTCAAAATTTTCTGCAAATTTGGGGTTTTTTAATGCATAAAGGTAAAATGTATCAACTCAAATTCACCACTAACATGGAGTATGATGTGTCACGAGAAAAGAATCTCAGAATGGCCTGGATAAGTAAAAGCGTTCCAAAGTTATTACCACATAACGTGACATATGTCAGATTTGAAAAATGGGGCTCCGGCATTTGATCCAAACTGGCTGTCGCTTGAACGGGTTAATATATAGGTTTCCAACAATAAACATACACAGTTTACACTATCTAGTCTAAGATAGATAGATAGATAGATAGATAGATAGATAGATAGATAGATAGATAGAATTGGTGCATACGAGATAACAGGTCATGTGTTACTGTTGTAAGCTTTGAAATGACATGTCTGTTTAAAGTCTATGTCAAGGAGATGCTTAGTAGTAATCCAGATAAATTGCCTCACTCCTTCATCCTGTAATAGGCTTTACTCACTAACAATTAGTCATCTGGAGAAAAGATTCTCCCACTTTGTATTTTACATTAGTGAATTGGAAGAACCAACCCTTGTGCAGATAAGCAGAAAATCTCTTTCTCTCTCGTTAGCTATATATATATATATATATATATATATATATATACTAGCATAAGGACCCGGCTTTGCACGGGTATATTTAATCTATTTTATTTAATGTGTGTGTGTCGTTAAAAGATATCGACAGTATCCCCAGTGACCTTTACAGCACACAGTGCCCGTCCCTTTAACAGTGACCTCCACAGCAGCCTGCCCCTTTAAGGCTACACAACAACATGTGTCGCGCGACATTTTGTCGCACCAATGTCGCGCAACCATTTTTTATAATGACAGGCTATGGTGTTGCAATGCAACATGACACGACAGATTTTTCTGCTACTGTCAGTTGCAGTTGCAGCATATTGCATGTCGCAGTGCAACACCATAGGCTATCATTATAAAAAATTGTCGTGCAACACATGTAGGAGTGTAGTTGTGTCCTATGTGTCATGCGATTTATTGTCATCGTGTAGCCCTAGCCTAAAGCTGACCTACAGCAGTGAAGAAAAATGGTGGGGTTGTTATGGAAACCTGGAGTAAATATGTGTGCATGTGACCGTGTGTAAGAAGCAGGCTGCGCCAAGGCCTGTGGGAGGTAAGCACTGAATTGTGTTTTGGGGAGCTATTTACCTGAGCTCCTCAGCTGGCTGCTAATTACCTCTCATTGTCAGCCTGGTTACTACACAGAGCCAAAATCTTTTTTGTTCTCACCCAGTTTCCTCTGCCCTGCCCCTTTAAAGCTGACTTATAGCAGTGAAGAAAAATCGCTGGGTTGTTATGGAAACCTGCAGTAAAACTGTATGTATGTGGTGACGAAGGGCCTGCGAGCTTCTATTGGCTGATAAGGGACATGTGACTGTGTGTATGGCAGTTGGGATTTGAAGATAAAGACTTCCAGGCTAATATTGGCTAATGCAGGTCATATTTTGGGAATATCCCAGGAACGGTAAGTCTAAAACCTTCCCGGACACTTGATGTACCTGTGTGCCAAATTTGATGAAGATCTGTCCAGTTATTTGGTCATGCATAAAGAACAGACAGACAGAAACTCATTTTTATAATATAAGAAGAAAAATTAATTTCTATCTGTTGTCTGTCTGTGCTTTATACGTGACCAAACAACTGGACCAATCTGCACCAAAGAGATATTCCCAATCTGCACCGTTCCCGAGAAATTCCCAAAAAACGTAATTGCCACTAGGACCTTGCAGTTTCACTCACATTCTAACTACCATTCACACAGTCACATGGCCCTAATTTGTCAACAGAAACTTGGTTTCCATAACAACTCAGCTACTTTTCTTCACTGTTAAAGGTCACTGTTAATGGGGCGTGGTGCTGTGGAGGTCACTGTTAAGGGGGCGAGGTGCTGTGGTAGTCTTATATTAACCCTTTCACCCCCGGAGGTTTTTTTATTTTTGCGTTTTCGTTTTGCGCTCCCTGCCTTCACATAGCCATAACTTTTTTATTTTTCTGTTCACATAGCTGTATGAGAGCTTGTTTTTTGCGGGACAAGTTGTACTTTCCACCATTTAATATTGCATATGATGTAGTGGGAAGCGGGAAAAAAATTCCAAATCGGGTGAAATTTAAAAAAAAAAAAAAAAGCAATTACGCCACAGTTTTAAGTTTTTTTTGTTTTGTTTTTTTACGTTCGATGTGCAATAAAACTGACCAGTTACTTTCATTCTTCAGTGCTCTGACTGTGTGAAGTCAGGGGAGCAAGAAGAAGATTCGGGAGCGGTGCACCTATATCGAGAGCGGAGCGGGGAGCGCTGTGCCTGGAGGACCCCGGCCACCACCAGGCGCAGCTCCCTGCTGCTCCCATAGAAATGAATGGAAGCGCACCATGCATGCGCGGCCACTGCTCCCATTCATATCTACGTAGCCGACGGAAATAGCCGAGCCAGGGCTCGGCTATTTTTGGCGGCCCCATAAAAATGAATAGAGGGCGGCTTTGCATGCTCTGTTCTCAATATAGGATAATGGGGGCATATCCTAGCTGTGGAGAACACTGTTAAGGGGATGGGGGGCTGTGATGGCCACAGTTAATGGGGTGGAACACTGTGGATGTCACTGTTAAAGGGGCGGACTGCTGTGCAGGTCAAAGTTAAGGGGGTGGGCTGCTGTGTAGGTCACTATTAAGGGAGAAAGGTGCTGTAGAGGTCACTTTTATGGAGAACACTGTGGACATCATTTAACCTCACACAAACATTAAATGAAATAGTCGAAATATACCAGTGCGAAGCGGGGTGATCCTGATGCATTATAATTGTCATTATATAAAATTCTAAATGAATATATTAAATTATTAATTAATCTTTGTTTTAGTGAGTATGGTTAATTTCAAACAAGGGTGTTTGGTCTGGGAAACACACTACATGTTACAGCCACATCTCCTGGACTGAACATTGCTCCTCTGGCCCGAATAGTTTCTGCCTATCAACATCATGTGAGTACAGTGCAGTCGACCCGCAGTTAGGCAGGAACTCACAGCATTATAAATCAATATAAAGAAGTGAGTTTGGATCAGAGGAGCAATGTTTGGTCCAGGAAAGACAGCCATCACATGGAGTGTGTTTCCCGGAGCTCAAATTAGCCTATGTACAAAGTTACGCAAGGTCTGCCAGTAATGCTGCCTGTAGTCTCTGCAATAACAACAAATTCCTTTTAGTCTGGTGGAATCTAGAACATTGTCAACTCTGCTCTCCTCCTTTGTCTCTGAATGACAGGAGAGGTAACAGACCCACAATGCTAAATATGATGGAGCAGGTTATATAACCTTTGTGCAGACAGCATGTACTGAACCTGTAAGTCTCCTCTGGGAGTGTTACATAAATGCTATAGTAAAACTCTGTTAACCTGTGTGCAGAAAAAGAAATAATCAGTGCTTGACGATCATCTTCTTAATTTAAAATTAAAGTGTTTATTAACCCTTTGGAGTTCAGCATGCTTTAAATTGTAAATGATGCAGTGCAAAAGTTCTGTATATACAGTAACTCCTGAGCACTTAGAAACCTGTTACTGATAATCGTCCATTTCATGGACTACATGTGGATGGAGTGTGAATCAGTGGTTTGAAAGGTTATGCACGCACATGGCCATATTATGGCTCTGTTTTGTACAGTCATTGGCAAAAGTTTCGAGACTGACACAAATTTTGGTTTTGGCCGCTTTCAGACGAGCGTGTTGAAATCCGTCAGTGTTCTTGCTCAGGATCCTGATGATATACCATCAGTATTGCTTTAGTATTGTCATCAGGATTGCTTCAGGATTTACCTGCGTATATCTTCCTTCCTTCCTTCCCTCATTATTTATGCACTGCACAGACTGTAATGTGCGTATTTGGAAACAAATCCGCACAAAACTTGGACATGCTGCGGATTTCAAATACTGACAGAAATGATACGCTCATGTGAATAGCTCCATTCATTAACATTAGCAGCAGATTCCGGAACGTTAAATCGGGACGATATACGCATTGCAAATACACTCGTCTGAAAGCAGCCTTTCACAAAGTTTGCTGCTTCAGTTTGTTCAGATGAAGAGTGATCAAATGAATTACAATTAATTGCAAAATTATTCCTTCTTATAAAAAATGTACTTGATCACAAACCCCACTGCATTTTAGCCCTACCACAAGATGATCTGCTAACATCATTTCAGTGATCTTCTCCTGAGATCAGGAGGACAAGGCAACTGATATCACTCTGTCATGCTGACACAGATAGAAGAGCAGAAGTTTTAAAGGGAATGTTTCATCAAAAAAATGACTTATTGTTTAAATCACATTTTTATGTTTAAAATATTTTTAAATAAATTTTAATGATGTTATTTTTTATTTTCCATGTCAATATCTATGCTTAAACAAAAAACATAAAATCCTGCAGTTTTTACACTGGCCACTAAGCCTAATAATAGGCGCCACTTTTTAGTCTGTACAGAACACTTTTCTGCAGTTACCTGCTTATCTGTCATTCTAATCCTGCCTGTAATAATATCACCTCTGTGTATAGATAAGACAGGATTCACCATTGTTGATTGTCAAAGTGTATCTATTCTTTCCTTGTACAATGTCTTCCGCACACTGAGCATGCCCAGAAAACTTTCCCATAGACCATTGTGCCTATTGCCTATGTAGCTCCTGTAATGCTTTGTAAATACTGTTAAGTACAGCTCAGACAAGGACAATCAGAACATAAAAACAGATTAGAAAAAAGATATATGTGTTGCTATCTGGTTTTAACTGGCAGATAACATTTTTGCTGACACATTTCCTTTAAAGGGGGGATGTGCTTGAAATCATTGTCTTCTTCTGTTAACCATGGTTATCTCCAAGGAAATGTGAACTCATTATTACTTTGCATCAAAAGGGCTTGGCAGATAAATACTTTGCTGCTTGTAAGATTGCACTTATGGGCTCGTGCACATGACCGTACTGGCTTATAACATAGTGACACATGTTTAAGAACGCATGTAGCATTTGAAAGGTGTAAGTGGTTTTCAGGGGGTTAGTGTAAACAGGTGTCAATATGCTTTTTAATACATTTTGGATGGCAAATAAAGAGAAGGTTTATAGTTTAATGGGGCCAGCAGGGAACGCAGTGTTTTCCAGCAATGCCGGATCCAGAGAGACCCACCAGGTTGTTCCCTACCAGAACAGCCTGCCGAATCTCACGGCGCTTGTGTGAAACTAGCCTAACTATGCTCACTTTCCCACTCACTTTTCAAAAGTGCAGTGAGTGGTAAAAATGTAAAGTGTCACAAAATTTTTGCCCAAACATGGCCAAAATATGTAAAGCCCTATTTTGTGACTTTTTAAAAGACAGAATTCTACAGGGATTGATATATCCAAAACCCCATCCTCCAACCTCATAAACACTTCCAAGAGCCTGCATAAACTTTTAATCAAGTATTTTTCACTTTCAACCCACAACCCACTTTGCAGAGCAGCTTGCTCTCTTAAAAGGTGGTATCTTCCACTGCTTCATCCATTGGACCAGAAACTTGAGCAGGAATCATAAATTACTTATCAGGGTTGGGGGAAACTCCTGGCCGCGCACTGCAAAGAATAACATGTAAGTTCTCAAAAACTGCTGCACAAATAACATAAGTGACAGCAGTGACATAACTAGAAATGACTGGGCCCCACAGCAAATTTTTGAATGGGCTCCCCCCCCTCCAGAAATTTCTTTGCAACCCCCTCCTCCTGTGCAACCCCCCACTCCTGTGGCTAGTCAAGATTGCTCTCTCAGATCAGGCCCAGTAGCTGCTCAGTCCGTTTCCTACAGTTTCACTGTATATAGCGTCACGGTTATATAATACTGTTGAGGGGGCCCTGACAAATTCTTTTAGTTCTTATCCTGGGCGGGCCCCAGCCGATCCCCTTGCTTCTCCCATTGCTACGCCCCTGAGTGACAGAGCTCTGGAATCAGAGTGTCTAAAACTACTTTATGGTACCCCCTAGAGAGTGCAGCATAATGGACCCGAAGGGTTTCCTTTAAAAGTATCACTTCCACTGTTTCAAGAAGACATGAAACCATACCATTTCAGAGACTCAATGTATTCAACAGAATTAAGTTTATATCTAATCCAAAGTGACCTTTAACCCCTTCAAAAAATAAAACATATCAGGTATTGCCACGTCCGAAAACTTCTGAACTATTAAAATATTTTTAAAAAATTTCTTGTGCCTTTCCCCCCAAAAAAATTGATTAGTGATCAAAAAGTCAATCATACCACAAAAATGGTACCAGTAAAAGCTACATTTTGTCCTGCAAAAAAACAGGCCCTCTGGACAGAAAATGGTGATGCAAAGAAAATTTGAGAAAAAGATTTTTCTCAAAGCTTTTCATTTTTTTTTAAAGTAGTAAAAAAAAAAAAAAAAAGATACACGTTTGTTACCACCATATTCATATCGAGCCACAGAATAAGCATGTAAGGTCAGTTTTAGTGCATAGTGAACGCCGTGATATCAAGCCCCCAACAATCTTGCAGAATTGTGATTTTTCTCCAATTCATCCCCACAAAGTTTTTTTTGCCCCATTTTCTAATGACAGGCATGGTACCCTTAAAAAATACAACTTATCCTACAAAAAATAATCCCTCATATGGCTATATGAATGGAAAATTTAAAAAGTTATGGGTATTGGAACATGGGGAGGAAAAAATGAAAATGCAAAACCAAAAATGGGCCCGGTACGTAAGGGGTTAAAATACCCACTTTGTTTTGTTTGCAGAGGACCAAAATAGGAATGTTTCGATCATTACTAGTCAGGTTTGGACTTTGTTCACAGACTATTACGTTCCTGATCAAGCTGTGCCTTTTTCTCATGTATGTGTCGTAATTTGTCATGTGACAGAAGCAAACCACATTTGATTAAAGGAATATGTAAGAAGTGACTTGCCACTTTTAATTTTAAAAACATATCTGCTTCTAGAGGGTCAGAGCTGTACGCTTTTGTAACGTATATAAAAACATTATGTATTGACTATACAAGGCTAGGGCTACACGGCAACATTTATTGTGTGATATTTCATGTAATGTATTTCAGTGGTGTCGCAATGCGACACTCTGACTTGGATGGACTTTTTATGACTGACACGTCTCGCAGCATGTCGCACTGCGACTCCGTTGAAATACATTACATGGAATGTTGCACGTCACTGTGTAGACCCAGCCTTATAAAGTATTTATCAGCAATTCTTAATACCAAAGTTATCCAATTTCTCTTTCAACTTTTAACTATTAGCTAGTTTGCTCCGAGTATGTGCTCAAAGCTCACAGTTTACCCAAATCATGCAGGTCTTCATTATATATGGTTAGAAACGCGCTTAGAAGATTATGCATATGGACTCTATATGAAATCATTTCTTATGGTAACAGCAAGGTCTAGTTAAATGTTGAGGTATTCACCTGGTTTGGATAAGGACCTGAGTGGTGGATGTTAACCAAAGTAACCTATGAGATTTATGGGCCATGGATAACATTAAAGGGGTTGTCCGAGATTATTATATTCTTAGCCTGTACTATGGTTAGGTCATCAATATGCGATTAGTGGGGGTTCGGACTCCCAACACTCCCACTGATCAGCTGTTTGAAGAAGCCATGGCACTCCAGTAAAAATTGCAGCCTCTTCCTAGGCCAGTGACGTTACATTTTCGGCCACATAGCCTAGACGCAGCTTAGTCCCATTCAAGTAAACAGGCCTGGGCTGCAATGGTAAGCACAGCCCCTTACCAAAGCATCGCAGCTTCTGGAAACAGCTGATCGGTGGAGGTGCCTGGAGATGGAACCTCACTGATCAGATACTGATGTCCTGTACCTGATGATAGACCATCAATATCAACATCTAGGATAGCTCCTTTAAGAATATTTTTTTTTCAATATAGATCATTTAAACCAGGGATCCCCAACCTGCAGCCTTCCAGCTGTTGCAAAACTACAACTTCCATCATGCCTGGACAGCCTAGAGCTAACAGGGCATGCTGGGAGTTGTAGTTTTGCAACAGCTATAGAGCCACAGGTTGGGGATCCCTGATTTAAACAAACTCAGGACACAGAATGGATAGCAGTGGTATGGCTCTCTCCGGTGCTAATGATTTCTGTTGTTGTGCTCCATGATAGCAGCAGAACAATGCAAATAATGGAAGTGCTGGACCAGGCACATAACCAACAGGAACATAGCCTAACAGATCCCATTGACTACAATAGGATCCGTTCAATTTCCGTTCCGAATGGAGCCTCCAACGCAGATGTGAACAGGGCCGTATTCTTCTGGTTTTCAGAAATGTTGTAACTATAATGACTTTCTTATATAGTACATTTACATTACCAGGTTCTGTATTAAACAGGCAGGCAATCAAATTATTAATTCAAAAATTGGACTTGTAAATAGTTCAATTTGTATCATGGTAATATATAAGTTTTATCTATAAAATCAAGGCATAAAGTTATATTTTTCATTTTTTATGAAAAGTTATATACCTTCAGGCACATGACTAACAAAACACAGAAAGAAGTACATGGCTTAGCAATACATAAAGCCACTTACTCAGCAGAAGCAGACGGCAAATTCTTATCCGCTGGTTGCAGTGGAGTGTCCATGGAGAGTTCTCTTGAGTTGTCTAGACTGTTAGTTTTGAAATGTTTTTCACCTGTATCCTTTTATTTCTGTTACCATATACTTTTAGCTTTCCCCCTCTCAATTCTGCTCCACTTTTTCTTCCTCTCTGATTCCCAGTGTCAGCAGCTAGGGCAAAGTCCAGAGCTCATAGTTCACTCCCCTTTTCCTAGTCCAATATTAATCTCACATGAACCCATTGCGTTAGCAGAAAAATGCATACTCATAATAATGATAAGACTACTTACAAACTGCATAAAATTATAGTCTTGTCCTTGATCTTCTAAACTCCTCAGAAAACCTGGTGAAAGGTAATAGTTATAAGTTCTCTAGTGGCTTCTAGTTATTAACTTTATTTATGAAAAAAAGTGATGGCTCACATTTGTTATAGTACCTTAATGTGGAACCAATATTAAATGCTGGAGAATGGGGAGCATTTTTGTATTAATTTTTATGGATGTACATTATGCTGTGGCCTTGGAAAATCATAAGGAAATATCACGCTCACTATTATCAGAGTACATAAGGTAGCTACTGGATAGCCTTGGCAGTCACCATATGTTTTTTTCACCAGAGAAGAAAGAAGAAAGTGAGGGCCCTTTAGATAGGCTGAGAATCCCATAAATGTGCCACCAATTACCCGATGAACAAGTAAAATGCTTGTTCATCGGGTAAAAGATCATTCATGCGGTCACAAACGTTATCGTTTTCTGACAGCAGATTGTGCTGTGTAAAGCTCCCAGCTTCCACAAAAAGTTGAATAAAAAGTGATAAAAAAAAGCTATAGACACCACAAAACGAAAAAGTTATGGGGGTAAAAATAAATATGATTTTTTTTTCCAAAGTTTGTAATTTTTTTCGGTATCAAAACACAAGAAAACCTATACATGTGGGGTATTATTGTAATTGTACTGACTAGAGATGAGCGAACGTGCTCGAAACGAGCACTGTACCGCTCGGCTCCCCTGCGCTCGCATGGGCGCAGGCAGCCGCTTCCCTCCTCAGGAGGACGGAAGCGGCTGCCTGCGCCCATGCGAGCGCAGGGGAGACGAGCGGTACAGTGCTTGTTTCGAGCACGTTCGCTCATCTCTAGTACTGACCCACAGAATGAAAGTAACACGTCACTTTTACCACATAGGAAACGCTGTAAAAGCAAAAGCTATAAAACTGTGGCAGAATTGTGTTTTTTAATAATTCCACCCCATTTGGAATTTTTTTCCTGCCTCCCATTACATTGAATGCAACTGTAAATGGCACTGTTAGAAAGTACAACTTGTCCCGCAAAAAACAATACCTCATGCGGTTATGTCAATGTACAAAAAAAAAGATATAGCTTTGGAAAGGCTGGGAGTAAAAAATGAAAACGAAAAAAATTTAATATTTCCCGGTCATTACGGTAAGTTAATGTGTTAACGAAGGCAGCTTTTAGATGGATATAATGAAGATGCTTTATGGTTCCCCTATTATGGACAAAACAATCTCCTACAGTTCACATTCTGATGAACCGAGGGAGGTACAGATGCTGCATCCAAATTATGGGCACAAAAAAGCCCATATATTACACCGGCATGAAAAGCCAGCACATTTTTTTTTCTTAACGACAGTAATTGAAAAAATCATTTACGGCGACAGTCAGTGACAGAAAATATCTTTTATGACTGATGAAAATATTTTCCATCTGTCAGAAATATATTAGACTAGCTGAAGGACCCGGGTATATTTCATCTATTTCATTTAATGTTTGTGTGTGTCGAGATATCAAAGAGTGACCTCTACAGCACCCCGACTCCTTAACAATGACCCCCCCAACAGTGCTCCATCTCCTTAAAATGGGACCTCCACAGCAGCCCACCCCCTTAACTTTGACCTTCACAGCAGGCTGCCCCTTTAACAGTGAGTTCCACAGAACCTCACCCCCTTGACAGTGACCTCCCCAGGGGCTTGTCCCCTTAACAGTGACCTCTACAGCACCCACCCCTTAACACTGACCATAGGTTACCGTCCCCTTAACTGACCTCCACCATTCCTGGCCCCCTTGACAGAGAACTCCACAGTGACTGCCCCTTCAACAGTGACTGTCACAGTACCCCGCTCCCTTAACAGTGACCTCACAGTACCCCGCTGCCCCTTTGATAGTGGCCTCCACAGTCCCCTTCTCCCCTAACAGTGACTCCCACAGCAGCTAGAGTGGCCCCTGGCTTCACCCCAGAAAGCCAGAACTCACAGACCATGCCCCCAAACATGAAGCCATGCCCCCTGGTCCCCATGAAGCCACACAACCCGGCTCTGTGAAGACAGGGAGGAGAAGAAGAAGTTCCTGACCTCAAGGTGAGATAGGGACAGCCGGGTGCTTCTCTCCCCTCAGTCAGCCACAGGGAGCCATGTCTGCGGGCTTTAGTGACTGACTGGGGGTGAGAGAAGCCTCAGTCAAGCACAGCGCCGGACGGAGGAAAGGGAGCCAGAAAACGGACTATCCGGCCTAAAACCAGACGTCTGGACACCCTAACAGCAGCCTGCCCCTAGGGTGGCCAGAGGTCGGGTTTTAGGCCAGACAGTCCGGCTTTCAGACTCCCTGTCTTCTGTCTGGCGCATGGCCTGGATGGACACAGGGATGTCCTTTTAAACAGCTCACTCTCAGACAGCAGCACTGTGCAGTCTGAGCATGAGCTGCAGGGAGAGAGTCACCCTCCCTCCCACCCCTGCAGCTGACAGAAGTTGATTTTTACCTTTATTATTTCAAACCCCGTTGGCTCGGGGGTGGGGGCGTAGCCTGACTGGGTCATGGGCGTGGCTTAGTGGGACCTGGGGGCGGGCTTTTAAGTCCTTCTTTTGAGGGTGCCCTGAATTACTGGTCGATGCCACAGTGGGTAGCGGTGGAAGAAAACATCTTTTATTACTACTGAACGGTAAATATGTGAAATTTACATTATATTAGGTAATAATTGATGATGAGTTAGTGTAAACCATAAGTTATATTTATGGTAACCGGAATACCCCTTTAACAGTGTCATCCACAGCGCTCTGCCCCTTTAAAGCTGACTTACAGCAGTGAAGGAAAATGGCTGGGTTGTTATGGAAACCTGGTGTTGGCTGATAAGGGTCATGTGACCTGGCTTCTATTGGCTAATGCATTTTTTCGGAATATCTCAGGAATGGTACGTCCCAGAGAGCTGAGACCCAGTCTAAAACCTTCCCGGACACCTGATGTACCTGTGTGCCAAAGTTCGTGATTGTGGCTGTGACGGTGGTTTAGACATACATACACACATACACTCAGCTAGATATTCCTCTCTAATGCTAATCGTTATTACTATATGTAATTGCTAGAGAAGCAGTTTCCATATTTTACTGTAAGGTTTGGATATGGACAGGATAGGGACAGTGTAAAATGTAAATTTGATTGATGTTTTTGTGTGGTGCAAGTGTTTGGTGTGACTCATTTGAATCTCTGATTTATAATTTTTAAAGATTCTCTAGGTACTGGTACAGTGCCACGTGATTGGCGCATGGCGAATGTGGTGTCCATCTTCAAAAAAGGATCTAGGTCCTCCACAGGTAATTATAGACCAGTTAGTTTGACTTCTGTTGTGGAATAAATGTTTGAAGGACTCTTAAGGGACTATATACAGGAGTATGTGACTGTAAATAATATTATAAGTGATAACCAACATGGGTTTACCAAGGACAGAAGTTGTCAGACTAACCTGATTTGCTCTTATGAGGAGGTGAGTAGAAGCCTGGACAGAGGGGCGGCTGTAGATGTAGTATTTCTGGATTTTGCAAAGGCTTTTGATACTGTCTCTCATAGACATTTAATAGGTAAAATAAGGTCTATAGGCTTGGAAAGTATAGTCTGTAATTGGATTGAAAAGTGGTTGAAGGACCGCGTCCAGAGAGTTGTGGTCAATGATTCCTATTCAGAATGGTCCCAGGTTATAAGTGGTGTACCCCAAGGTTCAGTGCTAGGTCCTCCGTTATTTATTTATTAATGATATTGTGGACGGTTAATAGCACAATTTCTATTTTTGCAGATGACACTAAGCTATGTAGTATTGTACAGTCTATGGAAGATGTCCATAAACTACAAGCTGACTTGAACACTCTGAGTGATTGGGCATCAACTTGGCAAATGAGGTTCAATGAGGATAAATGTAAAGTTATGCATCTTGGTAGTACTGTATTTTTAGCTTTATAAGACGCACTTTTTTTCCAAAAGTAGGGGGAAAATTGCCCTGCGTCTTATAAAGCAAATACAAGTGAGCGCTTCCATTATGGAAGCATTTACTTGTATGTATTAGGTGTTGGGACCCCCATCAGACCTCAGAGGTCTTTCTCACCTCTCCTGCGCCGCGGCTCCTCCCCGGGTCTGGCGCTTCTCTGTCTTCTCCTCCGGGCTCTGCACTGTCCTGACTGCGTACAGCGCCAGGATGTATTGCGCCCACTATGACCTCACGCTGCAAACAGTCAGGTGACAGTTCACCGCTGGCCGGAGAAGATGGAGGAGCGCCGGACCCGGGGAGGAGCCGCGGCGCAGGAGAGGTGAGAGAGTTTTTTATTTTATCTTTATTGGGCTGGGTCGGCTGATCTGAGGTCTGATGGGGACACAGTGGGCTTATATGGCGGCATAGTGTGCTGACCTGAGGTCTGATGGGGGCATAGTGGGCTGATCTGAGGTCTGATGGGGGCACAGTGGGCTGATATGGGGCCATAGTGGGCTGATCGGAGGTCTGATGGGGGCAGAGTGGGCTGATCTGAGGTCTGATGGGGGCACAGTGGGCTGATATGGGGGCTTAGTGGGCTGATCTGAGGTCTGATGGGGGCAGAGTGGGCTGATCTGAGGTCTGATGGGGACACAGTGGGCTGATATGGCGGCATAGTGGGCTGATCTGAAGTCTGATGGGGGCACAGTGGGCTGATCTGAGGTCTAATGGGGGCAGAGTGGGCTGATATGCGGGCACAGTGGGGTGATATGGGGGCTGATCTGAGGTTTGATGGGGGCACAGTGGGCTGATATGGGGGCTGATGGGCTGATCTGAGGTCTGATGGGGGTCTGACATGAAGGGCTGATATGGGGGTCTGATGTGATGTCCTGAAATTTATGGGGGATCTGATATGAGGTGTGATGAAAATTTTTTTTTTCTTATTTTCCTACGCAAAAATCTGGGTGCGTCTTATCATCCGGTGTGTCTTATAAAGCGAAAAAATATGGTAATAACCTCTGTGCATCATGTGTCCTAGGGGATATAACACTGGGGGAGTCACTTATAGAGAAGGATTTAGAAGTCCTTGTAGATCATAGATTAAATAACAGCATACAATGTCAATCAGCTGCTTCCAAGGCCACCAGGATATTGTCATGCATTAAACGAAGCATAGACTCACGGGGCAGGGATGTAATATTACCACTTTACAAAGCGTTGGTGCGGCCTCATCTGGGATATGCAGTTCAGTTCTGGGCACCAGTCCATAGAAAGGATGCACTGCAGCTGGAAAAAGTACAGAGGAGAGCGACTAAACGGATAAGGGGCATGGACGGTCTTAGTATTGAAGAAAGATTAAAATAATTGGATTTGTTTAGTCTTGAGAAGAGACATCTAAGGGGGGGACAAGATTAACCTATACAAATATATAAATGGGCAGCACAAAACATACGGGGAAAAAGTGTTCCATTAAAAATGCCCTCAAAAGACAAGGGGGCACTGCCTCCGACTGGAGAAGAAAAAGTTCAGTCTCCAGAAGCGTCAAAGCTTCTTTACTGTAAGAACTGTGAATTTGTGGAATAGACTTCCTTGGGACATGGTCACAGCAGGAGCAGTGGACAGTTTTAAAAAGGGTTTAGATGAATTCTTAAAAGTAAACAACATTAATGCTTATGAAAATGTGTAGAAATCTAAGTCTCATTTCCTACTGGGATTCACGTCCCCACCTATTTCTTGGTTGAACTTGATGGACTTATGTCTTTTTTCAACCGTATTAACTATGTAACTATGTAATTCAGAAGGTGGCAAACATCTGGGTCATAGCTTCAATAAACTACTTAATTAGGTGCAGTGGAGTGATTACATGAGCAAACGCTCATCTTCTCACTCTTTTTCTGGAAAAAAAAGATTTACTATATGAGACAATCAAAGAACAAGTATGCTCTCTGATTGATGGGAGGGGGATTGCTGACATGACCAGAAATCCATGTTACCATCCTCCTGGGATCATGTACAGTTATGCAAGGAGATGAGGACTTAATTCTCTCCTCTTATCCCTGCTAGTCAACATGTCCCCATGCTCCCCACTTCTCCTCCATGTTGGCTGAGATTAGAGGTGGCTGAATGGGGACTGCTTTAACCTAGTATATCACAGGCTGAATAGCAAGATACCTGCACCCTTTCTAACATTTGTGTCTTGGGCTGTATGATGGCAAACCCATTCTTTAAAACTTAGATACAGAGGACTTCCTGGGGCAGGGCATCACGCACGGCCGCCTTTTAGCCAGCACTCCTCCGTGTCGCCGGGTGAAACGGAGCCAGAGGGGTAGTCTGCCTCCCAAAACACCGGGGCACCCCTCTTGAAATAGCGCTTACCCGGACCCGGGAGTCGGTGGACGGACCACATCGGCGCAGGAGGCGCGCAAACTGAGCAAAGCTCACAAGCTACCGGGTATTGTATACCCCAGTGGGGGGCACCCGTCTAGAAGGACATATAAACCCTCACCACTGGAGAGGGCATAGATCAGAGAGAGGAGAAAAGAAACGACGCCATCGCCTTCCTTCCCCCCTCCTTGCTCTGCTTGTGCCACAGATCCCACACAGCTAAGTGGGGAGCTGTGGAGAGACCAGTGTGAAGCTGGGGTGCAATTAACACATACCTGCCCCTTCAGGTTTAGGCAGGCTAAACATAAAACAACCCCCTCAAACAGTCTGAATAGAGGGACAATTAGTGGCCACCTTTAAAAATGCTATTTTGTAACAGCAAAGGCTCATGATCCACTGTCAGAAAGCCAGCCCAGCAGACCAGATTGCATCCACTTTGTATGATTGTACTATATTTTCTCCATCTCTATCAAACTCGAGCAGCACATCCATGGTGTAATCATTCTAACGGTGGATAAGTTCGACTTCCCTATGTAACTACAAAACATCACTTGGCCCTCCTCACCTTTACCGTCATCTCCTCTCAGTGTTATTACAGGAATGGACAAATTTCTCATGGGACCACAACCACAGAGACAACTACGTAAATCGACTTCGGCTCCTGCCAAATCTCAATCCCAAAAGCTGAAATCTTAGAATAAAGCCACTATGAAGGAAAAACCAGCAACCTCATCTAACCGACTGGATGAACAAATCCCGGATTCACCGCAATCCTCACAAGAACTGTTATCCAGTGACATCACACCGCCAAATCTCTCACCACTGCATAGCCCACCGCCTCCATCGCCCCCAGACAACATGCAAGCAACAGCAGTGGCCCAAGAAGTTTCCAGACTACTATTGCCGCTTTTTGACAAAAGATTGGATGTATTGCACACCTCCATCAACTCGGCTTTAGCTCAAATTACTTCCAATGCTCAAAAAATCACGGAACTAGAAAACAGGATGGCAACGGGGGAAACGAATATTGAAACAATAATGACCTCACTGAAGCTATGCTAAGAGAAAAGAGGATCTGGATAATAGAGACCGGCAAAATAATTTCCGCTTTGTTGGAATCCCGGAGTTGATAACGGGTGATGCCCTGACGTCCTTTCTGGCGATCAAAATTCCCCAAGCTCTGAATCTCGCTATTCCTGAGGACCCCATGATAGTGGAGAGGGCTCACCAATTAGGACCACCTAGAGATCAAGGGGGGGCCGACCCAGAACGGCAGAGCTAAATATGTCCATTGGGCCACGAAAGAAAAGATCCTCCGAGCCTACCGGAACCAGAGACAACTTATCGTGGAAGGCCAGAAAATACTAATCTTCCAGGACTTCTCCGCCATGGTAGCGCAAAAGCGCAAAACGTTTGCGGGTATCTGCAGTTACTTACATAATCAAAACATAAGATTCCAGCTATTGTATCCAGCAAAATTACGAGTGCAACACGATGGCCGCACCCATTTCTTTGAAGACCCGATGGAAGCAAGAAGATTCTTTGGTCAAAATGAAGCAGGCTGACTGTTCACTGACATCTAAGGAAGTGAACTTACCACGATGTGCTTGAAGTGTTCTCACTCTTCTTACGATTTGAAGTGTTATTTACCACAGTTCTTGACTAACGATAAGAATTGATCACAGTTAATGTTTTGTACTGTTTGTTATTTGTTAATCTTTATGTTACAGGTTGAATATTGCGATGCCTGGGGCTTGGGGCTGGTCCTTCTACCACTTACTTCCGCTCTTGCTCAGATGAGATGAGTACAACACCTAATAACATAAACCCCACCTACAACACCTCACCACACTTAAAGATACTCACATGATATGTAGCGGGACTAAACACCCCGACTAAGAGGAGGAAGGTACTTACACACCTTAAACGTATGAAACCTGACATTATGTTCCTTCAAGAAACACACTGCAAAATATCTTCCGAGTCCACTCTCAGGGCTCCTTGGCTCTCTGATTGTATAATTGCTGCCCACACCTCTAAATCAAGAGGAGTAGCAACACTGTTTAGGCGTGGCTTAAACTACGAGATACAGGAAACCCTGACAGACCCTGCGGGACGTTACCTGTTAATTGATGTTCTGATTGAACAAGCACCATACACCCTAATAAATATATATCCCCTCAACTCTACAGACCTGGCCTTCTTTAAGTCAGTGGCGGAGCTTCTTCTTAGTAAAACGACACGTAGACTCATACTAGCAGGGGATTTTAATACAGTGTTGGATCCACAACTGGACAGGTCACACGCCAGGGCTTGGCACTCTTTAGCATCCCATGCTGTACTGCAGCTTATGGAAAGATCACATCTCTGTGATGTGTGGAGAACAATACATAATGACTATAGAGAATATACCTATTACTCAAAAGTACATGAATCCTTCTCACGCATAGACCTAATTTTGGCCTCAATTACTTTATTAGACTCTTTAAAAGATGTTAACATACATCCTATTGCCACATTAGATCATGCCCCAGTCACGCTCACGTTCCAAGCTTTGCAACCGCAGACACGGTCCCGCCTGTGGAGGTTTCCTACGCATTTATTTGAATCAGAGGACTTTAGAGCGTATCTTAAAGTCCATTGGACGAACTATTTGGATGATAATGATATCCATATACAGTAGACTCCTCTTTTGTGGGCGGCCTCCAAGGCGGTCATGCGTAGACATGTGGTGGCTTATGTAGCACATAAAAAGAAACAAGCAAGGGAGCGATTTGATGCACTGCACTCCACTCTTCTAAAGGCACAACAAGCCCACGCGAGCAGCCCCACGACCATGACCAAACAAACATTCATAGATGCCAAGACCATCCTGGACACATATGTTCAGGGACAGGCTCATTGGCTTACTCGATGTAAACAGAACAAGTATTACCGTTGGGGCAACAGAGCGGGGACATTGCTAGCCTCCCTTACAAAGCCTTTTAAAACAACGAAACCCATAGCTAAAATTAAAAACCCAGAAACGGGTCAAACCTTTTCTACTACGGACGAGATCACCGAGATTTTTTTTTATTATTATGAAGATTTATATAGGGCCTCCCCCACGAACATAGAGAAAATGCTAAACTTCCTAGACTCCTTACACATGCCCACTTTATCAGAAGAAACAAAAACTTTCCTGGATGCAGATATAACGGAGGATGAGGTGAGACAGGCTATTTTTAATTCCCATAACCGTAAAACACCAGGCCCAGACGGTCTCACTGCAGAATACTATAAAATGCTGTCACCAAAAATCATACCTATTTTAAAGACCTTATACACTCAAATATACAAAACTGGTGCAACAGTAGACCGATTTACGGAATCCCGAGTAATAGTGTTCCCTAAACCAAATAAAAACCTTGATTTACCACAATCGTGCAGACCGATAACATTGCTAAATCAAGATTATTAAATACTAGCGAAAATAATAGCCAATCGCTTACAGACCTTCATGCCATCCCAAATTCACCCCACCCAATTGGGCTTTACAAGGAACAGACATATGGTCTGCAATGTGCGGCGCGCTGTAGCGGCCGCAGTTGCAGCCCAGGATCCATTACAACCCCAAATGCTTCTCCTTAGTTTAGACATGGAGAAAGCGTTCGATACGGTGTCGTGGTCCTTTCTACATGCAGCTCTTAACAAACGCGGATTTGGCCCAGGATTCAGACAATTCGTCATTAATTTATATACTGATGTCACCACATTAATAACTATTAACGGTAAAAACTCACGAGACATGGACCTTTTCAGAGGTACAAGGCAGGGATGCCTTTATCGCCCATTCTATTTAATTTATCACTAGACCCTCTTCTATATCATCTGCATGGCACACGCAGCTTCACAGGAGTAAAAATAGGTGATAACGAAATTAGAGTTGCTGCGTTTGCAGATGATGTTTTATTAATGGTTTCAGACCCTAAAAACACACTGGATACGTTACTGAGGGAACTACGGGAAATAGGATCCCTCTCGGGATATAATATAAATTTAGAAAAAACAGAGGCAATACTTTTAAACGGCCCTAAAAAGCCGCCTTGGACAAGAAAATTCCCATTTTCATGGAGAGATAAAGCAATAACATATCTAGGAGTTACTATTCCTAAGAAACCGTCTCAGCTATACAATTGCAATATAGGACCCTATTTGTCCTCACTGGAGACCACTCTGTCGATGTGGAAACACTTCTCGTTGTCTTACATAGGCAGAGCGAACCTACTAAAAATGACTGAATTCCCCAGACTACTATACATATTCCAAATGCTCCCAATATATATGAGACCTAAAGATGAAAAAAAATAAACTATCTATATAGAAAGTTTGTTTGGAATGGGAAAAGACCCAGAATTGCCTGGCATATACTACAACAGCCTAAACTGAATGGAGGCCTCAACTTCCCAAATATTAGACTATATAACATAGCAACCTTCTTGCTCATGCTGTATGCCCTACGTTATTCCTTAATGTTAATGTATGTAAAATGTTTGAAAAATGGTGAACTTTCTCTTTTTAGTGCCAATAAAATAAACAGTTAAAAAAACATTAAACAAAAAAAAAAAACATGGCAACCTTAATGAGAGTAGTGCGAGACTGGCTTCATTCCTCATCTTGCTATACCTCTTTTATTTTAGATCAGTCGTTTGCACCGAGTACTGCACTACCCAATTTACTACACATCCCCTTTGGCGAACTTGCACAGACAGTGAAGGAAAACCCCCTCCTTATGACAACGTGGAGGACCTGGTGTAAGGCTAGAGGTTTGCGCTCATTAAATGCATCATATTCGACACATTTAACGCTGGTTAATAACCCCCACTTTCAAAATGGATCATCGCACGCTACCTTTAAACATAGTAACATAGTTTGTAAGGCCAAAAAAAGACATCTGTCCATCCAGTTCAGCCTGTTTTCCTACAAGTTGATCCAGAGGAAGGCAAAAAAAACCCTGTGAGCTGTGAAGTAGAAGCCAATTTTCCTCACTTTAGGGGGAAAAATTCCTTCCCGACTCCAAACGATGGTATAAGCAGGGCATAACCAGTATAGACAAGCTTATAAATACTCAGTCCAAGCAGATCAAATCCATCGATGACTTACGCAAGGAATACCCAAACATTGTCTTCCCTTTTTTTCCATATTTACAAGCCAAAAGCTACATAACTAAAATACTTTCATGTATCCCAGAACCAGAATGGAAACCGTTTTTGAGGAAATGGTATTGGGGTCTAAATGAGGCAAAGAGGCAAATATCGAACAATTATAAATTCTTGCATGTACCTTTAGACTATGCAGTATCCCAAACACCTCTAACTAAATGGGCGCGGGAAATACCACAGGCTACTCCGTCAGTGGTGATCAGGGCACTGGAACTTTCATACATGTACCTACCTTCTACACGATACGTAGAAATGGTTTTACAAATCTGTCATAGATCCTATTTAACTCCGAGGAGGGGGCATAAAATGGGTATATGTGAAACTACCAGCTGCTTTAAATGTGGATGCGGACCTGTATCATTATCTATGGGAGTGCCCACATATTGCAGAGTTCTGGAACAGAATTATCACCTTCACAAACACTCACTTGACAAATTTCAACCCTCCAGATCCTCTTTGGGTACCTAGATACTGAGAAATATAACTGCACTCCAGGATGCAGAAAACTTTGTGGCAGCGGCAGGGAAAAAGGCTATATTACAGGTCTGGCTAAATCCTACAGCTCCCCCTTTTAAACTATTCTTGGAAAAACTATCATACATTATGCGTATGGATTGGGTTGAGGCCTCACAACAAAAGGAAAAGAAAGTACAAAACTTTTTTCAGGTGTGGGAAAGCTTTATTAATATATTGCCTCTACATATCCGGAAAGCAGTGTATGAGTGTTTTTCTCAGACAACTCTGCTGGGCAGGGGCGGATTGGCCATAGACCTTACAGGGAAATTTCCCGGTGGGCCAATGCCCATGGGGCTGCCTGGGCCCTCCTCATGGCCAACCAGTGGAAGTTTTTGGGGATATATTTTGTGCTGCTGGCAGTATTTTATGGTATTTGGCTCTGTTGGGGTGGTATAATGTGCCACAATATGGTATTGCTGGCCCTGCCTTCCATCAGTTTGGACCCAACTACAAAACGGGGCCACTTTTAGTATTTTTTCCAGGGCCACTTTATGTTCCCAGTCCTTCCCTGGTGCTGGGTGAGGAACCTATCTCGCTGACTTGAATGGGGGAGGGGGGAGGCGGTCACGAATAACTCCAGGCATCGGTCTTCTTTTTCTTCAGTTATTGTTGGATAATTTAAAACACTAATTGCTGGGAAATGGAAAACAGCCATGTAAGGTACAAATAAGATGTGACACAACTCGGCAGCTCATGCTATGTGGTAATAGAGATTTTAATTTAGAAAGAAACTGATGAGGAAACACACTGATGTTATTTGTGTTTCAAGACATGGCAACACTTTGTTTAATTACTTGTCCGATTTTACATTCATATGTAGGACGAATATGTATAAACATATAAAAACAAAACTTAGATACAGCCATTAGTAGCAAAGACATATGAGATACATCCTTGGCAGGGAAAAAGTAAAAGGTTTTGATCATGTCCCCCTCTTTCCCTTCTATCCTCAAGGCTATACAAATTAAGTTTTTAACCCTTAGAGGACCTTGTGATTTTCCGTTTTTGTTTTTCACTCCCCACCTTCCCAGAGCCATAACTTTTATCTTTACATTCACATAGACTTATGAGGGCTTATTTTTTGCAGGACAAGTTGTACTTTCTAATGGTACTATTTAATATTGCATATGATGTAATGGGGAGCTGCCACAGTTTTTTTTTTTTTACGGAGTTCCCTATGCTGTGAAATTGAACCGTTTACCTTCATTCTCCAGATCAGTATGATTATACTTGTATTTTTTCTTTTCATCACTATAATCTGACTCCTATAACTTTTTTGTAGTTATGTGTATGGAGCTGTATGAGGGCTCATTTTTTGCGGGGCGATCTATGCTTTTCAGTGACACCATTTTGAAGTGTGTGTGACTTTTTGATCATATTTCATTATTTATTTAGTTGTGAAGTGACAAAAAAATGTAATTGTTGTATTTTAATAGTACGGGTAATGCCCATTATGTGTATTTTTTTATTGGTTATGTATTTTGATTTGGGGGAAAGAGTGGTGATTATATATCTTTATATTTTAAAAAACTTTTTTTTTTTTTTACTTTTTTTTTTTAAAGTCATCTTGGCTGTCTATAATTGACAATCATTAGGTTGCGCATTGTTTTCCATTTACAATATACCAATACAGTGCTGCCACCAGCTGGCTTGTATTGGTATATTCTAGTAATAGCTATTGAAGCCTGCTTGAGGCTTCCGGCTATTACTTATTACTATACCATAACAGGTTCCTCAATCTCAGCCGGGGAACGCTGTTACATCTAAGGGGTTAAATGTATGCGATCAGCCCTATATCCACTACAGGTCTCTGCTGTTTGAAACTGCAGAAACCCGGCAGCTATGTCACCGGCTGCATGCGGAAGCCATCTTTAAAGTACATGTACCTATGTGCCTATGAAAGATCTAGATACACATCATCCATACCGCCTAGTCCAGTCTGATCAGCTGATTAGAATAGTTTAACAGGCGTCAGGAAGAAATCTATCATAAACCAATGCTCCTGCTGTGCTATAAGGTTATTATTACTGAGATACTCCAAGATAAAATCTCTAAGAATACTTTCTAATACTTTACTCACAGACTTACTAGCCTATAGCTTCCAGCAGGGGCGGATTTGCCATAGACCTTACAGGGAAATTTCCCGGTGGGCCGATGCCCTGGGGGCCACCCAAGCCCTCCTCACTACGGCTGGGGGAGTACATAAGAGCCCTCAGCAGTAATCAACACTGTGAGAATCAGGCACTCATGTACCCAGTCAGTGACTGCACATGCCCTCCTGAATTCAACTGCTTTGGCCCACATGTCACCTCACCTTAAGCCCCCTGCTCCATATATAATCAGAGACAGCTATTGGTGGCCACCACAGAGGGGCAGCTTTTGGAGCAGTATATATTCAGTAGTATATGGTTATGATGGGATGGCATTTTGAGTTATGGAATTGCTGACTCCCCCTTATTTGTGTTGCTCCGCCTCTTGTCAATTTGGACCTGCCTACAATATGGGGCCACTTTTAGTTTTTTTTTCCCGGGCCACTTTAATCTCCCAGTCCACCCCTGGATTAAAGGCTCACTTATTGACAACTCTTTGGATATTGAGGGTGAATGCCACCTGACCTTGATTTGTCTAATTTATTTTTAAGGAAACAAGGCACTTCTTTCTGGATTAAGCAGGTGACTGTTAATGAATAATTTACCATATCCATGCTGTCAATTTGATTTTTTTTTTTGTGTGTGTAAATACAGTGGAGAAGGAATTTAATAGATTGTCCTTTTACCTTCCTACTCCACCATAAACCCAGCTTATTTCTTATAGAGACAACGCTTTAAGTTTTACATTCTTATTAATAATATTTCTAAATAATATTATTGATTTTTTTCTTTCTTTGGCAAGGATTCTGTTTGTGTTTACTGCCTCTTTAGTAGCGTAACTTTTTATCTATAATCCTTTAATGCCTCATCACTACCCTTTTGTTTTAATAGTTGCTCTCTGATATACACATATGGGGGTCTTGCTCATCTAATCACCCCTCTGCGCCTAATTAATCCATCTATTGATGCTGTGACCCAGACATTTACCAGTGACTGGATCACGGCACGAAATAGGTGGCACCAAACACAACATAAACATCAATTTATCAAGTTAACATTTTACATTGTTCCTATCCTGTCCATACCTAATCTACAGAGTAAAATATACTGACTACTTCTCTAACTATAAAATATCTTATATCAGATGGGAAAAATTTCCATTAGTCACAATTTTTTTTTTCGTTCTCTGTTTGCTTTGATGCATTTTTTAAAATAATTCCTGTTTGTCACAAAGATGAAAGTGGACATGGTTGTCCATTATGGCAACTGCAATCATCAGGTTGTCTGCTTTCAGGAAATATATACGTTTTGGGTTTTCATTTACTTTTCAAGGGCTGTATTTTATAGGTTGCTACTTTTTTAACCTTGTTTTTATTAAATGTTTTGCAAATATAAATACAAAAAACCCACAATATGTATGAAATACATAAGAAAGCAATATATTGACCATACCCTAAAAGAGTATATAAGCTACAGTACAGTGAGAGGACATCTAATAGTACATATGTTCCTAATGTGGAAATAATTTGCAGAAAATTTACCCAACGTGTGCATAATGTGTGCGTAATCCTAATCCCTCTTTACCAGAATCATGTGGGACCCACCGACACCAAGGAAGACCTCAAACATCTACAGATACACCTAAATAGGCGGTTCTCTAATAAGCAATTGCTTCTGATACCACACCGTTAGTTGAAATCAGTTTCTAATATCATTTTGAATTTGTTGCGGAAGCAAAGAGATAAAACTTTTGAATTTCGATAAAATACTGCACCTTTCCTTCTTTATGTAAAGAAGCCTTAGCCTAATCCATTTTAAACATAAAGGACATTTTATCCAGAAAGAGCTTAAATGGAGGAGATGCGGTCATGGATCCATACCTGCAGAATGGACTTCATACCAGCTGCTGCCACAAAATGTAACAACTTACAAGCTGCCAGTGAACAGGTATATTTATTCAAGTTTAAATATCCAAATATAGCTCATAAAGGTTCATCAGGAGGTAAATTTGTCAGATGTGTGGTAGTAAATTATGATATTCATGTCCAGAAGGACTTAAAGGGGTTCTCCAAGTTATATTTATTGATGACTAGAGTTGAGCGAACGTGCTCGTAACGAGCACTGTACTGCTCGGATCCCCTGCGCAGGCATCCGGATCCGTCCTCACCTGACTGTAAGTCAATGGGGGTGGATCCGTTTGGTTTGACACACGAGTCATACCAGGGGAGGGGATCCGAGCAGTACAGTGCTCGCTACGAGCACGTTCGCTCAACTCTAGTCATCAATAAATCGGAGGGGGGGAGCGCTGTGCTGGAGGAACCCAGGTTTCCCGGGGTCTGGCCACCACCAGGCGCAGCTTCCCCGCTGCTCCCATAGAAATGAATGGAAGCGCCTCGTGCATGTGCGGCCACTGCTCCCATTCATTTCTATGTAGCCGATGGAAATAGCCGAGCCAGTGCTCAGCTATTTTCGCTGGCCCCATAGAAATGAATGGAGGGCGGCTGCGCATGCGCAGTGCGCCCTCCTTCAGTTTGGGGACTCCATTCTCGATATACACTACCGTTCAAAAGTTTGGGGTCACCCAGACAATTTTGTGTTTTCCATGAAAACTCACACTTTTATTTATCAAATGAGTTGCAAAATGAATAGAAAATATAGTCAGGACATTGACAAGGTTAGAAATAATGATTTTTATTTGAAATAATAATTTTCTCCTTCAAACTTTGCTTTCGTCAAAGAATGCTCCATTTGCAGCAATTACAGCATTGCAGACCTTTGGCATTCTAGCTGTTAATTTGCTGAGGTAATCTGGAGAAATTTCACCCCATGCTTCCAGAAGCCCCTCCCACAAGTTGGATTGGCTTGATGGGCACTTTTTGCGTACCATACGGTCAAACTGCTCCCACAACGGCTCAATGGGGTTGAGATCTGGTGACTGCGCTGGCCACTCCATTACAGATAGAATACCAGCTACCTGCTTCTTACCTAAATAGTTCTTGTATAATTTGGAGATGTGCTTTGGGTCATTGTTCTGTTGTAGGAGGAAATTGGCTCCAAATCTCCCACTTTACCTGCACCAAAGCAACCCCAGACCATCACATTACCTCCACCATGCTTGACAGATGGCGTCAGGCACTCTTCCAGCATCTTTTCAGTTGTTCTGCGTCTCACAAATGTTCTTCTGTGTGATCCAAACACCTCAAACTTCGATTCGTCTGTCCATAACACTTTTTTCCAATCTTCCTCTGTCCAATGTCTGTGTTCTTTTGCCCATATTAATCTTTTCCTTTTATTAGCCAGTCTCAGATATGGCTTTTTCTTTGCCACTCTGCCCTGAAGGCCAGCATCCCGGAGTAGCCTCTTTACTGTAGACGTTGACACTGGCATTTTGCGGGTACTATTTAATGAAGCTGCCAGTTGAGAACCTGTGAGGCGTCTATTTCTCAAACTAGAGACTCTAATGTACTTGTCTTGTTGCTTAGTTGTGCAGCGGGGACTCCCACTTCTCTTTCTACTCTAGTTAGAGCCTGTTTGTGCTGTCCTCTGAAGGGAGTAGTACACACCGCTGTAGGAAATCTTCAGTTTCTTGGCAATTTCTCGCATGGAATAGCCTTCATTTCTAAGAACAAGAATAGACTGTCGGGTTTCACATGAAAGTTCTCTTTTTCTGGCCATTTTGAGAGTTTAATCGAGCCCACAAATGTAATGCTCCAGATTCTCAACTAGCTCAAAGGAAGGTCAGTTTTATAGCTTCTCTAACCAGCAAAACAGTTTTCAGCTGTGCTAACATACTTGCACAAGGGTTTTCTAAACATCCATTAGCCTTCTTACACAGTTAGCAAACACAATGTACCATTAGAACACTGGAGTGATGGTTGCTGGAAATGGGCCTCTATACACCTATGTAGATATTGCATTAAAAACCAGAAGTTTGCAGCTAGAATAGTCATTTACCACATTAACAATGTATAGAGTGTATTTCTGATTAATTTAATGTTATCATTGAAAAAACTGTGCTTTTCTTTAAAAAATAAGGACATTTCTAAGTGACCCTAAAATTTTGAACGGTAGTGTAGGTGCTGGGACCCACACCTATAAGACAATGGGGGCATATCCTAGTGATATGCCCCCATTGTCCAAGATGAGAATACCCCTTTAAATGAATAAGTGCTGCAACTGCTCTCATACAGTGGGCTTTAAACCTAGTAGTGCCCATGCCTGTATTTGTCATGGCTTTTAGAATCCATCCTCTAATAGTATTTGCAGTAGGGAGTCAAGGAGAATGAGCAGGAATTAAAATGTATAAGTGATAACTTATGCTGAATATTTTCCCATAAAATTATATATCAAACTGAATCTGATCAACTTCTCCTGCTCTATAATATGCTGCCTGTATCTTAACTTGCATTTTCATGGTGACAGGTCCTTTTAAATGTCAAACACTTTTACTTTTCTGGCCTGGTATGCTAATGAATAGCATCAGTAAAGGGAGGAGTAGACTGCCCTGTTTCTCAATGGGCGTCTCCTTCTTCCTGGTTAGAGCACGGTCCAATTACAGCAGAGAGCATCACACCCAGGGAGAAGGTGAGCTTCTGAAACAGAGCAGTCTCCTCCTCCCTGTACCGATGCTATTCATTAGCATACCAGGCAGGAAAAGTAAAAGGGGGGCACAGCAGGGGAACGGAGCGCCAGACAGAAAAAATAGTAAGCGATATTGCATCCATAGACTATGCCCTACATAACCTGCTACTTATTTAATAATGTCTGGACCCATGAAAGGTCCTCTTTAATGGCGCCTGGAGACCAGTGGAATGGGAATGAAGCAGCAAGTGACATTTCGAGATCCCCAGGAAGAGATACATTGAACTACTTACTAATTTCATCAGCAAAAATGATTACATAGTATGGTATTTAATCATGTGTACATCTAAGAGTCCCATGCTTTAACAGTATATTTAAAGGGAATGTCCATCTTTACAATTGTATTGTTCCACTGCATCTAAAATAAAAAGAAAGCAATTTGTATCTCCTATAGAGATCTATAGGAGCATCTGAATAAATTAGAATATCATCGAAAAGTTAATTTCACTAATTTATTTAACTAGTAAAACTCAAATTATATATATTCATTACACTCAGAGTGATCTATTTCAAGTGTTTATTTCTTTTAATGTTGATGATTATGGCTTACAGCTAATGAAAACCCAAAAGTCAGGATCTCAGTTAAAACATTTATTTTTAAAAGTGTTGGCCTAATGAAAAGTATGTACAGATCGGGGCCCTTTTTCCATGAATTATTACATCAAGGCGGTGAGGAATGGAGTCGATCAGTCTGTGGCACTGCTGAGGTGTTATGGAAGCCAAGGTTGCTCTGATAGTGATCTTCAGCTGGCCTTCATTGTTGGCTCTGTTGTCTCTCATCTTTCTCTATACCAGGGATGCTCAACCAGCTGTTGCCACTCTTCCAAAACTACAACTTCCAAAATGCCCTGATATGTGTAGGCTGTCCAGGCATGCTGGGAGTTGTAGTTTTGCAACAGCTGGAGGGCCTCAGGTTGGGCATCCCTGCTGTAGACAATACCCCATAGGTTCTCATGTACAGCATTATGCGCCCAGATTTGTATGGAGTAGGCTGCTGCGGTGAGCCAACTCCATACGCGGTGGGTGCCGGCTGTATCATACAGCAGGTACCCGGCCGCAATGACGATCACGCTGATCCCCATCATTTAACCTTTCAGATGCCGCAAACAACTCTAATCACAGCAGTGAGGCAAAGCAGAGGGATGTGGCTCCCTCTGCATTCCGATTGGAGCCCCACAGTGAAATCGCTGGGCTTCTATCAGTTACCATGGCAGCCTGGACGATTCTGAAGCCTTCCAGACCTGCCAAAGTAAGCTCCTTACTGCTCTGTGCATGACGCATAGCTCAGCAGGGACAGTGTAAGAATCCTATTCACCCTAATAGGTCTCTATTATGATTAGAGATGAGCGAGTAGTGAAATATTCGAAAGTTCGAAATTCGATTCGAATAGACCGCGAAATTCGACTATTCGACCGAATATCGAATCCCATTAAAGTCTATGTGAAAAAAATGCTCGCCACTTGGAAATCTCAATTCGACCACTTGGAGGTCACCAAGTCCACCCTGAAACCTCAGAAAAGGATGCCAACACTGCTGGAATGCAACTGGGACAGCAGGGGAAGCATGTCTGGGTGCATATAACGCGCCCAAGTCGCACTATTACGCCACTATCACAGCCTCTCAACAATACACTCCAAAGACAATATAACCTCTCTGTAAAGTGAGACCATACAAGGAAACCTTCTTTCCTCTACAGATGTGGTCAGACATGTCTTCTTTAAAATGTAAAAACAACTCAAACACATGCAGAAGCCTTAAAATGCCCAAATTGTTGGCGCTTGAGATGTCAGTGACCCGACCTGGCCCAGTGTCATGTCTAGCAGGTAAAGCAGTGGGGATGTTGAGGGATGCGTAGGACCGCAAAAGGCAGGAAGAGGCCGTGGGCTGGCCAGAGGCTCATGGAAAATTTTGTGGAGGCCCAAGAGGTGAGACGTCTTAAAAATTGTGTGGAGGCTAAAGAGGTGAGACCTCTTAAAAATTATGTGGAGGCCCAAGAGCTGAGACCTCTTAAAAATTATGTGGAGGCCCAAGAGGTGAGACCTCTTAAAAATTATGTGGAGGCCCAAGAGGTGAGACGTCTTAAAAATTGTGTGGAGGCTAAAGAGGTGAGACCTCTTAAAAATTATGTGGAGGCCCAAGAGGTGAGACCTGTTAAAAATTATGTGGAGGCCAAAGAGGTGAGACCTCTTAAAAATTGTGTGGAGGCTAAAGAGGTGAGACCTTGATAAAATTTTGTGGAGGCCCAAGAGGTGAGACCTTGATAAAATTATGTGGAGGCCCAAGAGGTGAGACCTGTTAAACATTTTGTGGAGGCCCAAGAGGTGAGACCTGTTAAAAATTTTGTGGAGGCTAAAGAATTGAGACCTGTTAAAAATTGTGTGGAGGCTAAAGAGGTGAGACCTGTTAAAAATTTTGTGGAGGCCCAAGAGGTGAGACCTTGATAAATTATGTGGAGGCCCAAGAGGTGAGACCTGTTAAAAATTTTGTGAGGCCCAAGAGGACCTGTAAATTGTGGAGGCCAAGGTGACTTAAAAATTTTGTGGAGGCCCAAGAGGTGAGACCTTGATAAAATTTTGTGGAGGCCCAAGAGGTGAGACCTTGATAAAATTATGTGGAGGCCCAAGAGGTGAGACCTGTTAAAAATTTTGTGGAGGCCCCAAGAGGTGAGACCTGTTAAAAATTTTGTGGAGGCCCAAGAGGTGAGACCTGTTAAAAATTTTGTGGAGGCCCAAGAGGTGAGACCTTGATAAAATTTTGTGGAGGCCCAAGAGGTGAGACCTGTTAAAAATTTTGTGGAGGCCCAAGAGGTGAGACCTTGATAAAATTATGTGGAGGCCCAAGAGGTGAGACCTGTTAAAAATTTTGTGGAGGCCCAAGAGGTGAGACCTGTTAAAAATTTTATGGAGGCCCAAGAGGTGAGACCTCTTAAAAATTATGTGGAGGCCCAAGAGGTGAGACCTCTTAAAAATTATGTGGAGGCCCAAAGGTGAGACCTCAACATTTGTGGAGGCCCAAGAGGTGAGACCTCTTAAAACATTTTGTGGAGGCCCAAGAGGTGAGACCTCTTAAACATTTTGTGGAAGGCCCAAGAGGTGAGACCTCTTAAAAATTATGTGGGGCCCAAGAGGTGAGACCTCTTAAAAATTATGTGGAGGCCAAGAGGTGAAACCCTTAAAATTTTGTGGAGGCCCAAGGTGAGACCTCTTAAAAATTATGTGGAGGCCCAAGAGGTGAGACGTCTTAAAAATTGTGTGGAGGCTAAAGAGGTGAGACCTCTTAAAATTATGTGGAGGCCCAAGAGGTGAGACCTCTTAAAAATTATGTGGAGGCCCAAGAGGTGAGACGTCTTAAAAATTGTGTGGGAGGCTAAAGAGGTGAGACCTCTTAAAATTATGTGGAGGCCAAGAGGTGAGACCTCTTAAACATTTTGTGGAGGCCCAAGAGGTGAGACCTCTTAAAAATTTTGTGGAGGCCCAAGAGGTGAGCCATAAATATATAAATTTTTCTTATTTACGGAGCAATTCTACGGCGGTTAAGGAAGGAGGAGGTGGAGGAGGAAATGGCACTTCATACAGATGGCACTTCACTTTTGGCTGCTTTCCACTGTTGGAGAAGCAAAGTCCGGGTCAATCCACTTGCTGTTCATTTTGATTAGTGTCAGCCTGTCGGCACTGTAGGTTGACAGGCGGCTGCGCTTATCGGTTATAATGCCCCTGGCTGCGCTGAACACCCTTTCTGATAGCACGCTGGCGGCAGGGCAGGCAAGCACCTCCAAGGCGTACAGGGACAGTTCCAGCCACGTGTCCAACTTGGAGACCCAGTAAGTGTAGGACGCCGAGGGATCGGGGAGGACAGGGGTACGGTCTGCCAGGTACTCCCGCAACATCCGCCGATACTTGTCCCTCCTGCTGATAGCGGGCCCCCGCAGTGATGGAAGTTGCACGAGGGGGTGCCATGAACGTGTCCCACACCTTGGAGAGTGTTCCCCTGGTGGCTGTGGGCCTGATCGATGTTGAGGGACTCTGGGAGACCCTCTCCTCTCTGCCGCCAGCGATGGTGGGTGGGAAAATCTCCATCATGTTCTGCACGAGTTCCCTCTGGTATTCCAGCAATCGATTCGTCCTCTCCTCTACCGGAATAAAAGAGGAGACGTTATCTTTATACCGGGGGTCCAGGATTGCGAAGACCCAGTACAGTTTGTTCTCCAC
>ONZH01024752.1:0-21630 GCA_900303285.1 Rhinella marina
GTGAAGCACATAAAATTTTACCCTGACACAGCATGCGTGACAACAGAGTACCAAGTGAGACTGAGGTAGCAGGTAAGCACATAAAATTTTACCCTGACACAGCATGGTGGTGAACCAAGAGTGACCAAGTTAGACGACGTAGCAGGTACACATAAATTTCCCTCACACAGCATGGCAGTGAACCAGAGTGACCAAGTAGACTGAGGAGCAGTAGCACATAAAATTTCGCTGACACAGCATTGGCGGTGACAACAGAGTGACCAAGTTAGACTGATGTAGCAGGTGAAGCACATAAAATTTTACCCTGACACAGCATGGTGGTGAACCCAGAGTGACCAAGTTAGACTGAGGTAGCAAGTGAACCACCCAAAAATTAACCCTGACACAGCATGGCGGTGACACTACCAATGCCTTGGTCAGACTGAGATTGTTTTAAAGTGTTTGAAGTTGACTCTCCTAAAAATAGTTTTTGAGTGTCTGTAGTTGACCCTCCTAAAAAAATTGTTTTTGAGTGTCTGTAGTTGAAACTCCTAAAAAACTGTTTTTTGAGTGTATGTACTTGATGCTCGTAAAAAAATTGATTGGAGCTAGGGCCTGTAGGTGGCCCTCTGTAAACATTGTTTGAAAACAGAGCCAGTAGGCCCTCTGAAAAATTGGCTGTTTGCTCAGCGTTTGTCTACGAAGAGAAGGAGAGGGAGGAGGAGGAGAGGAGAGGAATTGGATAAATAAACAATGTTCATGTTGAGCTGCTTTCACCCGGTGGAGATTTGAATTCAAGTGAAATCCAGGCTTTATTCATTTTAATGAGCATCAGCCTGTCAGCACTGTCTGTTGACAGGCGTGTACGCTTATGAGTGATGATGCCACCAGCTGCACTGAAGACCCTCTCTGACAACACGCTAGCGGCAGGGCAGGTCAGCACCTCCAAGGCGTACAGCGCCAGATCGGGCCACGTGTCCAGCTTTGCAACCCAGTAGTTGTACGGAGCAGAGTGATCACGCAGGACGCTGGTATGGTCAGCTATGTACTCCTTCACCATCTTTCTGAACAGCTCCCCCTACTATGCCTAGACTGGGGACGGGTGACATAGTCTTGCTGGGGGTGACATAAAACTGGCAAAGGCCTTGGAGAGTGTTCCCCTGCCTGTGCTTGACAAGCTGCCCTGCTCCCCCTCTCCCCCGCTAGTTGGCCCACAGAACTCGTCCCTGCCCGCTAGCGGTGTCAGATGGGAAGTATTGTTTCAGCTTGTGCAACCAGGGCCTGTTGATATTGATTCACTCTCATACTCTTCTCCTCTACAGGAATGAGAGTGGAAAAGTTCTGCTTGTACCGGGGGTCCAGGAGGGTGAACACCCTGTAATCGGTGTTGTCAAAAATGCTTCTAACGCGAGGGTCACGGGAAAGGCAGCCTAACATGAAGTCAGCCATGTGCGCAAGAGTCCCAACACGCAAGAATTCCCTTTCCTCAGTAGGCTGACTCTCCATTTCCTCCTCCTCCTCCAACTCCTTCTCTTCAGCCCATACACGCTCAACAGATAAGAAGGAATGAGCATAGGTACCCTCTTCAGTCTCACCAAAAGTCTCCTCCTCTTCCTCCTCATCCTCCTCCAATACGCGCAGAGAAACAGACCTGAGGGTGCTCTGGCTATCAAGCCACGTATCTTGCCCCATCTCCTATGACAAGCGCAAAGCCTCTGACTTCATGCTGAGCAGTGACTTTTTCAGCAGACAAAGCAGCGGGATGGTGACACTGATAATGGCGGCATCGCCGCTGACCATCTATGTTGACTCATCAAAGTGGCTTAACACCTGACAGATATCAGACATCCACGTCCACTCCTCATTATAGACTTGAGGAAGCTGACTAACTTGACTAGCAGTTCTCGTGGAAGTTGTCATCTGGCAGTCTACAATGGCTCTGCGGTGATGGTAAACCCTGGCTAACATGTGTAATGTAGAATTCCATCGCGTGGGCATGTCGCACAACAGTCGGTGAGCTGTCAGTTGTAAGCGCCGTTGCACTGCCCTGAGGGTGGCAGCATCTGTGGTTGACTTATGGAAATGCGCACAGATGCGTCGCACCTTGGTAAGCAAATAAGACAAATTGGGTAGGTCTTGAGGAACCACTGAACCACAAGATTGAACACGTGGGCCAGGCATGGCACATATGTGAGCCTGCCGAGATGCAGAGCTGCCACCAGGTTATGCCCGTTGTCACACACAACCATGCCTGGTTTGAGGTTCAGCGGCGCCAGCCACAGATCGGTCTGTGCCGTGATGCCCTGTAACAGCTCTTGGGCGTGTGCCTCTTGTCACCTAAGCTCAGCAGTTTCAGCACCGCCTGTTGGCGCTTACCCACGGCAGTGCAGCTGTGCCTGGAGCTACTGACTAAGGCACCGTGCTCACGGATGGTAATTGAAAGGAGGAGGAGGAGGAGGGTTTGGAGGAAGAGGCATAATAAGCCTGAGAAACTGTGACCGAGGCAGGCCCCGTAATCCTCGGTGTGGGCAGCACATGAGCGGCCCCAGGGTCAGACTCGGTCCCAGCCTCCACCAAGTTAACCCAATGTGCCGTCAGTGAGATACAGTGTCCCTGCCCACCAGCATTTGTCCACGTGTCCGTGGTTAGGTGGACCTTCTCAGTAACCTCGTTGGTCAGGGCACGGATGATGTTCTCTGACACGTGCTGGTGTAGGGCTGGTGTAGGGCTGGGACGGCACATCGGGAAAATAGTGGTGGCTGGGGACCAAGTAACGAGGGACAGCCACCGCCATCAGGTTGCGGAAAGCCTCAGCACTCATATGCCTGCGCATGCTGGTAGTGGTTAGGCTGGTAGCAGTCCCCTGCTGATCCTGGTGTCATCCTCACTTTCTTTAAAAAACCTCCAGACTTGCGAACATCTAGGCCTCTGCACGGGAGCTTGACTCTGTGAAACAGTTGCTAATCTACCTGCTCTGACCCTGCTTCTCCCTCTGGCCACCCCACTGCCTCTTCCAACCTGTTCTGGTGCTGCACTTGCCTCCCCCTCAGAAGCACTGTCTTTAGTTGGATTACCAACCCAGCTCGGGTCAGTCACCTCATCATCCACCAGCTCTTCGTCCGATTCCTCACTCTGCTACCCCCTCGGACTTACTGCCCTGACAACAACGTCACTGTCTGACAACCGTGTCTCATCATCATCATCATCATCATCATCCGACACCTCTTCACACACTACTTGCACTAATTCCTCACTCTCATCACCCACAGACTGCGAAAGTTCTAAATTTTGGGCATCGGGACAGAGCAACTGCTCAGGTTGCTGTTGAGCACTGGTTTGTGCCTCTGGGTAGGGTCCTGAAAAGAGTTCCTGTGATTATGCCGGATCTGAATCCATACTTTCCGTGGGGGGGCAGGCTGGTGGGAAGGAGGTTGAGCTGGAGGAGCCAGAGGTCTGCAGCGTTCCAATGCTCCTTCATCAACATGTACTGTGTCACCCTGCCCAGGACCACGGCCTATGCCCCCTACACTACTTTTACGCCCACGCCCTCGACCCTTAGCCCTTGGGTTCAACATTTTGTATGTTCACTTCACTGTATAATATATAACTGAGAGAATATTTTCTACACTCCGGCTAGTGTGTAGCACACGACAGAATTTTTTTACTGCACTGTATGATATATAACTGAGAGAAAAAACGTAGTCTTTAGACGGCGCCTATTGTACTGCAAACCACTGAATTTGTCACTGCAATGTATGATATATAACTGAGAGAAAAGACGTATATTTTCTACACTCCGGCTAGTGTGCAGCACACGACACAAGTTTTCACTGCACTGTATGATATATAACTGAGAGAAAAAACGTAGTCTTTAGACGGCGGCTATTGTACCGCAAACCACTGAATTTGTCACTGCACTGTATAATATATAACTGAGAGAAAAAACGTATTCCCTAAACTGCACTACAGATCCCAGCAAGCCAAGGTACAGCAACAGCACCAGCAGCAGCAAAAATGAGTACTGAGAGGACTTTGGGCAATTACTTTTGGGTCTGTGTGGACCACGTGCTGTCACTGTGTACAGTGCGCAGCCAAGATGGCAGTAGCTACACTACAAGTCCCATGTTAGCTCATCTCTATTGCTAAAAGGTTTTGAACCCAAAAACTCCAGTGTACAAACAAGTAACCTAACCTCTGAACTGTGTACTCATATAACACTGTAACATGCTAGCTTATAGCATTTCAGACTCATAGCCAGAAGCTCAGCTATATACTTTCTTTGGTTGTGTGATTCAGCATACAAATACACAGTATATCTATAACTCATTCTGACTTTGACCCTGACCTATGAAGAGCATAAGTCAAAATCAGATGCCAGGTGTCATGGTCAGGGGTCAGGTATCAGGGTGAGTATTTTGCCTCACATTGACATTATTCTGATATGTGACTATGATATCTGACCATGTCCTAAAATGAACACTGTAAAGGACAGCAATCGATTACCAAGGCAATAGTATGTGTGCACCCATCCAATGGCACAGAAGCTGAATATGAATCTGGCCAAGTTGCTGGTACTATAATCCCTCCCTGTCCATTTAGTTAAGTCCGATAGCTTGTTGCAACCCAAGGTGGAGAGTCCAAAGCCAGAATTACTTTTCTGAAAGCTTTGTACCAATCTTGCACATTTACGTTAAGCAGAAAGTGGGAAAGTCCTTTTATCCATTTTAACTGTTTTTGGCTTACAAATACTGAAGATCACTAATACAATATAATAAACCACACACAAATATATAGAAAACAATACTTTATTAATTAAAACACATGACAAATAGTATATGAGGTAGAAGGCATGGAGTACACGAGAACTATACGAGGGCGTCACCGGCCGGGATACACAAAATAGTAACAATATAAAATAGTGAGGTCAGATATAGGGTAACATTAAACCTGCCATCAAAGACAAGAGATACACAGAATGTGTGAAAAAAAGGGTGACATACCCAAAGGAATTATCACAACAACAATCATCCAAGGACAAGAAAATGGATAAATGACCCAGACCTCAGAAAGCAATGCAGTAGGCTGGTAAACCGGCACGGTGACGACCTTACAAATACTGATCAAATATTGATGCACAATACTGACCATTTGAAAGAAGCCATTAAAGTCATTCCTTTTCCTTGTTAAAAAAAATGATTTCAGATGTAAATTGTCAAAATGGATGTTAATTGAGCATAAGGCCTCTTTCACGCAGTCACTATTTTGCATCAGTATTCGATCAGTTTGTGTAAGACAAAAGCAAGAGTGGATCTGTAGCACCCCAGAGTGGCACTACCATTCATATACCCTGCTACTGTCTCTAATGTCTAACAATAGTTTCATCTTTGTATTTACACTGTGCATTACTATTACTGATATGTTACTGTTATTCATTGTATTTCATGTAATGTGCCTGGTTGTCCAGCAGATAGCGGTATGTATCTGGCAGAGTGAGAGAGATAACTTTAGATAGAATAGAGCATACCATTTCATTCCCTCCCTTTTGGACAGAAGTGGGCAAGTCCTGTTTCTGACCAAGGGAGGGGCTGCAGTAAGTTTTTAGTCAGTCTTGGTGAGTGCTAGTGTTGGAAGCAGACATGTCAAGAGGTAGCAGCAAGGGGAAGGCCCCCCCTCCTGCAGCAGGAGTCTCTCTAGAGTGAAGCAGCTCATAGAGCACTTTGACTCCTTACAGATTAAGAGAGAGTATCAGGAGGGGGTCAACAGCCAAAGGCCCCCCACTCCAAAAGTACCAGAACCGCTGCAGGGTCCAGTCATCAGACCGAAGCCAAGTTTAGGACAGCAGAGAGGTAAAGAAGAATAGTCAAGTTTGCCTGCCAGTTTACCCTAAAACCTGCTGGAACCAACAGAAAGACTGAATATTGCCTGGATGCAAGTTTATTTAAGTAAAGCTGGTGTACTATAACAAGTCTGGACTCTTTCTCCACCTCCTATAACTCTCCCCTTTATTGCTCTGGAGCCTAACCCTGGAGATTGACGGTATCCAGGTAGGAGCACTGTGACACACACACAAGACTATTAAAGTCGCTGTTACTGCCACTTCTGCTGCTTCCATCCACCCCACTGTGTCATCGGTCAATCAGATAGTGGCCACAACACTCGTCATTCTTGCTTCTTTTAGGTGAACATCTGTAGTGGACGCTTCTCCACCCAAGGATCCGTTATCTCAGTACAGTAGAGTTTCAGACAGCACACCAACATAATTTTCAAATTACTTATTTTTTATTTAATTCAGGCGTAAAAGGTAGGCATCAGAATAGTGCAACATTTTGGGCCCTTTATTAAGCAGTTCTGACATGCCCTGTAGGTCTACGGCTTACCTAATAATACATAATTTCCATGTATTATGCTGATACAGGAATTATTTTGTTGTTCCTGCGGGTTTTATGTTTGTCTTAGCCTTTATATTCATAAATTATGTCTATTTATTTATTTCTGTCCGTTTGGAAGTACAAGGGGCGGAGGGTGGGATATCAGGTGATTCAACCTTGTCATTTGAATGACGCCCCAGCAAATGCGCCCGTGGCTTGATGATGCATATGAATTCTGAATCCCAAATCCTACCCAGGTGCAGATTGATCTGATACTAGTAGGTGTTTTATGTATTATGTATATTTATGCAACACGTGTTAGCTTGATTAGGGGAGATATTTATATCTCATAGGTGTGCTCGATCTTTCTCTACTCCCTGAGGAAGCACAACGCTAAACACGTGTTGGGGTTGTTTTGAGGCACCATACTGGGTCTGTATTACTTGTGTGTGTGGTTTTGTATTTGAATTTAGATGTGTTTTACTTGATTACATCTTGCTGCCATTATTGTGTCATTTATGACCACATATTTGGTCCCTCATCTGTGGTTTGTGTCATTACGTTATATTTGTGTTTTAACTGTGCATCAAAATAAAGTATCTTAATTTTTGCAATTATATGAGTAGAGTGAGTTCTTTATCGTGTCATTAGTTTGGTATATGCATCTGCATTGTTACCTATGTGCCCTATGTTTATGGGTGTGTACCCTCCCCACTCTGTCATGGGGCCATGCACAGTAAAATCTACAGCTAACAGCGGGGATTAAAAACCATCTGTTTGGACTGCCACAACATGCATTAAAATTACATTTTTTTTCTCCACTACTTTATTGGCACTGTCTCCATTTCTTAATTTTGTTCCACTAAGGAGCCATTTGGACAGCCAGGTTTTTGGCTTTACTGAAGAGGGTTGTATGCGGTTCTTTTTGTTTAACAGAAGGGATTAGCTATGAATCTTGGTGCCCTGCACAGTGATGTAGACGGCAATATATTAAAGCTGTAATACTGACAGCACCGTACCTACAGAATGGATTAAGGCTACTGTCACACTATCGTTTACGTTTTCCGGTATTGAATTCCGTCATAGGGGCTCAATATTGGAAAAAAAAATGCTTCAGCTTTGTCCCCATTCATTGTCAATAGGGACAAAACTGAACTGAACGGAATGCTCCAAAATTAATTCTGTTCTGTTTAGTTGTCTTCCCAGACCGGAGCGCAAACCGCAACATGTTGTAGTTTGCTTTCCGTCCTGGGATGCGGAGCAAGACGGATCCGTCATGAACCCTAATGCAAGTCCGTTTTCTATGGCACAATAGAAAACAGATCCGTCCTCCTTTGACTTTCAGTGGAGTTAATGATGGATCCGTCTTGGAAATGTTAAAGATAATACAACAGGATCCGTTCAAACCGGATGCAGATGGCTGTATTATCAGTAACCAAAGTTTTTTTTGCTGAACAGTGCAGGATCCAACAAAAACGCTAGTGTGAAAGTAGTCTTACTATGAATGTGGGTGCACTAGAATGCAATGCACATGACAATACACTCTCCCTACAATCTCCCCACAGTTTATCTTCCAAGCCTTCACAGTGAGATTGGGCCACCAAGTGGGATGAATATGATTAAGCATGGGTATACCTGATTTATCACAATTCGTGACAAATTAATTTGTAACAAATCAAATTTCTTGTTGAAGTTCAGTGAATTGGCTGAATGAAATTTTTCTAAACTTTGCTCATCTCTACTCACTTGCTTACTACCAGGACAGATGTATAACTGACATCAAGCAGTCTGATGATTAGCCCTACCTTCAGACCCTCGCTATCAAACCAAAATGGGGTAATGTTTTTCTTCCTCCTAAAGGGAGGCTAAATTATGCTATTACCATGAAACACTTTGTGTGCAGCTTTTGACAGCTTTTGGCAAGCAGACACCTGCCAGCAGCGTGTCTGAAAGCTATGAGACTGTCCACCCCTACAGTCACTCACCTCCAGCCTTCACAAGCAGCAGTAGCAGCAGCCAGTTTAGTCTCCTCAACATGATGGTGCAGTTTTTTCATGTTCTGTGCTCAGCTGAGGCCAATTATCAAACCGAGTCCTCCTGTCTCAGCTCCCAGGTTCAGGCCTACTTACACTTTCGCCTGTCTCCTACGCATACCCTGTTCCCATACCCCATTGACTTCTGGGCAGGAAGACTGGAGCAGTGGCCAAAATTGGCACAGTATGCTCTGTCTTTCTTGCTCAGGCTCCAGTACCATCTCGGAGAGTTTTTTTTCAGTGCCACAGAGGGCAGGGTGACATCCAAACAGACCAAGTTGTCTTCTGCCAGTGTCCAAAACATCACTTTTGTCCAAATTAAAGGGAACCTGTCACGTCAGAAACACATATAAAACGGAGAGCATTACCTTATAGTAGCCCCCAGTCTGTTCCTAATGATGGGTTTGATGTGTTATACTGAGGCTCATTTGGTGAAAAACACGATCTTTTAAGCGCCATCAGCGCTGTCTTTCAGGTCCCTTTCAAGTCAAGGGGGCAGTGGCTTCCTTGCTTGAAGTCAAGGTAAGCACGCCCCCTCTCTGGTGATTGACATGATGCAGTAAGGGGCGTTCCCATGTCCTGCTGCCACTGCCCGTCCAGCTTCAGCGCAGCAGGAAGCTAAAAGAATAGCGAGCGCTCCCGCTCGCACTGGCTGGCGCATGCGCAGTGCGCCGCTAAGGCCGAGCGGCCAGGACATGGGAGCGCTGCATCCTGTCAATCACAAGAGAGGGGGTGTGCTTACCTTGACTTCAAGCAAGGAAGCCACTGCCCCCTTGACTTGAAAGGGACCTGAAAGACAGCGCTGATGGCGCTTAAAAGATCGTGTTTTTCACCAAATGAGCCTCAGTATAACACATCAAACCCATCATTAGGAACAGACTGGGGGCTACTATAAGGTAATGCTCTCCGTTTTATATGTGTTTCTGACGTGACAGGTTCCCTTTAACTAAGTCTGGATTTGGGAGGATTTTCACAATCCTTCTGCTGAGGCCAATGAATAGATCTGGCCTTGCTGACAGTGCCCAATCTTGCCACTGTTGCTTACTGCTTGCCTTCCTGCAAAACATAATGTTCATCCGGAATCGGCCTGAGCTGTGAGAATGTTGGTATTGATGCAGTAATCACGTATGTATGCTGCTTAAATAAATTTAAACAACCCCAAAAAAAGTTAAAATTTCAACCGTGCGGAAACTAAATACATGTAAATTGACAATTGCCAGACTTTAGTGGCATGATGCAGGCAGCAGCAGCGGTATAGAACATTATGGTAGGCAGACAGACAACAGTGGCAAGATGGGGCACCTCTGGTGAGGCAAGGTCTATTCATCTGGAATCGGCTTGCGCTGTGAGAAAATGTTGGTATTGACAACAGTAATCACATATATATGCTATTTAATGAAATATCCCCCCAAAAAGAAACAATTTTACATTTCAACCGTGTGAAAAGTGAATACACGTAAATGGACAATTTCGGCATTAGTGGCAATGTAAGCCGCATCATGCAGCCAAATAGAACGTAATGGTAGACAGATGGGGCACCGCCAGCAAGGCAGCATCTATTCATTGGAATCAGCCAGAGCTGTGATAACATGTCAGTATTGATGCAGTAATCAAATACATTTCATTAACACTCCACCCAAAAAAAAAATAAAATAAAATTTCAACTGTATGGAAACTATATGCACGTAAACTGATGTTTGAGGCATTAGTGGCATGATGCAGACCGCAGCAGTAGCAGCCGTATAGAATGTGATGGTAGGCAGACAGACAGGAACAGTGGCAAGATAGGGCACCGCCAAGCAAGGTGAGGTCTATTCATGAGAATCATCTTGAGGAGTGTTAAAATGCTCCTGAATCCAGACTTGGTTCATTTTGACAAAAGTAATGTTTTGGAAACTGGTGAAGGACAACTTGATCCATTTGGATGTCATCACATCCCTCAAGGTGCTAACAATCCTCTCAAAGATGAAACTGGAGACAGGGCAATAAAGAACATAGAGTGCATGCTGTGCCAGTTTGGCCCACTGTTCTAGTCTGCCTGCCCTGAAATCCATGGGGTTAGGGAACAGGGTATCTGACAGACTGGCCATAGTTTAGGTAGGCCTGAACTTGGGCTTTGAGACACATGAAAAAACTGCTTCATCATATTGAAGAGACTGAAATGGTCACTAAGACGAATGGGTGTCTTGGCCAGTGCCATCCTCATCATCATCCTCTTGCTCCTCCACCTCCAACTCCTCTTGCAGTGGCAGCTCCTCATCCTCATCTTTTTCATCCTCCTCCTCCATGGCAGATTCCCTTTGTGTGTCTCCAACAGCTATAGGGTAGACAGCAAGATATGTCAGCTGCTCTTCTTCCGCCGTGGTTCCCTGCTGCATGAGTGTCATTGTCTGTTCTAAGAGAAATAATAGAGAGCTGACGTTGTCATGCGTCAGTTGTCCCTGCTGACAAATTTTGTTGTCTCTTCAAAAGGCTTCAGCACCCAACAGGCATCTCGGATGAGCCACATCCAAAACAGCCTGTCCTCGATGCTATACATGCCTGGCCTCAATGCTATACATGCTTCCTGCTGCAGAGGCTGTCTAATGCATGACAAAATTGTTCACAGCTCTCTGCTTCTCATACAGATGCTCAAGCATGTAACATAGTAACATAGTTTATAAGGCCGAAAAAAAGACATCTGTCCATCCAGTTCGGCCTGTTTTCCTACAAGTTGATCCAGAGGAAGGCAAAAAACCCCTGTGAGGTAGAAGCCAATTTTCCCCAATTTAGGGAAAGACAATGCAAAGTCCAGTGAGATGACTCGTCGTGGATTAAGTGTAGTGGCAGGCCATTCTGTCGCTGCAGATCCAGAAGAGCGATCCTTACCACGTAAGAGTGGCTGAAGTGCTTGCACAGTCTCCTGGACTTTTCCAGCACCTTTAGCAAGCCAGTGTACTTATTTAGAAAAGGCTGCACCACTAGTTTGATGATGTGTTCTAAACAGCCACAATGTTGAGCCCATTGTCTTGCTGACCACCTAGCCCAGTTGGAGTCATGTTTGATGTACTTGAGCAACTGCTCACTGGTTTGGCTAAACTCTCCCAGGCTGAGCAGATCCAACGCAGCATAGTAACACTTGACCTGACACATATGATAGGAAGGGAATCACAGTTGTACTGACAAATGCCAACCGTCAGACAGATATGGTAATTCGTCAGAGGCTAATAAAGTACTCAACAAAAATCACAGAACAGGCCTCTAAAACTTAACTTTTAATATTTATAAATAAAGTAAAAAGGACTGTAATATCTCAAAACACCTCTGTCTACGTCACCTAAATAAGTTCATCATATATATGTATAGTGTACCCATCACCTCAGTGTTGTGATGAACAAGTAATAAACAGTCATAGAGTAAGGACTGAATAGTGGGTGGCCCTATTGAGGGGGACCATAAAGAGAGTATAGGGATACTTCGTACCTCTATTGACGAAAGAGAAAGGTCTATCCCTAATCACTCCCTAACCGCTATTTAAGCCCTGCCTACAAAAACGGAACTGCCGCCCCGATAGGGGCGATCCCGTGTCAGGAACCTCCTGATGACCCTGAGTTTCCCCTGACACAGGACAGATATCCGCCACCAATGATGTCCGTAGGTATGGCTTGTTAATCTTAGGTCAGTCCAGTCACTAAAAACCATAAATATCAATCAAAAATATATATTATAAATATGATGCTTCTTATTATGGTTAACCCTAGATAGTGCCACCTAGATATTTAATAACAACACATATAGTGCCTAAATCCAGTACACCACAGAGCGGTGTTGAATTTATAGATTCCAATCAAGCCTCCATGATTTTGGAGGTATATATGGTCCCTTAAATCCCAATTTATCCCAAGTTGTACTTTGGGCGATAAATTGCCTCTGCTCTTTATTCATGCCTCTGCTGCCCTTTTCCACTGATGTTTCCTCCTCCTCAGCCCCCTGATACAACCTCCAAGTCCTGTCCTCATCCTCCTTGCTGCTTTTATCAGACTGTGAGTGATAATGATGGGCTCCTGGACCCCCTTCCCTGCTCTGTGTTTTCCCACACTGCTCCTCCCCCTCCTTCCCATCACTGCTCCCACCATCAATGTTGTGACTACAGGTGCCAATTTTTTCACCACCACCATTATAGGTATGCATGGGGTCACCAGCCTCCACCACAACCTCCTCCTCAGGACAGCCCAAACAGTGAGGACTCTCACACAAGTTGTAAACACAGGGACTTCCTTGACTATCTGCCATATGACGTGGTGGTTTTTTCTTGTTGCCACTTCTTAGGAAAAAAGGAAGGTGCCCCTCTAAGAAACGGCAGTGAAGACTCCACTGGAAGCCTTCTTTGTGGCTGCATAGAGGAGAAGCAGGAGGAATACTGTGACCCCTGGTTCTATGGCACTGTGTCAGACTCGGAAGTTACATCCGCATTATTCTGCTGCGACTGAGAGGAGGAGCGAGCCATCCAATCTACACTTTCATACTCTTTCTCCTTAACTATAATGTTGTGCCTTTTCGAAGCCAGCAGGGACAACATTGACAACTGGTGTTGAGCAAAGTAAGCTTCAGATCATAGATCAGAAGTCGATTCAGTCAAAACTCAATTCATCTCCATATAGCAGTCAAATGTATGGGCTCCAGCATAGCAAATTCTTTATTCCCGAAGTATCGCAGGACTTTGGTGAATAACTTCTGGATTTGATTTTTAAACTTTAAAACCATTTTAAAACATGGATCCGAAGTAAAAGTCAGTACCAGTCATACTGTTTAAAAATTGATGGCCTTGCGACACTTCATGAATAACTCACTCGCTGGAGCCTATAAATTATATTGCTGTACGGAGACAAAGTTTGGAGTGAATCGACTTCAGATCTAAGATATGAAGCTTGGTTAACTCAAAACTACCTATGAGTGCTACTATTTCTGGCCATATATTTGGAGCAGGTTTTTTGTTTGGAACCCTTCCGTAGTCCGGACCTTTTTGGCCAATCAGATGTTGAGCCCTATCCTCTTTGACATTGCGTCAACAAACACCTGAATGTTCCAGATCAGCAAACTGCCAAAACTACTACTTTTATAGAGGTGGCCACACTTGCTAATGATTAATTAATCAAGGGCATTTGAGAAGCAGCACCTGGCTACTACTTATCATCTGAATTCCTATGAAAGCAGTAAGAGTTTACTTAATTTTTTACACACTGCCTCTACTTTTTGGCCTAGGTTTTTTTTTTTTTTTTTTTAAATAATGACAGCATTTTTTTTTTTTTTACTATGTCCTGAAATGTAAAACCATAGAAGAGGGTGTACTGTTTTTCTCATAACTGTATACAGTACATCAGTTTACCCAGCCAAAACTGTGCAGGCGGGTTGCTATGCCAACCTGTCAAATCCTGGCTAGTAGACCTGTCAATGAGAATAAAAGCTAAGCCAATCAGGTTCCCGGCTCAGCATCCAATCCCAGAGGATGGAGGGGATTTCAAAACAACATGTTCTGGTAAGTCTGCTTCTATTGTATTTGCACCAGTACTCTGTTACCTTACGCTGTGCTAAACTGCCTCCAGCTACTGACTGAAGTCTGATTGGTGCTGCAAGATGATAATTCCTAGATGGAAGTGGTGGAGGAGAAGGAGGGGTTGCAGCCGCTAATGTAGGTGGTGGCGGAAATCCGGATGGAAGTAGGCCACGCAATCCTTTGTGTCAGTAGCACCTGTGCCATCCCAGGGTATTACTCGCTCCCAGCCACCACAACGTTCACCCAGTGTGCCGTCAGGAAAATGTAGCGTCCCTGGCCAGAAGCACTTGTCCATGTGTTAGTCATTAAGTGGACCTTCCCAGTAACTGCATTGGTCAGGGCACGGGTTATATATTATGGGACACATGCTGGTGTAAGGCGGTGAGGGCCCACCGGCAAAAATAGTGGTGGCTGGGTACTGAGTAACGAGGGACCGCCGCCATCAGACTGCAAAAAGCCTCAGTGTCCACAAGCAACATTTTCAGCGCCAACAATTTGTAAAGGTGTGCATTTAGTGCTATGGTCTGTGGGTGGGTGGCTGGGTATTTGCACTTTCGCTCAAAGGCCTGGGGTATAGACATCTGTACTCTGTTCTGGGACACTGAAGTGGATGTGCTCACTGATGGTACTTGCGATGGTCCAGGTGCAGGGGGGAGACATCTGGGCCTGCGTCTTGGCTAGCACGTAACACAGGGAAGAGGAGGCAGTGGTGTGACCCGCAGACACCGATTGTGGATCCAGGTGCTTGGCCCACCTATTAGGGTGCTTTGCTGCCATGAATATCATGCTGGTGGTGGTCAGGTTGCTAGTGTTCATGCCCCTGCTCATTTTGGTACGGCACAGGTTGCAAATGACAATTCTTTTATCATCCACACTTGTTGGTGTGGCCTGCCTTCTCCCTTTTGCCACCCCACCGCCTCTTACAGCCTGTTGCGGTGCTGCGCATCCCTCCCTCTCTGTACTGCTGTCCTCGCTCAGTTTGCCTCCTTCCCATGTTGGGCCAGTGATTTCATCGTCCACTACTTCCTCTTCAGGAAGGAATTTTTTCCCTTAAAGTGAGGAATATTGGCTTCTACCTCACAGGGGTTTTTTGCCTTCCCCTGGATCAACTTGGAGGATAACAGTCCGAACTGGATGGACAGATGTCTTTTTTTTCGGCCTTATAATCTATTTTACTGTGTTACTATGTTACTTCTTCATTCTAGTCCTCAACCTGACAAGTTGACGTTTAGTGCTGCTGATACTCAAAAACATTTGGGGTGAGGGTCTGCTGCTGATCTGACCGTCTAAAACATTATGGGCGAGTGCCTGCTGCTGATCTGACCGTGTAAAATGTTAGGGGTGAGGGCCTGCTACTACGTGCGCTTTATATACATGTAAATATATGTTTCCTAACAATATTTCCTTTAAAATCGATGTTACATTTGGTGGGGGGGGGGGTATTATTGTCATTCTGTAAAAGTGGCGTAATAGTCGGACATCATCGTGAATATCAGCAACTTTGGAGTCCAAGATGCCTCCAGACATCCTCCCCATGCTGTTCCCTAACCATTTCTGTGGTGTTTCCACCATTTTCTGACGTTTCCCTCAGGGCTGTGGAGTCGGTAAGCCAAAGCTCCGACTCCGACTCCTCAATTTCCCCTGACTTCGACTCCGACTCTCGACTCCGACTCCCTCATACAGCATGTTTAAGTGATAACTTTAAACAAACTTTGCATAAATCAATAGTACAGATATGTCTTGACAAAAAGAGTTTGTAATATATGTTTTAGTAGATATCTATTCTCTGAACTTTCAGTATCAGGCTTTTTTCTGGGTATAGCTCACTAAGGGCCTGATGTATGAAAACAAAGACTTTCTTTGTTGCCCATAGCAACCAATCAGAGCTCCTCTTTCCTTTCTCCAAAGCACTATATGAAATGAAAGGGGAACTCTGATTGGTTTCTATTGGCAACAAAAAAACTTCTACACCTAGACAGTTTTCATACATAAGGCCCTAGGTGTTTTACATCAGAGGAAAAGCAAACTAAAACATAAAGCAGAGGGAACATGCACTGGACAAGTGATTTATGCACAGTTTATTGAAAGTTTAGATATACTAAGAAGTACTTGCCTTAAAGGGGTTTTCTCAGCACATTGATTCACTGGCTGACAGGCAGTTTGCACTTACTTTGTCTCCTCAGGCTGTGGGGGATCTCCAACAGTTATTAGCATATATTAACTTACTCTGACAGAGCAGGAGGTTGTGATCTCTAACACAATTACAGGTAAAGCCATCCTTCTCAGTCCTCAACAAATTTTGCTTACTGAGGTCACTCATGCTCTCAGCCAATCAGATAAGTCTTTCTGGTCTGCAGGTTACTATAGAAACCTGTGTACAATGAGAGACCTACTGAACTGTCTATAGTTCATGACTAAAGTAAAATCTACTGACCACTGTATTTAGAAAATGTCTTCTTTTATGTTGAAAGTAATCTTTGTAACTAGTGAGAAAACCCCTTTAATCCTGTTTTCTCTAGTAGCTCTGAGATGAGTACAGCCATTCATTCCCAGTGCCCTTTTTCTCTGATCTGTAGCAGAGGAGTTTCACTTCTGAGCATCTAAATGAAGGGCAGCACACAGTTATCTCAACTGAAAGCCTAGATCCTTAGTTCAGGAATAGAACAGACATTCTAGGACATTTCATCATGTTCCCAAATTCTTATGAAAATACATTCAGCACATACTGCATTGCACTAAATGTACCAATTTATTATATATTTTAGGAGTCGGAGTCGGTCCATTTTATACCAACTCCGACTTTACCAAAATGGACACTGACTCCACGACTCTGACTCCACAGCCCTGGTTTTCCTATGAACCAGACACCCTCCCCTCTGCAGAGCAGGGGGGGGGCTGGTCTTCTCCCATTGACTTCCATTATACTCGGGTGCTCGGCCGAGCACTCGAGCACCACCTAGTGTTCGGCTAGAGCACCCGAGCATCGCGGTGCTCAATCATCACTATCTATTATCTGTATTTCAGAGGCCATAGACCATGGGGTTAAAACTGACACAGGCCTATCCAATGCCTTTAACAGCAAAGTTCCTATAGATCCCTACAATGGTAATTCATTGCAGTCTATTGGAGAAGTGATCAGTCAGTTGCATGTTAAGGTCCCCTTGAGGGGGCGGGGGGCTTAAAATAAGTGTTAAAAAAAGGAAACAACAAATTTAACATTATATATATATTAAAGTAAAGTTATAACTGCACAAGCAAATAAAAACACCTTGACTCAGAATTCATAAATAGCAAAAAATAAAAAAAATAATGTATTCCAGGCAGCACTTCAAAAATTCAACCCTTTATTGTCCTAAATGTGATATTTCAGCTGTGTGATGCAAGCCAGGATTGTATAAATAATCAAGAGATTAAGCATTAATTAAAGTCAATTACGGTAGAATTTAATAGCGTAGATTTGCATAGCAAAAATTCTTAATGTAGCAAACATGCTTCATATATCATTCCACGTGATTACAGACATACATAAAGTGGCACAATATGTTATCTGAAATCCTATATTCTAGTTTAATTAATGTCCAGGTGTGGTATAGTTATCTAATGAATATATTCAAATACTAGATCATGGTGTTCTGCCTTCGAAACTGCGGCTGTGAAACATCCACACTTCCCTCTGAGAGCAAGTTCAATAACTAGCACCTCTCACACACCCATGTGTGAATCACAGGATAGGTCCTGCTGAACAGCAGGGAACCTTCAGGCATGCTCCTCTGTGGGAAAAAGTATATATATATATATATATATATATATATATATATATATATATTAAAGATCTTTAGTATCTCTGTTTATTAATCCAGTGTGGTGAATGTCATAATGAGGAAAACAAAAATTGATTGATTTGCCATTTTTTGGTCAACTCAAAAAAATTTGAATAAAAAGTGATTAAAACATCATACACAACCCAAAATAGTATCAATAACATCTACAGACTTTAAAAACTGTTAAAAAGTTATGGGGGTCAGAACATGCAAAATAGGGATGAGCGAACTTTTGAAAAGTTCGGTTCGGTTCGGCAAACTTTCGTGAAATTCGGATTCGTACGATCCCAACTAGTGATGAGCGAGCCGGAGCGTCAAGATTCGGGATTCGCACGAATCTTGCCCGCTTCGGCTCGGCTCGGCATCCCGAGGCAGCGCGGATCGTGAAGATTCGTGAGTCACTGCCAATTTGAAATGCCCGTTTTTTTCAGCCAATCAGCATTAAAGGGAAGCCTGTGGGAACGCCTGCTGTGATGTAACAGCCCCCATACCTCCCCTGCAGTGATTGGCTGGCAGTGACATGTGACCTAAATTTACATAAGGTAGGGACCTGCAGCATCAGCCTCAGGAATCATTCACACGTCCGCAAAAATCGTCCGCATCCGATCCGCAATTTGCGGACCGGGTGCAGACCAGGTGCGGACCCATTCACAGTCAATGGGGACGCAAAAGATGCGGACAGCACACTGTGTGCCGTCCGCATCCGCACTTCCGTTCCGTGGGTCTGGAAAAAAATAGAACGTGTCCTATTCTTGTCCGGATCCACGGACAGGAAAAAGCATTTCTATCATGTGCGTTCCGCAAATTGCGGACTGCACATGGGCCGCTGTCCGTGTTTTGCGGATCCGCAAATTGCGGATCGGCAAAACACGGACAACACGAAACGGACGTCTGAATGAGCCCTTAGGGAACCTCAGAGGCATCCCTACATGCTGCCCCTGGTGTTTCCTATGCATTTCCAAGGTGTTTCTATCATTTTCTGAGGTTTTCACATGTTGGGGCAAACTTGACTGTGCAGAACCTTTGGCCCCTGCAAAAAGATTTGGGTCTCCCATAGACTTTAATGGTATTCGTGATTCGGCCCGAATCCACGAATGCCGCGGTGGGATTCGGGCCGAATACCGAATCCCCGAATCTTTTAGGATTCGCTCATCTCTAATCCCAACCTAAAACGAACCTTGCTATAACGGCTGAATAATTGCAGCTACAATAGTGGGAGTCTGATAGGGTATAGTTTCGTTTAGTTGCAGTTGCTATTACAATGAAAAAAGTGGAAAAAATCAAAGTGCAAAAATAGTCGTCGACAGCCAGGTCGACAACATTTGACAGCATTGAAGATGTCTGCTGGAGCAGTCCATGTCATGCCAGAGCACCAAAAACACACGGTAGATCATGGCACCAGCCCAAGAATAGGCAGCGTTGAAGTCGATGCGGTCTCAGTGACATCACAGGTCAGAAGACAGACAGGCGTACCATTTAATTAGACCTTGTGCACCCCAGAACAGGTACACATTAGCCAAGGTGTAAGTGATTACACGAGACATAGGACACAAAGTGCAAGTTGGCAACACGGCAGCATTGCCTTGGACCCAGTAGGGTGGAAAACAGACATTTGACAGTGGAGGAGGCGGCAGCACTTGTATAGCACCCAGTCCAGTATAGTTGAGAAGAGACAATTGACGGAGGAGGAGGCGGCAGCACTTGTATAGCACCCAGGCCAGTATAGTTGAGAAGAGACAATTGACGGAGGAGGAGGCGGCAGCACTTGTATAGCACCCAGGCCAGTATAGTTGAGAAGAGACAATTGACGGAGGAGGAGGCAGGCAGCACTTGTATAGCACCCAGTCCAGTATAGTTGAGAAGAGACAATTGACGGAGGAGGAGGCGGCAGCACTTGTATAGCACCCAGTCCAGTATAGTTGAGAAGAGACAATTGACGGAGGAGGAGGCGGCAGCACTTGTATAGCACCCAGGCCAGTATAGTTGAGAAGAGACAATTGACGGAGAGGAGGAGGCGGCAGCACTTGTATAGCACCCAGTCCAGTATAGTTGAGAAGAGACAATTGACGGAGGAGGAGGCGGCAGCACTTGTATAGCACCCAGTCCAGTATAGTTGAGAAGAGACAATTGACGGAGGAGGAGGAGGCGGCAGCACTTGTATAGCACCCAGGCCAGTATAGTTGAGAAGAGACAATTGACGGAGGAGGAGGCGGCAGCACTTGTATAGCACCCAGTCCAGTATAGTTGAGAAGAGACAATTGACGGAGAGGAGGAGGCGGCAGCACTTGTATAGCACCCAGTCCAGTATAGTTGAGAAGAGACAATTGACGGAGGAGGAGGCGGCAGCACTTGTATAGCACCCAGTCCAGTATAGTTGAGAAGAGACAATTGACGGAGGAGGAGGCGGCAGCACTTGTATAGCACCCAGGCCAGTATAGTTGAGAAGAGACAATTGACGGAGGAGGAGGCGGCAGCAACTTGTATAGCACCCAGGCCAGTATAGTTGAGAAGAGACAATTGACGGAGAGGAGGAGGCGGCAGCACTTGTATAGCACCCAGTCCAGTATAGTTGAGAAGAGACAATTGACGGAGGAGGAGGCGGCAGCACTTGTATAGCACCCAGTCCAGTATAGTTGAGAAGAGACAATTGACGGAGGAGGAGGCGGCAGCACTTGTATAGCACCCAGGCCAGTATAGTTGAGAAGAGACAATTGACGGAGGAGGAGGCGGCAGCACTTGTATAGCACCCAGTCCAGTATAGTTGAGAAGAGACAATTGACGGAGGAGGAGGCGGCAGCACTTTGTATAGCACCCAGGCCAGTATAGTTGAGAAGAGACAATTGACGGAGGAGGAGGCGGCAGCACTTGTATATAGCACCCAGTCCAGTATAGTTGAGAAGAGACAATTGACGGAGGAGGAGGCGGCAGCACTTGTATAGCACCCAGTCCAGTATAGTTGAGAAGAGACAATTGACGGAGGAGGAGGCGGCAGCACTTGTATAGCACCCAGTCCCAGTATAGTTGAGAAGAGACAATTGACGGAGGAGGAGGCGGCAGCACTTGTATAGCACCCAGGCCAGTATAGTTGAGAAGAGACAATTGACGGAGGAGGAGGCGGCAGCACTTGTATAGCACCCAGGCCAGTATAGTTGAGAAGAGACAATTGACGGAGGAGGAGGCGGCAGCACTTGATAGCACCCAGGCCAGTATAGTTGAGAAGAGACAATTGACGGAGGAGGAGGCGGCAGCACTTGATAGCACCCAGGCCAGTATAGTTGAGAAGAGACAAGTTGAGGAGGCAGCTTCAGCAGCTCTTGATTGCACCCAGTATGTTTCCAAATAGACAATTGACGGTGGGAGCATTAGTAGGAGCAGTATTCTTTTGGACCCAGAAGGGCCTAGTACAGAGAATTGAAGTTGGAAGCTAAGAATATGCACGCTTGTAAAAATCAGTTTTTATACATGACAAAATGTTGATGTAGAGTTCAGCACAGGACAGTCAACGTTAAAAAAAACCCTGTAACATTACAGCTAGTCTAGTAGGATACGGATACGGTTAAATAGACAGCTAACCTCACCCTCAGAATCCATGAGGTGAATAACGGACATTTAAAAAGGCACAGATTCAAGAAGGCTTTACGCCAGTTCCATTATCCAAAAATACGTGTCCAATTTTCATGAAATGGACACCTCACTGGCACTCGCTTTACAAATTGACGGCACTACTCTGGTGTCAAACCTGTTGAATCTGGGCCTATAGCTGTTGGCGAGACATATATATATATATATCTTGTTACACCAGTTTGATGTCCTAACCGAGTGCAGCACCCAACCCAATGGATGTATGCTTTTGTGTTTTTTTAGTGCTGTCACCAGCTGGCTTAAAGGGAACCTGT
>ONZH01024753.1:0-28525 GCA_900303285.1 Rhinella marina
TGTCTGGGAGGGAGAATTGCACTTTGTACGAACTGCTGTTGGATGTGCTGCTATTTGTTTTGTTTTTTGTTTTTTTTGCAATTAGTAAAGAAAGATGTCCTTTGTTCTATAATCTCTGGTTCCCACATCATTACTCATTACCCTTTTCACTGCAATGAACCCCAGAGAGCAACAGCCTGAAGTAGGACACTGTGACACAATAACACTTTACCACTCCCTTCCTCTGCACTGACTTCTCTGTTGCTCATTGCAGTTGTCTGATCAAAAATTGATAGTCTGACCAAAATTAAGTAGAGATAGAGGGTTGTGTAAAAAAAAAATTACAAAGATGTCACTCACCTTATGAAAGTTCTGCCATTCCAGCACCATGACTCCTGCACTGGACCACAAGTGATAAAGCGCCTTTTCCATTCAGGTGACTATTTCAGCCAAACACTAGCCTTATGTGTGCATGAATGGCACTGGACTTCTGAACCTCAGCAGTAAAGTGCAATTCTTGCACTGCTGAGGCTGATGCGACTCCTGATGCCAGTGATTGGCTACAGTGTTTATTTGAAAGCCAATGGCACATCATCATTTCTAGTCCAGTGGATACTGGAAATGTTGGCAGTAGCCATGGCACACTGAAACAGTAGGATCATTATAAGGTGAGTGAGTTTTCTTAATTTTTTAACACCTTCGCCTCTCCTTACCTCCTTTTGGTTGGATAAACCTTTCATCTCCAGGGCTATTTGTCATGCACTATGCTATGCTTAAAGTGTAGAGAAAAAAAGGGGTTGTAAGCACACACCAGCGCTACCGTAGTTACCGTAATTTCTATATTCTACTCCACTAAGTAATGAGCCTCTCACTCTCCCTTGTATTCTGCAGGGTAACAAGGGAACCCAGAGTGAGTCTTCGCTGGGTGCAGATAAAACAAGTACACTGCCCATACTCCACTTGTCAATAAATTTTTGAGGAATTTGGCCTTAAAGAAATATTTTTTTTAAAAAAAGATCAGAATAAAAAGAGTAATAATAATATAAACAAAAAAACAAAAATTAAAAGAAAGAGGAGTGTATAGTAAAAATGGAGGTAATTAAAGATCCATTCATTCATACAGAATTGAAAAATAAATCCCACTTCAATCCCATAAATGAATACTCAGACGCATTTAAAGCCTTCCAAACTCTGGTTACTCGGGATTTGAGGAAAATAAACCTCAAAAAGAGTGTAGGGGTACATAATTTGTCAAAAATCGAACAAGAAGGGATAAAATCTCTACAACTGAATAATGGAATTATTATCCGACCAGCAGACAAAGGGGGAGGCATAGTTATTTTAGATTATGAGAAATACCATCAGGAATCTATGCGCTTATTGACTGATTAAAAAAAACAGATAAAAGACTATTGTCTAACCCTGTAGGTGTATTCAAAAAAGAATTGAATCAACTAGTGAAAAAAGGCAAGGAAAGGGGGATATTAAAAGTAGATGAAAGTGTCTATATAATAATAACCAAAATCCAAGGACACCCATGTTCTACCATCTCCCCAAAGTACATAAATGCAAAATAAATCCACCTAGAAGACCCATAATATCGAGCATTGGAGGCCTGACCTCAAATCTATCAAAGTATGTAGATGTTTTACTACAAGAATGTGTGCAGGAACTCCCAGCATATCTAAAAGACATGAAACACATTCTTCAGTTATTAAAAGACATTAAGTGGGAGGAAGGCTATATTCTGGGAACACTTGACGTTACTTCGTTGTACACTGTGATAGGAAACAAAAAAGAAGAGAGGCAGCTGAGTTTTTTCTAGAAAATAGGAAACAAATGCCACGAGACCAGATTAACTTTGTAGGGGAATGCATTATGTTTATTTTAACACACAAATATTTTAAATATGAAAATAATTTTTATCTACAAACTTGGGGGACCGCGATGGGGACCAAGTTCGCAGCCATTTTCGCCAATTTATATATGGGAAGGTGGCATTTGTTCGCACGGGACACGAGCGATACAGTGCTCGTAACGAGCATGTTCGCTCATCTCTAGTTATAACAAAAATCAACTAGAAGGAATAAAACAAGAACTGGTGGAGTTAGACCGGGATCTACTAATAAGTAATAAAATAATCGAGAAGGACGCTACAATGAAATGGGGAAATGATTCCGGAAGAGACACCATCAAAATTCCAATAGTGACCCAATATAGTGGGAGGGAAAGGACCTTCAAAAATATTATTAGACGGTATTGGGATGTGCTGAAACAGGATAAAATAATAGGGGATAAATTACCAGAAAAACCCACCTTTACTTTCAGGAGAGCTAAAAATCTAGCCAACTTAATAGCTCCATCTATAAAAATTAACCACCAATTTTTGAGAAATAATGAACACAGATTAAAAGACAAAAAAGGCTTTTTCCCCTGTAAGACGTGTAAAAATTGCAAAAACAAAACAAAAGAATGCGGACCCGCAATAATACGGTCGTGTGAATGGGGCCTAAGAGACATACTGTGTACTCCATAAACTACAGAGTACCTTTGTGTCATTATCTCTTTGCTGTGATATTGACTTGAATACTTCTATGCAGCCGATTACACTGCTTCTTAACCTCTGTGTTTTTCCATTATTACCTCTCTGCCCTCCTAGAGCCAGAACTTTTTATTTTGCTGTTAAGTGCTTGTTTGTTTTTTGATATTAATGACACCATTTAATAATGCAGACAATGAAGCGGGAAGGAGTAGAAAAAAATCTAAATTCGGTTGAAGGGAGGGCATTCGGAGCCTCTGGTGCATGATCATGTGATGGGTTAAAGCTCACTCTGCCGAGCTTCCCATCACGAGAACATATGGGGAATCTCGCGTGACCTTGCTCTATCATGAGAAGAGGTGTTCGGTGACCATGCATCATAGTTATTACAGGTGAATGTGTTTACTTGGGGATATGCTGAGTGATTAGTCATTGAGAAACCAGTGGTCAACCTTGAGTTGGGGTATATAGGGAGAGCAGACAGTGAGTTTAGATACGCCCCCAGAAGGAAGAACTTAGTGGTAAAAGAACTGTACTTGCAGTTTAGGAGGGAGAACTGACTATATTGTGAGTCCATACTGCATATGCGTAATGATTTTATTAAAATTGTTTTTTATGATGTAATAAAGGATGTATTCATATTTGATGTGTGGTATTGTTCTTTTGGCAGTTTGTGCATTGTCACCACACAGTGGTTTATACTGTTTTGGTGGCCGGTTGTCTAAAACCGACCTATTATATTCTTTCTATGAGTTAGTACAATTACAAAAATACCACATTTATATAGTTTTTCTTGTGTTTTAATAAAGAAAATATATAAAACTTAGGGGGGAAAATAATTTCTTTTTTTTCATATTCTGATCTTCATATCTTTTTTTACAGTTATGTGTACAGAACTGCGTAGAGTTCACTTTTTGCAGGACAATCTGTAGTTTTTATTGATACCATTTTGAATTGTGTATGCCTTTTTGATCACTTATGATTCAGTTTATTTTCTGAGGTGAAGGGCAAATTGGCCATTTCGATACACTTTTGTTAAACCTTCCCTTTAAAAGTGGCTCTTCCCTTTACCTGGAAGGGTTAATAGTCTAGCAGACACATAGCGAATCCCTGCCTCCCAGCTTTAACAGAGAAGACTTGTTAAACGACATATAGTTTGTCAAGCCCCCAGTCTCTTCTCCTACTACTAGCTGGCACGATAAACATTCTTTAGATAAGGGATTTTGGATTCTGTGCAAAGCTGGTTGTATAATAATAATATAATAACAATTTATTGCTAATCAAAAATAAATGAATAAAAAATATATATTACAGTGTAAGGGATTGGACCTATTTTTGCTATGCCACACTGCCATAGCGACAGCCTCTTCGCGATGGCCTCTTCTCATACAAATGGATGAGGTGACTATTTTTTTTTTTTTACCGCCATTTCAGGGGAAATTGATTTGTTACTATGAAGTGTGAGTAAATTTGGCTTTGTGGCAAATCAAATTCTTTCTGAAATTCGGATCAAAGTCCACTTTGGATACTTTGATTTGCTCAACATATATAACCATACACTGTGCTGACGATAAAAACAGAGCATGAGGAAAGTGTGCAGATGACCCCAAATGAGGAGTATACCTTGGATAAGGTGTATCCTTTCTGGGATACATGTACCGCAGGGTGAGAACCTAGACTGTCGATCACCCAAATTACAAATGTTGATTTGAACATGCCATTGTCTCTTTGCATTGGAAATTTTCCTCCAAAAGATTGAACTGCTTCTTAATATTTTACCTTAGCGAGTACATAGCTGCAATCCCCATTAAAACTGTAACGGAATCCATCAAAGCTAGTAATATGTGATCCACCTTCAACTGAACAACTTCCTGTGCAGGAAAACTCTTTACACTTCCATTTTCCTCTGAAACAAGTACTATGGAAAAAAAAATATAATTCAGTATTTCATATATATATATATATATATATATATATATATATATATATATATATATATATATATAATCATGAACATACAAGGGAAGATTTATCACATTTTTAGCCAGTTTCTCAGTCATTTGGGTCATTGTCTTCCAACAAGGCAGCACAGGATCATTGTCATTAGGCCAACTAACATGGGAATTCTGTATCTTTACAAATATCAGATTCCCAGCACTGCTAACTTAATTATTTTTTGTTCTTTCCATTACTGGCAGAACAAATGACAAAATCACTTGGTACTCTCATTGTCCATTAATTCAGTCATTGTTACATTGTTACAGTCCTAAGCATATCGATTGTCGTTACCATTCTCGGCATGGATTACTGAAAGAGGATCCTGGTGTGTAAAGCTCACTGTTATAGACACAGTAACACTCCTCTTGGGGGATACAGCCGTTGTTATTTATGTCATCAAGCACAGTTCCTAAGTAAAAATACATGTTTTTATTAACAATCAGTAAGTGTTAGAACAAGGGTGAATGTGTGAACATTTAAAGACAATATGCAAGGCTTAAACATTTATGACCGATCTGTGAGTGTAACCAAATCTGGGATTTTTGAGATCCATGAATTTTTGCATTCAGTGGACTCTTTGAGTGTGCTACCAACAGCTTGATATATGGAATATTCTCAGTATAGGGTAGGTCATCAAAATCAAATTGGAAAGGGTATGACTCCTAACACCCTGCTGATCAGATAGTGGTAGGGGCCTGTTACATTCATATGAGCATTTCGGCCTCTTCCTTGGCCTATGACATCATGTTCATCATTCACAAGGCCATTCTGCAGTCCATTCCAAATCAAGTAAATGAGACAGAACTCAAATACCAAGTACAGCTGCTATACAATGTAGGCACTGTGATGGGTATACTATAAAGAGGCCACAGCCTTCCTTTGAGCACTATGACTCCTTCAAATAACTTAGTGGTGCTGGGAGTTGGAACCTCACTGATCTGATACTGATGATCTGTCTTCACAGCAATACTTATGTCCTGGACAACCTCTTTCAATTATAGATTAGTAGCAGATATAAAAATATGTATGATATACAGTACAGACCAAAAGTTTGGACACACCTTCTCATTCAAAGAGTTTTCTGTATTTTCATGACTATGAAAATTGTAGATTCACACTGAAGGCATTAAAACGATGAATTAACACATGTGAAATTATATACTTAACAAAAAAAACTACTGAAAATATGTCTTATATTCTAGGTTCTTCAAAGTAGCCACCTTTTGCTTTGATTACTGCTTTGCACACTCTTGGCATTCTCTTGATGAGCTTCAAGAGGTAGTCACCTGAAATGGTATTCCAACAGTCTTGAAGGAGTTCCCAGAGATGCTTAGCACTTGTTGGCCCTTTTGCCTTCACTCTGCGATCCAGCTCACCCCAAACCATCTCGATTGGGTTCAGGTCTGGTGACTGTGGAGGCCAGGGCATCTGGCGTAGCACCCCATCACTCTCCTCCTTGGTCAAATAGCCCTTACACAGCCTGGAGGTGTGTTTGGGGTCATTGTCCTGTGGATAAATAAATGATGGTCCAACTAAACGCAAACCGGATTAAATAGCATGCCGCTGCAAGATGCTGTGGTAGCCATGCTGGTTCAGTATGCCTTCAATTTTGAATAAATCCCCAACAGTGTCACCAGCAAAGCACCCCCACACCATCACACCTTCTCTTCCATGCTTCACTGTGGGAACCAGGCATGTAGAGTCCATCGTTCACTTTTTCTGCGTCGCCCAAAGACACGGTGGTTGGAACCAAAGATCTCAAATTTGGACTCATCAGACCAAAGCAGATTTCCACTGGTCTAATGTCCATTCCTTGTGTTCTTTAGCCCAAACAAGTCTCTTCTGCTTGTTGCCTGTCCTTAGCAGTGGTTTCCTAGCAGCTATTTTACCATGAAGGCCTGCTGCACACAGTCTCCTCTTAACAGTTGTTATAGAGATGTGTCTGCTGCTAGAACTCTGTGTGGCATTGACCTGGTCTCTAATCTGAGCTGCTGTTAACCTGCGATTTCTGAGGCTGGTGACTCGGATGAACTTATCCTCCGCAGCAGAGGTGACTCTTGGTCTTCCTTTCCTGGGGCGGTCCTCATGTGAGCCAGTTTCTTTGTAGCGCTTGATGGTTTTTTTGACTGCACAATTTTTCGGACTGACTGACCTTGATTTCTTAAAGTAATGATGGGCACTCGTTTTTCTTTAATTAGCTGCTTTTTTCTAGCCATAATACAAATTCTAACAGTCTATTCAGTAGGACTATCAGCTGTGTATCCACCTGACTTCTGCCCAACTCAACTCATGGTCCCAACCCCATTTATAAGGCAAGAAATCCCACTTATTAAACCTGACAGGGCACACCTGTGAAGTGAAAACCATTTCAGGTGACTACCTCTTGAAGCTCATCGAGAGAATGCCAAGAGTGTGCAAAGCAGTAATCAAAGCAAAAGGTGGCTACTTTGAAGAACCTAGAATATAAGACATATTTTCAATTGTTTCACACTTTTTTGTTAAGTATATAATTCCACATGTGTTAATTCATAGTTTTGATGCCTTCGGTGTGAATCTACAATTTACATAGTCATGAAAATACAGAAAACTCTTTGAATGAGAAGGTGTGTTCAAACTCTTAGTCTGTACTGTATTTCATTTGGGATTTTCAACTTCCAACACCTACAGTTCCTATAATGTTGTTGGCAGGCGCTTTCCTTTTCCTCCTTTTCAGTCCTAAGCAATTATATCAGTAAGGCAAATAATAGAAGATTGGGAGGATTGGGGTGAAGGGGGAGGGAGGGTATGACATAAACTGAAGTGATCAGATGCCTGCTTGGCTCCTGGGTGCTGACCATGCACCTCTTACTCCATGCACCTCTCACTGCAAAGCCTGCCTACGAAAAAGAGTACATAGGCACTTTAAAATGTAAAAAGGTATGTCAGTTCAAGTTCTTGGTACACTAATACCTTAAGCAGTAATTGAGGGTATTTTTGCAAAAATAAGTATACATTAAAGTTTGAATAAAGCTCCGTATCTTTTAAGTGTTGGAGAAAAGAATGACAATACAAAAGAAAAATCTGTTTACCTGGTGGACAAAAGCAACCATCAGTGCCGTGGTCTTCACAAACCTCGGTTCTGTCTGTATTGGAACATGTATTGGGGCAAGGGGAGCCACTTTCTTGGTATACCATATTAAGGGGGCATGACTGGGCTGAAAACACAATAAGACATTAGCTTTGGTTACAACAGGTAATGCAGCAAAAAACAGTTTATCGAATATAGTAACTATTGTCATGCAATGGGCCCCAGGAGAAGATGTTGCAATCTTACAGTCTACTGAAGATTGTCTTATTTAGAAAACCGTCTTTCAAATACTCTATTATGGAATTTTGGTTAATAGTGAAAAGATGATATAAAAGAGATTGGAGGACTTGGTATGTCCATACATTACATACGTTGTCCATTGTTAAATGATGTGTAATGCTTAACTTCGCCCAGCATTGGACTGGCCCATTAGAGAAGCAGCAGATCTTCTGGTCAGCCCAGGCTCTGATACTATAGGGGGCTCCAAAAGCCAGAGAAAAGAAAACATTTGAAATGGCCTTTGGAGACAATAAATTGGCACTAGGGTCTACTTCTTTGAATCAAAACCATTAAACTTTATTGATGATATGGGATTTGGATCCCGATAATTATTGTCTCTGGTGGGTCCAAGGAGCCCCAGTCTGATCCTGATTTCCCTTGTGATGGTGCTGCAGGGAAACTGAGCAGTTACTGCTGATCTGTTGCCACCATTGTGATAGCCTGTGAGCAGCTTATTATCAGATGAGGACTTTTTTTCAGAAAAGCATATCATCCAAAGTGCTCGTGCCTTGCAACGTTGGTGGTCCTTGTTTCAAATCCAACCAAGGACATCTGCATGTATAGCTTCTGCCTTTAATGGATTTTAATTGACTTTCAAAGGAAGTCTGTGACCTCCAAAATCTGTTCCAAAGTATTGCAAATTGGCATGTAGGTGTCCAAAAACATAACCAGACCTTTCTTGTGAAAATCTGGTCCTCTAATCATGAGAAATGTTTTTTTTTTAATATTTATGCAAATAATGTTTTTAGCACACAATTAACATGGACATGGATGCTCCATTTGGTGAACCTCCACTCTTCCATAAAGGTAGCCAGTATCTGCCTTCTCGTTTGATATAGAGTCCTTGAGATTTCAGAGCCAGTGGCAATGACACAGGGAAAGCCAGGTGCACAGAAAGGAGTGGACCCACCCAAGGTGCTCAAAAACCTTATTTGAAAATTAAAGAGGTTGCCCGGTCCCAAAATCATAATTCTTTTTATGCGCTCCTAACCCCCCTCACCATGCATACAGATGCCCCCAATACCTGTTTTTCATGTCTGAGCTTTCCTTCCCCCCTGGAAGACATCACATTATCCTGGCAGATCTGTTTACTTTCTCCCCTTCCTGTTTTGTTGAATACATAACTTTATTGCTACACAAGACTGGCTGCACAGCACAGAGATGAGTCACAGGCTGGACACACCCCCACACTGCTTTGTCTGCAGCAGCTACACTCACAACTCCTGTGTCCATCTTTCTACATCCAGACATCAATCTACTTCTCACTCAGTGTGTAAATCTCATCACTGACAGTCCACAGGCTCTGCCATCACATGTGTATCTAATCCTATCCTGTGTGCTACAGCCTGCTGAGATGTGTATCTAATCCCATCACTGACCGTCCACAGGCTCTGCCCTCACATGTGTATCTAATCCTATCCTGTGTGATACAGCCTGCTGAGCTGTGGATCTAATCTTATCACTGACAGTCCACAGGCTCTGCCTTCACCATTTCCAGAGTGTGATAAACAGCTGGAAGCAGCAAGCATATCCAATCACATCTGTATCTAATCCTATCATGTATGTGTGTGCTTGATACATATCCTGTTGTATGCGATACTGCCTGCTGAAGTGTGTATCTAATCCTATCTTTTATGATATAGCCTGCTGAGCTGTGTATCTAATCCCATTTTGTATGATACAGCCTGCTGAGCTGTGTATCTAAGCCCTTATCCACACGACCATATCCGCTAAATAAAGATACTGTCCGTGTGTGACCCACATTTTTTTTGCAGTTCCATTGATTTCTATGGGTTTTAGATCTGCATTCTGAGGACCTGAATAAGACATGTTCTATCTTTTAAAGAGCTGACATATGGATGTGGAGAACACATGGACGTGGTCATCAGTGTGCTTTCCACATCCGTATATTAGCACAGCAAAAGAGAGAACATGTCCTATTCCGGTCCGCATAATACAGATCTGAAATCCATAGAACTCAATGGCTCTGGAAAAAAAATACACATCTCACACAGGCAGTATCCTTATTTAGCCTATCTGCTACTTGGAGACAGTAGAACAGTGCCCCCGTAACAGTGACATCCACAGTGACCTCATAACAGTGACCTCCACAGTGCTCCCATAACAGTGACATCCACAGAGACCCCATAACTGTGACATCCACAGTGCTCCCATAACAGTGACATCCACAGAGACCCCATAACAGTGACATCCACAGAGACCCCATAACAGTGACATCCACAGAGACCCCATAACAGTGACATCCACAGAGACCCCATAACAGTGACATCCACAGTGACCCCATAACAGTGACATCCACAGAGACCCCATAACAGTGACATCCACAGCTCCCCCATAACAGTGTCATCCACAGTGCCCCCATAACAATGCCCCCAAAGTGCCCCTGACATCCACAGTGCCCACATGCCATGTGGCCATGCCATGCTTATGACATCCACAGTGCCCCTTATGACATCCACAGTGCCCCCAAGTGCCATCCACAGTGCCCCTGACATCCACAGTGCCCCCAAAGTTCCCATGTGCCATCCACAGTGCCCCTAATGACACCTATGTGCCATCCACAGTGCCCCTAATGCCATCCACAGTGCCCCCATGTGCCATCCAGAGTGCCCCCAAAGTGCCCCATGTGCCATCCACAGTGCCCCCAAAGTGCCCATGTGCCATCCAAAGTGCCCAACATCCACAGTGCCCACATGCCATCCATAATGCCCCCAAAGTGCCCATTATGACATCCACAATGCCCCCAAAGTGCCCCCATGTTCTATAAACAGTGCCATCCATAGTGCCCCTGACATCCACAGTGCCCGCAAAGTGTCCATACACCATCTACAGTGCCATCCAAAGAGCCGCCCATTTGCCAGCTCCCCCCAATGACCTCCACAGCATATTGACATAGCGATCAGCCTCTGTGGCTGATCGCTATGCTGTCACTCATGTACAGGCAGCCCGTAATGCAGAGTTGCCAGGACACAGGAGAAACCGGCACATGCGCAATGAGTACTGTGAACTGCGCATGCGCCGGGAAGGAAGACGGAGGCGGGCGCTTGGACTTGCAGGAGGCGGTGACTTCATTAGTGACAATCCGTCTCCTGCAAAGGCAAAGACAAGAAGACCGGATGCCAGGGAGACGGACCTCGACCGGAAGCAAAGAAAAGGCAGCAAGAGGGACCACGTGACCGGGATGAAGAGATCCACAACGTCTGCGCTGTGGAAGGTAAGTATGTGACTAATAATATTTATTCCAAAGGTTAGCCTAAACTTTGAAAGAAAAAAAATTACTGGAGAACCTCTTTAAGAGGAGTGGAATTTCACAAGAAAAGGAATGTTTATGTTTCAGTGGACCTACATTACAAAGCGGTATGCCTTTGATACTGATTAAGAACATTTTTGTTTGAAATGCGTCAACTGCTGGTGGAGGGTCAGTATCTGTAAGTTATTGCTATTTTAAAAAATAAAGTGCATTTGAAGATTTAAAGTGTTTGATTCACTCTTGGTTTTTCATGAATGGACTTACTTGGCCCCATCTGTGCACAGGAGTTCTTATATAAAAGATGAGCTGGGCAATTCTCATTTATGATTTTAACCCCTTCAAGCGACAGCTAGTGTGGACCAAATGCCGGCGGAGCCCCATTTTTCAAATCTGACATGTGTCACTTTATGTGGTAATAACTTTGGAACTCTTTTACTTATCCAGGCCATTCTGAGATTGTTTTCTCATCACATATTGTACTCCATAACAGTGGTAAATTTGAGTCAAAATATTTTATTCTTATTTATAAAAAATACCAAATATACCAAAAATTTAGAAAAATTTGCACATTTCCAAATGTCAATTTCTCTACTTTTAAAATACATAGTAATACCTCCAAAAATAGTTATTACTTTAAATTCCCTATGTGTCTACTTCAGGTTTGGATCATTTTGAAAATTACATTTTATTTTTTTGGGATGTTAGAAGGATTAGAAATTTATAAGCAAATCTTGAAATTTTTTTACAAAATTTCCAAAACCCACTTTTTAAGGACCAGTTCAGGTCTGAAGTCACTTTGTGAGGCTTCCATCATAGAAACCACCCAAAAATTACCCTATTTTAGAAACTACACCCCTCAAGGTATTCAAAACTGATTTTACAAACGTTATTAACCCTTTAGGTGTTCCACAAGAATTAAAGGAAAATGTAGGCAAAATTTCCGAATTTCACTTTTTTGGCAGATTTTCCATATAAATCATTTTATTCCGAGAATAAAGCAAGGGTTAGCTGCCAAACAAAACTCAATAATTATTACCCTGATTTTGTAGTTTACAGAAAATGTCCCATTTGTGATCATAAACTGCTGTACAGGCACATGGCAGGGCGCAGAAGGAAAGGAACGCCAGGGCAGATTTCACTGGAGAAATTTTAAGTTGGCATGTTACATTTGATGCACCCCTAGAGTAGGAAACTCCAAAAAACGGACCCCATTTTGGAAACTACGGGATAAGTTGTCAGTTTTGTTAATACTATTTTAGGGTACATACGATTTTTGGTAGCTTTATATTACACTTTTTTGAGGCAAGGTAACAAAAACTAGCAGTTTTGGCATTGTTTTTATTTTTTGTTATTTACAACATTCATCTGACAGGTTAGATCGTGTGATATTTTTATAGAGCAGGTCGTTACGGATGTGGCAATATCTAATATGTATACTTTTTTTATTTATTTAAGTTTTACACAATATTTTTGAAGCCCAAAAAAAAAATCATGTTTTAGTGTCTCCATAGTCAGAGAGCTGTAGTTTTTTTTTATTTTTTTGGGCAATTGTCTCAGGTAGGGGCTCATTTTTTGCGGGACGAGATGACGGTTAGATTGGTACTATTTTTGGGGGCATATGTTTTTTTAATCGCTTGGTATTACATTTTTTTGTGATGAAATGTGACAAAAAATGGATTTTTTTAGACAGTTTTTATTTTTTACGATGTTCACCTGAGGGGAGAGATCATGTGATATTTTTGTAGAGCAGGTTGTTATGGACGTGGCTATACCTAACATGTATACTTATTTTTATTTATTTAAGTTTTACACAATAATATCATTTTTGAAACAAAAAACAAATCATGTTTTAGTGTCTCCATAGTCAGAGAGCTGTAGTTTTTTATTTTTATTTTTAGGGCGATTGATGTAGGGTCTCATATTTTGCGGGACGAGATGACGGTTTGATTGGTACCATTTTGAGGTAAATACGCCATTTTGATCGCCTGCTATTACACTTTTTGTGTGGCAAGGTGACAAAAAATGGCTGTTTTGGTAAAGCTTTTTTTAAAAAAATAAAAATTTGCATACACCTGGCGGGGTGGACAATGTGATGCTTTTATAGAGCCAGTCAATACGGCTGCGGCGATACCTAATATGTGTACTTTTTCTTTTCTTTTTACTTTTTTTTTACTTCATTTGGGGAAAAAGGGCGCTTTTTTTTACTTTTTTTTAACTTTATTTTTTTTACTTTTTTACACTTTTTACTTTCTTTTTACACTTTTTTTACTTTCTTTTTACATTTTTCTATTTATTTATCAAGACCCATTTGGATCTAGAAGATCCAGTGGGCTTGAAGACTATACAGTGCATTGCAATAGTCATTTATTGCAATGCACTGAATCAGTGCTACACTAAGGCTGATCAGACCCTGAGGGTCTAATCAGCCTTAGGTACGTGGCAGCCAGGACGCTTTTGTAAAGCGTCCGGTTGCCATGGTAACCATCGGGCCACTGCAGCAGCGGCGGTCCGATGGAAGAGAGAGGGAGATCCCTTCCTCTTAACCCCATGGATGTTGTGGGCGGCTACTGACCGCAGCATCTTTGAGGTTAAACAGCTGAAATTGGTGCCAGCACCAATTTCAGCTGTAGCAGCAGTGTGTGAGCTGTAATTACAGCTTACATTCTTTGCTGTTGGCAGCGGCTCCGATCCTGAGCCGCTGCCATCACATAATACAGCGCAGGAGGGGGCAGAAGGAGGCAACCGGGGAGCACTACAAAGAAGGGGGGCACTACAAGGGGGGGGGCGTTATTTATATTTTCAAAATTATATGGGGGCACAGGAGACATCTTACCTGGTTTCAGGCTGCGATCCCCAGAGTGGAGATCGCAGCCTGAAACCGGCATTTTAGCAATGAAGCGCTGGATTGGTTAGTTTGATTGGTTAGTCGGAGCGCTTGCCGGCAAGGGACCACTCTGATTGGTCCCTTGCCGGCTTCCCCGAGGTCTCTGCTCTCCGGGAGAGCGGAGACTCCGGGGCTGTGACACTTTATAGTGTCACAGTCCCGATAAGCAGTTTGGACGTAACTGTGCGTCCTAATGCCGCAACTTACTTGCACTTTGGACGTACAGTTACGTCCAAATGCGCCAAGGGGTTAAAGATCACAGATTTCTTTTATGGGGGCCTGCCTCTATTATGACGATCAAAGACAGAAAAGAACTAGAAGTTTACTCAGCCAGGTGTATAAATTTGGCCTTTTACATGAAGTCTCCTTACAGCATTTATGTATTATTATTTTGTATTAGTTCTATGCTTCTTTACACTTACGGCACATTGTTGGGGTTCTCCAGTTCCCAGGGATTCCACCAGCGTGAGTACACTGCCGCGAATATTCAGTAAACACACTGCACAGACAGGCTGTTTTAACCTCAGCACCACACTGACAGAGGTCCTGCACGCACATATCTATGTAATCCATAGGTTCTAGAATGGTGTTACAATCGGAGAAGGCGGCAGAGGTCAGAATATTCTTACATATTTCACCCTGTATCAAAGACATATGTGTTAATGGTATGAACTCACTTTACTTTTAACAATAATATTTCACAAACTACCATGTTTATAATATAGTAGAAAACTAAATCTTATCTTAAAAATAGGAGGACAGCTACAAATAGGTAGACATTTACAAATGGTTTTTACATCTTTGGGCCAATAGTCTTCACAGCATTGGTGCAGATGAAGTCATCGCGGCAGACTAGCATTACTTGGTATGGAAAAGGGCCTGCTGACTGGTGCTCCTGACATGTATGAGGGTCAAGACGGGAGTTTTGCAGGAACATAAGTGGCCCAGAAGTCTGGTAATTTGGTTATAGACATGGGGAATCAGCAATGTTGTCTACCCTGTGACATGTCTGTGTCTGGCCTTTTTTTGGCACGTAGGAATATGTATTAAATAAAGAAGAAAATGTTTGAGAAGATTGAATGCTGTCAGCTTTACTTTACATGTTTATGTATGATCATGATGTGTGCCTCATGGTTACTGGTTTTATGTCAGAACTAGAGATGAGCAAATCAAAGCTGACAAAGTGGAATTCGATCAGAATTTCAGGAATTATTTGATTCGCACCGAATCTGAATTTCCTGACAATTCGTGGTAACAAAACATTTTTTGCCCACTAAAATGGCAGCTGCACGTGTTTCGACATGGAGCAAGGAACATGAGGGAGGGAGGGATCACCCACAATTCCATGCATGCAGCCAATCAGCAGCCAGCGAGCCCTGTGATGTCACATCCCTATAAATACCCTCAGCCATTTTGGATTCTGTCATTCTACAGTGAACTTAGTGCAGGGATAGACGTTTGCAAGCGCTAGGGAAGGTGTTAGAAAACCTCATCAAAAGCACAAATTGCGGAATAGAAGTGTAGGGAAAGGATAGGGAGGGAAGTATTGAAGCAGAACGGGCTTTTATTGGAGTGTTTAGAGACAGTGTGAGATATGGAAAGAAGTACAACAACAGGGTAATAGGAAAAATCATATTACACCTTGGTTTCAGTAACTGGGATTAAAAATTGCCATGCTACAGCTGCTATGTCAGGTTTGCCTCTGTAATTCTGATTATTGGGGTGTTGTTAACCCTTGTGCGCTGTAGTTACATATAGTACAGCACTTTTTTGCTGTTTTAGTGTTGGAAAACAGAAAAGGCTTATTAGCTGTGGTGTGGTGAAGTGGGAAAATGACAGCCCTTTGTAGCATGGATTAGTGGCTATAAAAAGTTTTAGTTGGTGTACAGCGCCAAAGTTATTTATTGGCAAACATACTGGCCTTTATTACTGGTGCGAAAAAACGTATTATTCGCTCTGTGCTAAAGTGGGAAAGTGACAGCCCTTTGTAGCGTTTAGTAGTAGCAAAAAAATGTTGATTTGGCCTACAGCGCCAAAGTTATTTATTGGCAAACCTACTGGCGTTTATTATTGTTGCCAAAAAAACATATTATTCTCTCTGTGCTAAAGTGGGAAAGTGATAGCCCTTTTTTAGCGTGTATTAGTGGCAAAAAAAGTTAGTTTAGTTGGCGTACAGCGACAAAGTTATACACAGTAAAGTGTTCTATCAGCTTCTAGAGTTATTAGTGCACTAGTGCGCATAACTGTTGTCGTGGCCGCGTTGTTTTCGCCTGTCTCCATGGAGGATAGACGCCTTGGATGTCGGCCCCCGCATCCTTTTGCGGAGTGTTGCTCTCCTTGGGTCAGCCTCGGGGGAAGGGCGGAAGCAGTATTACGTGGCAGGTGGCGATTTGTCATGCGCTGTCATGTGGTTAGAATGACGCTCCGGTCAGCTGATGAAAAATATAGATGGTTATTGGCCCATGCTCCGTTAACAGATGGGTGGGCAAATCCTCCTGAAGAAGCAAGTACGCAAAACACGCGTAGAGGGGTGGATGCTACTGTAGCCATAACTACCGCACAGTACGTTATTTACTAGGATCGCATAGCTGTTTACTGACTTCTGTAATGATATAGGTTTTACAGTAGACTTTAGCTATACACATTGAGGTTAGTAGCACAGGACTTGTGACCTTTATCAACATATAGGCGCATTGAATTGCAATTTTTTGATACATTGGGCAATGCATTCATTGCTATTATTACTTGATCTTTGGCTATTTGTAGCGTCCTTTATTGGCCTCCTTACTATTATTATGTTTATTATTTACTTTTAATCACATCCAAATAAAATAATATATTTTTAAGGAATTTAATGATACTTATTTTTTCTTGGTTATATATTGGTTAATTAGGTATCTCCTTGTGATTTTTTGAATATCACGTAATGACCGTATAGTGTTGTGTAACTGATTTTTCTATTTTTTCATAACAGATATTGGGGTCTATAATGGATGTAGGAGCTAGAGAACAAGCCTGGCTCACACAAGCTAAAAGTATTTTTAGTAAGGAATCCAATTTGGTTTTTAAGGACACTACACAGAAGGCAAAAAAATTAGTGAGGAACAGCAAAAATGTATTGTATTAAAAAACTAAGGTTTGGTGGAATAAAGCGTGACTGCAAAATTTTAATAAGATGATTATCCCTCGAAGATTGAGGCTTCAAAAATTCCCAAACTTTGGACTTGATGATGAAGATTTGGAAGAAAAATGGGAACAAGTGGCCTCAAAATTCTCCTTTGATTTTATGAAAATAATCATGGAAGTTAACAGTAGAAAATTGGAACAGCTGGAAATCGAAATAGACCAATTACAAAAACAAATGGAAAGAGAATTCACTACTGAAAGCATTCAGAAGTTCAAAGAAGAGATGACTAATAATTTCACGATATGGGATGAAAGAAATCACAGCACAAAAAATAAAAAAGTTTCCACGAGATTTGGCTAATTATAACAATAAAAACGTATTTAAATGGCAAAGGAATGCAATAGATAATACTCCCCTGTCCAGAACTTCGTCCTTTTCGTCCTTAAATTGCCTTGTTGAGGAGAATGTGAAGAAGAGGGAAGAAGGGGCGCAGAGATTGGATAGAACCTGCAAAAAGTGGGCTACTAGAAATCAAGGAGGAAAACATAAATTTGAAGAAAAAATGGAAAATGGAAATAAAAAAGGCAAAGAGGATCACTTGTAGGTAATCAATCTCTCCACAATTACAGTAACTGATGATCAAATTAAGGTTTTAGAAAAAGGTCTAAGCTTCTCTCCCTCTTCCAATATGGATCATTTTACAGTAATCAAAGATGTACATCTTTTTGCAAGAAAATTGCTTTTAAAAAGACTACATTATAGAAATTGGTGAAGAAATATTTACTATGATCCATTGAAGAGAAGGAGGCTTTGAAATTATTGGAGGATTTAGCTAATGATTATGAGGAACATGAGCAGGTAAGTTTAGTACCTAAAGAGATCATGAAAAAATCACAGGCATTTCCTAAGTTTAATATTTGTCTGGCAATAGATATTTGTGTTAAATTAGTGTGTGAAGATTTAACACAATTGAAAAAATCAGGTGGGGGTAAAAACCTCAGTAGAGTGGAGATAAAGGCACTCAATGAGTTAAAGAAAATCAAAGGAATTGTGATCAACCAGGCTAACAAACGGGGAAATGTTGTGGTCTGACCCTCTGAAATGTATGAGAAACATGTCTTTAAATTATTACAAGACAAAACATGCTATAGGAATCTTCCAGCTAATCCACTTCCGATTTTTCTGAATAAATTGCTCTGCATACTAGAAGAGGCACAACAGGAGAATATTATTACAAAGAAAGTGAAAGAGATGTTGTGGAGTATCCATCCAAGAATCCCGACATTTTACATAATTCCAAAGATCCATAAGAATAGTCAGGATCCCCCGGGAAGACCTATTGTGGTGGGTAAAGGCGGTCTTTGCGAAAATGTCTGTTGTTTTATTGATTTCCATCTAAAACAATTGGTAGTGAATTTACCATCGTTTATACAGGATACTACTGCGGCTCTAAATAGGTTGGAGAACATCCATGTTGAGGACAACTTGTAAATTGTGACAGCGGACATAGAATCCTTATACACAAGCATTTGTCAGAAGATGGTTTGAGAGCGGTGTCTGGTTTCCTTAAAGGTAACAATTATGATCAGCAATTTAATAACTTTATTGTCCAGTTACTGGATTTCGTTTTGAAGCATAATTTCTTTATATTCAAAGATAGGTTTTATTTACAAACACAAGGTGTTGCAATGGGGGCCACATGTGCCCCATCGTATGCAAACCTTTTCCTTGGTGCCTGGGAGAGAAAATTGTTTCATGATGAGACCATCCAGGGGATTTACAAAGTACAGAATTGGATGAGGTATATAGATGACGTTTTGTTCTTTTGGGAAGGTACTATTGAAGAGCTGATTATATTCATGGAAACATTGAATAAGAATAATCTCAACATAAAACTTACGTTCCAGGCATCAAGAGAAGTTGACTTCCTCGATTTGAAGAGCAAAGTGGATAATATGGGCAAATTGATGACTGACATCTATAGGAAACAAACGGTGGTGAACGCATTACTACATGCAGATTCAACACACCCACGTTCCACCATCAATGGGATTCTGACTGGTCAGTTTTTCAGATTAAAAAGGATATGTTCGGATGATACACAATATCAAAATCAGGTAATGGACTTGAAAAGAAGATTCAAAGAAAGGGGATACAGTAATAGACAGATTAATAAAATGGTAAAAACAGCGAGGACAAAATTACTATGCCCCAATAAAACAGAAATTAAGAATTCGGGTGAACAAACACATTTTATAACGGGATTCAACAAACAATGGAGGCAAATTAATGAAATACTAAACCAACATTGGGCAATCTTGAGTACGGATGTGACTCTTAGAAAATGTATCATGGACAGACCTTTAATGACGGCCAGGAGATCAAGAAATTTGAAAGACATGTTAGTTCACAGTCATTATGTGCCTCCGGCAGTAGAAAGAACAAGTGAACCTATAACTGGATCTTATCCCTGTGACTCTTGCAAAGCATGTACAAACATGGATAGGTCTAAAACCTTTGTGACTTCAGATAGTAGAAGAAAATATGAGATCAGAGAATTCATCTTATGCTCCTCTATGGGTGTGGTTTATTATGCCACGTGCCCATGTGAAAAAATCTATGTGGGCCTTACAACGAGGGAATTGAGAAAAAGAATAAGCGAACATGTGAGAGACATTGAAAAAGTTAAGGATGAAACAGATATGACGGTGTTGAAGACCATTCCCAAACATTTCAAGATTTTTCATAAATGCAATTCCAATTTGTTAAGATTTAAGGGCATTGACATGATCCATCTGGGACTGAGAGAAGGTGATAAAGGGAAAAGACTCGCCCAGATGGAAAGTAGGTGGATCTTTTTATTAGATACACTGGCTCCCAAAGGTCTTAATGAAAGTTTGGGATTTAGTGCCATTCTGTAGGATATTAGTGTCATTTAGAGGGGTTAGTGCCTTGTTTTATTTATTATTTTATGATATTGGCTTTTGTGGTATGGATAATAATTTTAATCACTTTTTTTGTTTGATTGATTTTTAGACTTAGTTATGTTACGAACAACAAAAGCGGTATGTAGTTTGAAGAAATACTATCCAGTTTGCACCAGAATTATTCATCGGCATGGAGAAAGAAGAATAGAATGGAAGTAATGAGGAAGAGTGATATATTAAGGCCCCCTTAATATAATACGGGGCCCAATTCAAAATGTCTATACTTGTCCGTGCGTGCAGACAAGTATAAGACCTGCTTCATCGGAGCCGCAGCATAGAGCTAGCTCCGTGCGGCGGCTCCCTGCTCCATAGAGGTGAATGGGGCCGCATCTATTCCGCAATATTGCGGAATAGATACGGCCCCATTCACATGGTCATGTGAATGGGGCCTAAGGAAGAGAAAGAGGAAGGAAAGTAAAAGCAGAACTGAAAAGGGAAAATAAATTTAAAATTATTACAAAAATTTTTTTTTCTTTTTTTTCTCTCACTGGTTAGTGCAAGTTTTATGTATTATCTGATATATGAATTGAGATATTAGTTTTTAGTTATTATAAATTGGTGTTATAATGTTTATTTATAACCTTGGTATGGGGTTAATAGTATTTCTCACCCATAGTATTTTTTGATTATCACTATTATAAAATGATTATTATTTGCATATTTAATTCATGTATTTTTCTATTATCACTATTTACATAATGAAGCAGGCGGCGATGTGTCATGCGCCGTCATGTGGTTAGGATGACGATCCGGTCAGCTGATGAAAAATATAGATGGTTATTATACGGGTGGGTAAATCCTCCTTCATCTCCTCCTGAAGAAGCAAGAACGTGAAACGCACGTAGAGGGGTGGACGCTACTGTAGCCGTAACTACCGCACAGTATCTTATTTACTAGGATTGCATAGCTGTTTACTGACTTCTGTAATGATATAGGTCTTCCAGTAGACTTTAGCTATACACATTGAGGTTAATAGCACAGGACTTGTGACCTTTATCAACATATAGGCACATTGAATTGCAATTTTTTGATACATTGGGCTATGCATTCATTGCTATTATTACTTGTATAGCGGTTGATCTTTGGCTATTTGTAGCGTCCTTTTATTGGCCTCCTTACTATTATGTTTGTTATTTACTTTTAATCGCATCCAAATATAATATTATATTTTTAGGAATTGAATGATACTTATTTTTTCTTGGTTATATGTATATATTGGTTAATTAGGTATCTCCCTGTGATTTTTTTAAATATCACGTAATGACCGTATAGTGTTGAGTGGCGTTTATTACTGTTGCAAAAAAAAACTATTATCTACTCTGTGCTGAAGTGAGAAAATTATAGCACTTTGTAGCGTGTAGTAGTGGCAAAAAAAAAAGGTTGATGTGGCCTACAGTGCCAAAGTTATATATTGCCAAACCTACTGGTGTTTATTACTGTTGTAAAAAAAAACTGTTATTCGCTCTGTGCTTAAATTTTGTCAAACCTTCTGTCATTTATTAGTGGTGGCAAAAGACTTATTAGCCGTTGTGTGGTGAAGTGGGAAAATTATAGCCCTTTGTAGCGTGTTTTAATTTCCTTTTTATTTATTTATTTGATCTAACAGCATGTCAGAGAAGTGACAGACCCTGCACAGGGGAGTGGCATAGGCCTAAATGTTTCTTGTGTAGGCACAGGTCGTAGCAGAGTAAGGGGGTGTGGCAGCAGGGGTCACTTTAAGAGGCCTGAGCTCCCGGTGTCATCTAGCGGTTTGGTCTTGACCAGCAACCCAGTGGTTCTTGAATGGTTGACACGGTCTTCGACTTCGTCCCAAATGACGTCAGACACCCCCAGCCAAAAATCGGTGGGTTTGTCAGACACAACCCTCAGTTGGCATGGGCCGGGAGCAGGCCCGGTGCGCTCACCTGTACTCAACCCGCTCTGTCCTTTTCTGTTCCCTCAGCCAGAGAAGTAATGTATACTGTGGGCTCAGCTCCAACTTTACAGCGAGGACGAGCTACTGGAGGACAGTCAGCAGCTACTGGCCAGGCAAGATGTGGACGAGACATCTGCAGCTTCCTCAGTTAGGCAGGCAAGTAGTGATAAGTAGAGTGGCGTGGGAGCTAGGGTTGCATGTAGTCAGGCTCCTTACTCACAGACAATCAAAGCTGATCGCACTTGGGAGCCGGGTGAATTAGGGGCTTCATCATCATCAGGAGAAGAGGGTGGCAGCTTGCCCATGAGGCAGCGACAAAGCCAGCAAGTCGCTAGTGTGGTCGGGAGTCAGCAGGGTGGCAGCAGTGGGAGGTCAGTAGCCAAACGTGCCTGAGGTAGACTACCCTCTTTGTAGGAGCCTACCAGGCCGGAAAGTAGTGGTGCAGGGGTTCAAGGAGGCAGCGGCAGTAGCAGCCAGTCAGTGAGGAGTGTTGGGGGTAAATTCATGTACTCTGCGGTGTGGCAGTTTTTCGTTAAGCCGCCGGGTGAGGTCAACCTAGCTATTTGGTTTCTGCAAAATCCACACCAGCAACTTGGCCAGGCAATGCCGCTTCTGCCTCCACATTCTCATGTCGTCGCTCCTGCGACAATGTCTGCCTCCTCACCCTCCACCGTGTCCTCAGCCTCCACTGCAGGGACAATTCACAGTGCCCCACCAGCATACCACATGTGCAGGGCATGGCGGTGTCATGCGGTATTACACCTCATTTGCCTGGGCGAACTGAGTTACACAGTGGAGGAACTGCTCTGCGTCATCTAAAAAAACAATCCTGGCTTTCTCCGCGACAACTGAAAATCGGAACAATGGTGACCGACAACGGGAAGAACATGGTGTCTGCGCTGCGTCAAGGAGGGCTGTGCCATGCGGCCTGCATGGCGCATGTGTTCAATCTGGTTTTCAAGCATTTCCTAAACTCTTCTACCCATCTGCAAGACATCCTAAAAATGGCCAGGAAACTGTGCATGCACTTCAGCCACTCCTACACTGCCAAGCACACCCTCCTTGAGCTACAGCGGCAGAACGGCGTCCCCCAACATAGGCTGATATGTGACGTTTCCACCCTTTGGAATTCCACCCTCCATGTGCTGGACCGACTGTACGAACAGATAAAGGACCTAAACGATTTCTTGATGATCCAAGTGGACAGAGGTACTCCCCTGTGTAACTTCGATGTCAGCCAGTGGCAGCTCATGCGTGACACCTTCCATTTACTCATGCCTTTTGAGGAGGCCACTTTATTTGTCAGTCACCAGGACTATGGGACAAACAACGTCATTCCACTCATTCATATCCTGGAAAAGATGCTGTTAAATCTGGCTGGCCAGGGGACAGGAGATGTGGCGACTACATCTCATGGCCACATGAGCCCTGTGGGGGCTGAACTGAAGGAGGAGGATAAGGACATTGGAGCACAAAGAATGTCTAGAGAAATGGGTAGTTTCTCTACCCAGGTGACAGGAGAGGAGGCAGCAGAAGCAGCCAGAGGAGCTCCAGGGCGATGAGGAAGAGGAGGCAGAGGACCTAGACACACCGTGGCAGTATGCAGTGGAGTTGGAGACAGGGAGTCACTTGCGCAAATGGCTGGCAGAGGGATGACTACTAGCTCTCCACTATGTTAGAACCTCTCTACCGGTCCAAAATGGGGGCCTTTTTTACACCCGCTGAGAGGGAGGACAAACTGAACTACTATAGAGACATCCTATGTAGTCAGTTGGCCGCTGCCTATCTGGCCCTCTGCGCTCATGTTCCACTGCCATGGCTGCTGGGGGGGGGTACTGGTGACAGTAGCAGTACCAGCTCCATCAGCAGCAGCCTGAGTCTACAGTCACTGATGAGCAGCTTTCTTCACCCGCATAGTGAAGAAACTACACACCAGCAGCATCAGCTAGACCTGGAGGATGACCTGAAACAGCAGGTGGTGGCATACTTGAACAGCATCCTGCCACCTGTCATTGAAGATCCGCTTGACTACTGGGCAGCCAAACTAGATTTGCTGCCACAACTGGCCAAGTTTGCTCTGGAAAAGCTGTCCTGCCCGGCCAGTAGTGTGACATCAGAGCGGGTGTTTAGTGCAGCGGGGGCCATAGCTACCCCAAGGAGAACTCGCCAAAATGTGGAGAGACTTACCTTTGTTAAGATGAATGAGGCATGGATCAGCCAGGATTTCCAACCACCAAAGCTTTATGCGTCAGATTACACCATGTTCCAAATTATTATGCAAATTGGATTTAAGTGTCATAAAGATTACTTTTTTGTTTTTCAATTAAACTCATTGATGATATTGTGTCTCAGGGCTCTTTGGATCACTGAAATCAATCTCAGATACCTGTGATAATTAGTTTGCCAGGTGAGCCCAATTAAAGGAAAACTGGATGTTCCACAATATTAAGCAGGCCACTGTTTTCAAGTAAAATGGGAAAGAAAAAGGATCTCTCTGCTGCCGAAAAGCATAAAATAGTGCAATGCCTTGGACAAGGGATGAAAATATTAGATATTTCACGAAAACTTAATCGTGATCATCGTACTGTGAAGAGACTTGTGGCTGATTCAGAGCACAGACGTGTTCGTGCTGATAAAGGCAGAATGTGGAAGGTTTCTGCCAGACAAGTTCATCGGATTAAGAGAGCAGCTGCTAAAAAGCCATTACAAAGCAGCAAACAGATATTTGAAGCTGCTGGTGCCTCTGGAGTCCCTCGAACCTCAAGGTGTAGGATCCTTCAAAGGCTTGCTGTAGTGCATAAACCTACTATTCGGCCACCCCTAACCAGTGCGCACAAGCAGAAACGGTTGCAGTGGGCCCAGACATACATGAAGACTAATTTTCAAACATTCTTGTTTACTGATGAGTGTTGTGCAACCTTGGATGGTCCAGATGGATGGAGTAGTGGATGGTTGGTGGATGGCCACCATGTCCCAACAAGGCTGCAACGTCAGCAAGGAGATGGAGGAGTCATGTTTTTGGCCGGAATCATGGGGAGAGAGCTGGTAGGCCCCTTTAGGGTTCTGAAGGTGTGAAAACAACCTCTGCAAAGTAAATAGAGTTTCTGACAGACAACTTTCTTCCATGGTACAAAAAGCAGAAATGTGCCTTCAGGAGCAAAATCATCTTCAAGCATGACAATGCACCATCTCATGCTGCAAAGAATACCTCTGTGTCATTGGCTGCTATGGACATAAAAGGAGATAAACTCATGGTGTGGCCACCATCTTCCCCTGACCTCAACCCTATAGAGAACCTTTGGAGTATCATCAAGCAAAAGATCTATGAAGGTGGGAGGCAGTTCACATCAAAACAGCAGCTCTGGGAGGCTATTCTGACATCATGCAAAGAAAGTCAAGCAGAAACTCTCCAAAAACTCACAAGTTCAATGGATGCAAGAATTGTGAAGGTAATATCAAAGAAGGGTTCCTATTTTAACATATAACTTGGCCTGTTAGGATGTTTTGGATTTAAATAGCTTTATATTTCAGTGAATGTGACCTCCTAATGCTGCAAATTACACAAAGGAGCATTTTCTGCTCTTAAAAACATATAAAATGTTTAGAAACTCTACTGTGCATAATAATTTGGACCAGTGCATTTTGAGTTTTTTTAATTTTCGAAGAATATACTGTTATCATTGGAAGGTTTGTTCAATAAAATTCGATGTATACTCTAACGGGTGATGACTTTTATTATACTGACTGTCATGTGCACCGACCATTTAGGAAAATCAGAGATAAATATCATTTGCATAATAATTTGGAACATGGTGTAGATGCTGTTTTTTTCTTCTGGCTACCTGCCTCAACAAATATTCTGATGCTGCCACCCGCCTGATGCCACACATCTGATGCCAAGTGCTCCTTCTTACACCCACCATCGTCACCGGGTAGTGTTTTTGCCACCCACCTCCCCATACTGTCGTCGTGCTACTCTGTAGTCTGCTGATGCTGCTGCTGCTACTGCCTCCATAACATCGTCATTCCACTCTGTGGCCTTCTGATGCAGCTGCTACTGCCTCCATAATGTCGTTGTACCATTCTGTAGTATTCCGATGCTGCTGCTGTTGCTGCTACTACTGCCTCCATAATGCCATCGTACCATTCTATAGTGTGCCGATGCTGCTGTTGCTGCTACTACTACTGCCTCCATAATTCCGTCGTACCATTCTGTAGTGTGTCGATGCTGCTGCTGTTGCTGCTACTACTACTGCCTCCATAATGTCTTTGTACCATTCTGTAGTGTGTTGATGTTGCTGCTGCTGTTGCTGCTACTACTACTGCCTCCATAATGTCTTTGTACCATTCTGTAGTCTGAAGATTCTGCTGCTGTTGCTGCTACTGCTACTGCCTCCATAATGTTGTACCATTCTATAGTGTGCCAATGCTTCTGCTGTTGCTGCTACTACTACTGTCTCCATAATGTCGTTGTTCCACTCTATGGTCTTCTGCTGCTGTTGCTGTTGCTACTGCCTCCATAATGTCGTTGTTCCACTCTGTTGCCTTGAAATTCTACTGACTGACATTTTCAATCTTGTCGTTGGGATTCTCCTTCACCTCACAATTTTACTGACTGACATTTTCAATCTTGTCATTTGGCCTCTTTGTAACCTCGAAATTCTACTGACTGACATTTTCAATCTTGTCATTGGGCCACTCTGTGACCTCATTATTCTGCTACTACTGCTGCTGCCACTTGCACACTCTGTCATTGTGCCACTGTGTGGCCTTATAATGCTACAGCTACTTGTCACTGCCTCCTCTACACTGTTGTTGTGCCACTCTGTCAGACCTTCTACAGTCAACATCAATTCCTCCGGCACAGACATTAGTGGTGATGAGAACTTTTCCCTTCCACATTCTGTCGTCGTGCCACTCTGGCCTCATAATTCTGCTACTATGATTGCTGCCACTTACACAATCTGTCATTGTGTCACTGTGTGACCTCATAATTCTGCTACTACTGCTGCCACTTCCACACTCTGTCGTTGTGCCACTGTGTGACGTCGTAATTATGCTACTACGGTTGCTGCCACTTCCACACTCTGTCATTGTGCCACTGTGTGACCTCATAATTCTGCTACTACAGTTGCTGCCACTTTCACACTCTGTCATTGTGCCACTGTGTGACCTCATAATTCTGCTACTACAGTTGCTGCCATTTCCACAATCTGTCATTGTGCCACTGTGTGACCTCATAATTCTGATACTATGGCTTTTGCCACTTGAGCACTCTGTCGTTGTGCCAATCTGTGACCTCCTGATGCTGCTACTGCTGCTGCCACTTCCACACTGTCGTCGTGCCACTCTGTGGTCTCGGGTACTATCTGTGCTTGGGGAACAAGCGCCTTAATCGGCGTGAAGAGACTTATAGGCCATTCATGCTTTTCTGGAATTCTGGGAGGAAGAGGGATGAAAATGAGCTCTTAACAAGCTCTTCCTCTAATGCCACCAGATGAAAGGCAGCTATCCCATAAGTCAGTGTTCAGCTCTTTAAATAAGCCTTGAAACATGACTTAGATATTAAATAAGCTAGCACCTCATCTGCAGACAGCTTTTTCAGGGTAATTGCCCCTCATCAGTGCAAAGCAGAGACTACTGGCTTAACTGGGTGAGAGGCCTGTTAGGGTTTGGGGGTACTATCTCTCCTTTTTGAGAGAGCCCCTTAATCAGCGTGAGGAGATTCTGTGGTCTCCTGATGCTAATGCTGCTGCCACTGTTCCACACTGTCGTTGTGACACTCTATGCTGCTCCTGATGCTACTGCCACCTCCACACTGTCGTTGTGCCACTCTGTGGTCTCCTGATGCTACAGCTGCTGTCACTGCCTTCTCTACACTGTTGTTGTACCACTCTGTATGCTGCTCCTAATGCTACAGCTGCTGCCACTGCCTCCTATATACTGTCGTCATGCCTCTCTGTGGTCTCCTTATGCTGCAGCTGCTGCCGCTGCCTCCTGTACACTGTTATCATACCACTCTGTTGTCTGCAGATGCTACAGCTGCTGTCACCTCCACACTGTCGTCGTGCCACTCTATGGTCTCCTGATGCTACAGCTGCTGTCACTGCCACCTCTACACTATTGTCATGCCACTCTGTGGTCTCCTGATGCTACAGCTGCTGTCACTGCCTCCTGTACACTGTCGTTGTACCACTATGTATGCTGCTCCTGATGCTACAGCTGCTGTCACTGCCACCTTTACACTATTGTCATGCCACTCCGTGGTCTTCTGATGCTACAGATGCTGCACTGCCTCCTATACACTCATTCGTCATTCCTATACAGTCGTCATTCCTGATGCTGCTGCTGCCGTCTCCACACTGTCGGGGGGGGTTTGTTGGGGCTCAGCTTGTTTAAGCATTTAATAGAACAGGTTCTGTAGAAATCTATGTGGAATCAGTGAATTGGTGTAAAAGGAGTGCACTTTTTGGCGCTAT
>ONZH01024754.1:0-55483 GCA_900303285.1 Rhinella marina
AAGAATTGCAGGGCCTACCTCGGTCACGGTCTCTCAGACGTACTATGCCTCCTCCTCCGACCCCTCCTCCTCCTCCACCAAATTACCATCCGTGGGCACGGCGCCTTCAGTCGGTAGCTCTAGGTGCAGCAGCAGTGCCGTGGGTAAGCGCCAGCAGGCGGTGCTCAAACTGCTGAGCTTAGGTGACAAAAGGCACACTGCCCAAGAGCTGTTACAGGGCATCACGGCACAGACCGATGTGTGGCTGGCACCGCTGAACCTCAAGCCAGGCATGGTTGTGTGTGACAACGGGCGTAACCTGGTGGCGGCTCTGCAACTCGGCAGACTGACACATGTGCCATGCCTGGCCCACGTGTTCAATCTCATAGTTCAGCGGTTCCTCAAGACATACCCCAATCTGTCTGATTTGCTCACCAAGGTGCGCCGCATCTGTGCGCATTTCCGCAAGTCGACCACGGATGCTGCCACTCTCAGGGCAGCGCAGCGCCGCCTACAACTGCCCGCTCACCGACTGTTGTGCGAAGTGCCCATGAGATGGAATTCGACATTAAAAATGTTATCCAGAGTTTACCAGCAGCGCAGAGCGATTGTAGACTGCCAGTTGTCAACTTCCACCAGAACTGGTAGTCAGGTCAGTCAAATTCCTCAAGTCTACAATGAGGAGTGGACGTGGATGTCTGATATCTGCCAGGTGTTGAGCAACTTTGAGGAGTCAACACAGATGGTCAGCGGCGATGCCGCCATTATCAGCCTCACCATCCCGCTGCTTTGCCTGTTGAAAAACTCACTGCTCAGCATCAAGTCGGATGCTTTGCGCTTGTCACAAGAGATGGTGGAGGAAGATACGTCGCTTGATAGCCAGAGCACCCTCCAGTCTGTTTCTCAGCGTGTATCAGAGGAGGGGGATGAGGAGGATGAGGAGGAGAATGTCGGTGAGACAGAAGAGGGTACCAGTTCTGAGTCCTTAACTCTTGAGCGTGTATGGGCTGAAAAGGAGGACTTGGAGGAGGAGGAAATGGAGAGTCAGGCCAGTGAGGAGAGAGAATTCTTACGTGTTGGGACTCTGGCACACATGGCAGACTTCATGTTAGGCTGCCTATCCCGTGACCCTCGCGTTAGAAGCATTTTTTCAAACACCAATTACTGGGTGTTCACTCTCCTGGACCCACGGTACAAGCAGAACCTTTCCACTCTCATCCCTGCAGAGGAAAGGAGTATGAGAGTGAATAGATATCAACAGGCCCTGGTGCACAAGCTGAAACAATCCTTCCCATCTGACGCCGCTAGCGGCAGAGGGCATGGTTCTGTGGGCCAAGTAGCGGGGGAGAGGAGCCGAGCAGGCAGCTTGTCCAGCACTGGCAGGGGAACGCTCTCCAAGGCCTTTGCCAGTTTTATGTCACCCCAGCAAGACACTGTCACCTGTCCCCAGTCTAGGCAGAGTAGGGGGGAGCTGTACAGAAAGATGGTGAGGGAGTACCTAGCTGACCATACCAACGTCCGTAGCGATCACTCTGCTCCATACAACTATCGGGTTTAAAAGCTGGACACATGGCCTGAACTGGCGCTGTACGCCTTGGAGGTGCTGGCCTGCCCTGCCGCTAGCGTGCTGTCAGAGCGGGTATTCAGTGCAGCTGATGGCGTCATCACCGATAAGCGTACACGCCTGTCAACTGACAGCGCTGACAGGCTGACGCTTATTAAAATGAACAAAGCCTGGATTTCACCGGAATTCAAATCTCCTCCGGGGGAAAGCAGCTAAAGATTAACATTACTTATGTATCCAATTCCTCTTCTCTACTTCTCCTACTCCTCCTCCTCCTCCATGTCGTCTTTGCCTAACGCTGACCAAAAAAACGCCATTTTTTAGAGGTCCAACTGGCACTCTTACCACAATTTTTCAGGAGGGCCCCCTTCAGGCCCTCTCTTCAAACAATCTTTCCAGAGGTTCACCTACAGGCCCTCTCTCCAAACAATTTTTCCGGAGGTCCACCTACAGGCCCTCTCTCCAAACAATTTTTCCGGAGGTCCACCTACAGGCCTTCTCTCCAAACAATTTTTCCGGAGGTCCACCTACAGGCCCTCTCTCCAAACAATTTTTCCGGAGGTCCACCTACAGGCCCTCTCTCCAAACAATTTTTCCGGAGGTCCACCTACAGGCCCGCTCTCAAACAATTTGCGTCTTTTTCCTATCTTTCTCTCTCTCCAAACTATTTTTCCGGATAGCTGCCATATACGGTATTAAACTGAGAAGAATACATAGAACACATGCCACACTTGATCAAGCTCATAATTTACGACTGTATCGGTTGATGCTAAATTTTTAAGTTGGGGTCCTGCGTCGTCATTCACTGAATTTCACTGATCCCCTCAACGTCTCCTCAAAGAACCGAAAGACCATTGTGGAGAGAGCGGCACAGCTCGCCATCAAAGTGACGAACCCCAACGCCAGACTGCGCAGCGAAGAGAACAAATAAATATCTCTGTGGTTATTTGTGCTAAATAAAAGTTAAATAAACAAAAAAAAAAAATAAAAAATTCATCTGTTCCTGTGCCTGATCCACCCAAGTTGAATCTGTCCCATCATGAGAAAGTCCCCCCAAGGAGTCCCCACTGTAACTTGCTTCCCATAAAACTACCTCACCCCCCGACACCTGTGTCTCGCCATTGTCCACCACCTCCTCAGACAACACTGGTAAATCCCCACTGTCAGCACACTGAGACTGCAAAAGGTCTTGCGAATTGGAGCAGAGAATGTTCTGGGGTAGCACATCAGAGAAGGGGTGACTATGGGGTTCCAGTGAGTATGTGACCACATGCAATCTCCATCCAAAAAGTCATACTGAGGCTCACCACCATGCTTTACACTGCAATCTTATTACTGAGGCTCACCACCATGCTTTACACTGCAATCTTATTGAAAGACAGACAATCAGGGGTTCACTGCCAGGTTGTCAGGCAGCATTTTTAATTGGGTCACCATTACCGTGTCCCTGATAATTGCCTTGGGGTCATCGCCAGACTATTTTTATGAAAGGCCATGGGGTTCTATACACACAGTGCTGACGGAAGCCCATCAGCCTTTCTAAACTCAATTGAATCTGTCCCATCATGAGAAAGTCCCCCCAAGGAATCCTCACTGTAACTTGCTTCACTTTTAACTACCTCACCCCCCGACACCTGTGTCTCGCCATTGTCCAACACCTCCTCAGACAACACTGGTAAATCCCCACTGTCAGCACACAGAGACTGCAAAAGGTCTTCCGAATTGGGGTAGAGAATGTTCTGGGGTAGCACATCAGAGAAGGGGTTCACCGCCAGGTTGTCAGGCAGCATTTTTAAGTGGGTCACCATTACCGTGTCCCTGAAAATTGGCGGTGATGGACCTTCGTTGCACCTAGTTGGGTGCTTCCCTAACATGTGATGGGCATGTGCCTCGCCTTTCTTTGTCTGGGTGAGCACAATTGCCATGAAGGTAACCACCAGGCTATTGCCTGAGAATTTGGGGTAATGGTGGGATTAGGCAGCCTCAGAGGCATCCATGCATGCTGCCCCTGCTGTTTCCTGTCCATTTCCGTGGTGTTTCCATCATTTTCTGAGGTTTCCAGGTTTTCACCCAGCCTTCCCTAGGCAGAGCCTTGGTCCCCTGCAAAAAATGGTCGAGTCTCCCTTTGACTTCAGTGGGGTTTGTTATTCGAAATGAGCACCCGAGCATCGGGAAAAGTTCGACTCGAATAACGAGCACCCGAGCATTTTAGTGCTCGCTCATCTCTAATCCAGACCCAAACAATTTAAATGTATCAACATCAGAAGTTACAACTGTTCATTAGAGTTGAATGTAATGCCATTATTTAATGTTTTTTGACTGCTGCTGCACCACAGAGGAGCCCCTCTCACCCTTTTCAACAGCGAGAGAGGACCCCACCTGCCCTTCCAACACTTCCAGCCCAACTTCCAGAGGTACAAGGTAGGAAAAATAAAATGTGTAATGGGTGGACCTTCTGTCTTCAAAATATAGCTAAATTTGTTTTATCTTTTGTAGCTCCAACCATCAGGGAGTAGTTTTCCCCTGGACCATGGGAAGACTACTCAGTATGGATGTCCAGTAAGTACAAACCCCAAACTGACAATGTGTGGCCTTCTCAGTAAGCAGTTCAAAGAAAAAAATAAAAGGCTCAATACAGATGCATGTCACTGAATAACTCGTTCCAGTAGATATACCAAATATTTAATGACATGTAGTGTTGAGTGAGCATGCTCGGCCGAATACTGGATTCGGTCGAGCATGGCGGTGCTCGGCACCACCGCGTGTGCTCGAGCGCCATGCTCGAGTCCCCTCCCCGCAAATTTCTTGGCTGCTTAGTCAGGGAGAGCTGCTGCAAGGAGGGACAGATAGTTTGGGGATAGGAATTTGTTAGGCAGGGTTAGTTTTTCATTTTAAAAGACCCAAAAGTCCTTTTAAAGATTATTGTTTCATCTGGCTGCAATATTTATTTTTCTCTTTTTTTTGGGGGGGGAGGGGGGGCAACCTAAACCCCACCTGCGCAGCGTGTGCTGTATAACGTTTGTGTGTCCCAAATATCTGAACTCCGGTGTATTTTTTTCTGCTGCTATTCAAGGTGACATTACCTGTGCTGCGTCTGCTGTATAACGTTTGCGCAAGGTGGGACAGATGGTGTAGGGATAGGAATTTGTTAGGCATGGTTAGATTTTCGTTTGAAAAGACACAAAAGTCCTTTTAAGGACTATTGTTTCATCAGGCTGCAATATATTTTTTATTGGAGGGCAAGAATTGCGCAAATTTGCCTGATCTTAACACCACCTGTGCAGCGTCTGCTGTATAATGTTTGTGTATCCCAAATACCTGACATCCGGTGTCATTTTTTCTGCCGCTTATCAAGGCGACATTACCTGTGCTGCTTGTGCAGTGTAATGTTTTTGTATCCTAAATACCTGAAATCCTGTGTATTTTTTCTTCCACTAATTACTAATGTTGCCTTGATTAGAGGCGTAAAAAATATACTGGATGTCAGGTATTTAGGATATAGAAACGTTATACCGCACACGCAGCTCAGGTAATGTTGCCTTGATTAGTGGCATAAAAAAATATACTGGATGTCAGGTATTTAGGACATAGAAACTTTATACTGCACACGCTGCGCAGGTGGTGTTAAGGTCCGGCAAACTTGCACAATTTTTGCCCCAAAACAAAAAAAATATTGCAGTCAGATATAACAATAGTCCTTAAAAGGACTTTTGGGTCTTTTAAACAGAACAACTAGCCCTGCCTAGCCAATTTCGCCTTAGCCTTGCGCAAACATTATACAGCAGTTTAATACATGTGCAGTATAACGTTTCTGTATTCTAAATACCATACATCCGGTGTAATTTTTTCTGCCGCTAATCAAGGCGACATTACCTGCGCTGTGTATGCTGTATAAAGTATGTGTATCCTAAATATTTCTGACATTCGGTGAAATGTTTCCTGCTGTTGGTGACAGCGACATTACCTGCGCTCCATCTGCTGCATAACGTTTGCGCATTCTAAATATTTCTGACATTTGGTGAAATTTTTCTACTCATACACTTAAAAAAAAGGAGTAAGAGGACGAGAAGAGGAAGGGTTGCATGGGAATACAGTGTATTCAATACACCCTAAAAGCCACATTTAAAGTTCCTTCATGTTCAGCCGCTTTCCTCTGGTGGGGTAGCGAAGTCAGGGGCAATCCAGGCCTTGTTCATTTTGATAAGAGTCAACCTGTCAGCGTTTTCATTTGACAGGCGGATGTGCTTATCAGTTATTATGCCCCCAGCGGCACTATATACCCGCTCCGACAAAACGCTGGCGGCAGGGCAGGCCAGCACCTCCAAGGCATAGAGCGCCAGTTCGTGACACGTGTCCAGCTTAGACACCCAATAATTTTAAGTCACAGAGAGATCACTGAGGACGTTGACACTGTCAGCTAGGTACTCCTTCACCATCTTCCAAAACTGTTCCCTCCTTGTGACACTAGGCCTCTTATCAGGGTGAGGGTGGTGGCAGGGTGTCGTGAAACTGTCCCTAGGCCTTGTAGAGTGTCGCCCTGCCTCTGTTGGAACTGCTGTGTGTTCCCCTCGTCTCCCCTCCTCTGGTGCCCAAGGAACTACCTACTCTGCCGCCAGTGTTGTCAGCTGGAAATTTTTGAAGCAATTTTTCCACAAGGGCCTTCTGGTATTGCACCATTTCGCTAGTCCTCTCCACCAGAGGAATAAGAGATGAGAAGTTCTCTTTGTAGCGGGGGTCGAGAAGGGTGAACATCCAGTAATCGGTGTTGGCTAAAATGCGTATAACACGAGGGTCACGGGAAAGGCAGCCTAGCATGAAGTCAGCCATGTGTGCCAGAGTCCCAACAGACAAGGCTTCGCTCTCCACACCAGGAGGATGCCTCTCAATTTTCTCGTCCTCTTCTTCATCTTCTGCCCATCCCCACTGAAGAGATGGAGTAAACCTGCTATGGGTACTACCCTCTGTAGCAGGGGCAACAGTCTCCTGCTCCTCCTCCTCCTCGTCCTCCTCCCCCAATTCACGCTGAGTAGACAAACAGAGGGTGGTCTGGCTATGACCCTGTGTAGGGTCTTCAACCATTTCCACTTCTTTCACATGCAAAGCGTCCGGCTTTATTGTGAGCAGTGAGCATTTAAGTAGACACAGAAATGGCATGGTTACTCTGATAATAGCGCCATCGCCGCTCACCATCTGTGTACATTCATCAAAGTTGCGTAAAACCTCATAGGGATCAGACATCCATGCCCACTCAAAGCTGACTGGAAAGAAGACAACTGTGATGCAGCTGGTATTCCACTACTGCCCTCTGCTGCTCACAAAGCCTGGCCAACATGTGAAAGGTGGAGTTCCAGTGCATGCTCAGGTCGCACAGCAGTCGGTGAGCTGGCAAGTGCAAGCGCTGTTGCAGTGTTGGAAGACCGGCGGAAGCTGTAGGTGACTTTCTGAAATGGGCACACAGGCGGCGCACCTTCACCAGCAGCTCAGGCAAATTGGGGTAGGTTTTGAGAAACCACCACAAGTTGAAGACGTGGGCCAGGAATGGTATGTGCCACAGACATTTTGTGTGATGGGTAACAGGAGGTCTGTCAGATTGACAACACGTGGTATGATCTGACATGTTTTCCTTTTTTGTGGTTGGTATTTACCACACCCTTTTCCCTCAGGTGTTGCTGGTGTGGTAATTGTCTCTCCTCTATTTATTGCTGCTTTTACCAAAGTTCCTTGTGGTTTATAGCTTCAGTTGGATTCAGTTCTGGACTTTGACTTGGCCATTCTAAGACCTGGATACTTTATTTTTGAACCATTCCATTGTAGATTTTGCTTTATGTTTGGGATCATTGTCTTGTTGGAAGATAAATCTCCGTCCTAGTCTCAGGTCTTTTGCAGACTCCAACAGGTTTTCATCCAGAATGGTCCTGTATTTGGCTCCATCCATCTTCCCATCAATTTTAACCATCTTCCCTGTCCCTGCTGATGAAAAGCAGGCCCAAACCATCATGCTGCCACCACCATGTTTGACAGTGGGGATGGTGTGTTTAGGGTGATGAGTTGTGTTGCTTTCACGCCAAACATATAGTTTTGCATTGTTTCCAAAAAGTTCGATTTTGGTTTCATCTGACCAGAGCACCTTCTTCCACATGTTTGGTGTGTCTCCCAGGTGGCTTGTGACAAACTGTAAACGAGACTTTTTATAGATATCTTTGAGAAATGGCTTTCTTCTTGCCACTCTTCCATAAAGGCCAGATTTGTGAAGTGTTCGACTGATTGTTGTCCTATGGACAGACTTTCCCACCTCAGCTGTAGATCTCTGCAGTTCATCCAGAGTGATCATGGGCCTATCTCCTGATGAAGCTGTGGGCGAAACACGCGTCAGGATAGCAGCCAGCCACGGTTGGGTAACATGTTTCATTTACACCTGTATCTAAACATTATTGATTCACTATGTGAGTATTTTAGTTTTGTGTAGGACTTGTAGCACTTATAATTGCATCTGCACTTTATTTATATATGCAATTTTATAGTCCTTGTACTACTTTGTGTGATAGATGGTACTGTTCATGTGGACCGCTGTGGCTGTTTTGCGTCGCTAATTATCTACTGTATTACCTGACCACCATCATTTATGAATTTGGATATCATTATTGTGAGTTTTTAATGATATCCAAATAAATTTATATTTTTATCAATGGGATTGTTGTTTAATTTTGATATGCTATATTAGAGGGCTCTCCTTACATGTGTACCCCAGTTTGAGGTGGAGCATTGTGCCCCAAACTTATCTGTTGTTATATTAACTGCGGTGGAGGATAACAATCTCCGCTAATGTAACTTGTAAAGGGAGGCTGAGGTAGACAACAGTGTAACTATTTTATTTTTTAATACCATTTTTACTTTTTTTTAATTTTTTTTAATATATATATTTTTTTGGGGGGGAGGAAAGGCTTCAAAACAAATTTACGAATAATAAATAGAACTAAGAACTGTGTATAACAACAGCTGTTAGCCTGCTAAGTGCTAATGTTGAAAACAGAGGTGGAGGTAAACAACAGTTTTTGGATTTAAATAACATTTTGGGGTGTTGATTTGGGGAGTTTGGGTTCGCTCAGCCCATGACACGAGACTTTTGGCATGCAACTTTATGGGCCGGCTTACAGCAACAGTGGGAAGACACTCGGACTATTTCGGCCTACCAGGCCTGATCTAATCATCTGCATCAGCAAGAGGAGTGTGAAAATCGGAGTTAATCCAGCCTTGATTCATTTTTATAAAGGTGTTTTTTGGACACTGCCAGGTGACAGTTTGGTCCATTTGGGTGTCACCACCTCCCCAAGTGGCGCTAAAAACCCTCTCTGACTTGACACTTGAGGCTGAGCAGGAAAGAAGCCCTAATGCATAGTGGGCAAGTTCCAGCCACTGTTGTATTCTGGCTGCCCAGAAGTCCAGTGGGTCTGAGAACAGGCTTTGTGAGCCAGACTGCAGGTAAGCCTGAACTGTTCGTTGAGGTGGGTGGACTGGGCCTGCTCACTTGGCTGAGGCTGTTGGGAGGCTAAAAAAAATTCTTACATCATACTCATGAGGCTTAACTTGCTCCTGCTGGTTGTGGCAGGAGGTGGACCTCCTTTTTAGAGACTCTGGCAGGAGGCTGGGGCTGGCTGAAAGCTGTGGCCAGGTTACTACATAGCATCATTCCAGGAGAAGCTAATTTCTTTTCCCTTTCCTGGGGAGGAAAACAATCTTCCATGTTTAAATGATACCGCGGGTCTAGAAGCATCGCCAGCCAGTATTCGTCAGTCTTCCTTATTTTTAGGATACGCCTGTCATTCCATAAGCAAGTGAACATACGGCTCGCCATCCTGGTCAGTGTACCCGAGGAGCCAGTTCTTTCCATCTCAGCCTCTCTGAGACATTTCAGTGTCCCTGAAAGTGTCATCGTAATCCTCCAGATCCTCCAGCTGTGTCTCCTCCTCCTCCTGGTCATCATCATCATTAAATCCTCCCCCTCCTCTACCTGAAGCTCCTCATCCTCCTCCTGCGCCAAGATGGAACTTTGTCGTTGGGGCTCCCCTACAGTGACAGCATGGCGTGCAGAGAGATAGCCAGGATTTCCTTCTCCCATTTCCCCTTGCTGCATGAGCGTCAGTGTCTTTTCCAGGACAAATATTAGTGAAACTATGTCGTTCTCACCGCAGCTGTCCCAGCTGACCAATTTAATGGCTTCTTCAAAGGACATTAGAACAGTGCAGGCATCTCGGATCAGCCTCCACTGATGGAAATCTAAGCCACACCTGCTCCCTATGGTCGAAGAGTCTGGCTGCTGCTGGACAAAATCATCAACTGCTCTACGCAGCTCAAGGAGCCACTGCAACATATGAAGTGTGGAATTCCACCAGGTTGGCACGTCACCTATCAACCGGTGTGGCGGAAGACCATTTTGCGGCTGCAGGTCCAGAAGAGTGTTGCGGGGCACATAAAAATGACTCAAATGAGTGCAAAGCTTCAGCGACTTTGCCAGCACTGTGGGCAGGCCAGTGAATGTTTTGAGAAATCTCTGCACCACTAGATTTAGGACATGTGCCAAACAGGGAGCATGTGTGAATTGACCCAGGTTCAGCGCTGCCACTATATTTGTCCCTTTGTCACTCACAACCTTGCCCACTTCCAGCTGCTCTTGCCAAGACAAATTAAGTCTAAGACAGCGTGGCAGCATTTCACCTGGCACATGTGATAGGAAGGAGGGGGGTTAACTCTCTGCCCTGATGCTCCAGCAGGCGGATTGCCCGTGGAGGTGGAAGCGGTTAAGTGTTGGGTGGTCTGCTGCAATCTTGGCTGGAAAGCGCGTAGAGGTGCCAAAAGCAATTGGCCCAGTTGCTGGGGGTTTCCTGCCTCGCTGCCACTAAATGCATTCAGCCAGTGGGCCGTAAAGGGCATGTATTGCCCCTGGTCATAAGCACTGCTCCATGTGTCCACCGTGACATGCACGATGCTGCAGAGAGACAGCTGCAGGGAGCATCCTATATTGTCTGCCACGTGCTAGTAAAAGGCGGGAATAGCTTTGTTTGACAAGTAATGCCAGCTAGGTATCATACTTTGGGTCTCACTAGTTCCCAAGGCAGGCCTGGCCCTGGGCCTAACTCGCCTCTGCCCTCTATTACTGCCACTACTACCGCACTCCTCCTCAGAGATCAAATCCTCCTCACCAGCCTGATCAGTCTCCCAGGTCCTCCGGTCTAACACATCATCATCAGACTCCCCACCACTTTTTTCTGACTGCAATATAGGCTGTTCCCCACCAACCTCCAATTCCGGGCAGTCCAAACTCTAACTGTCCTCTAAGAAATCCTCAGGGAGGCTGTCCTTTATAACTGTCGGATTATGCTGTGGCGTTCAGTGTCATGTAGCCAGAGTCTGACCTCTGGCTACATGACACTGTATCAGCAGAAGAAAGCAGATCTGTCTGCGCTTGAGATGAGTGTGTCATCCACTCCACTACATCATCCACTTTCTCCTCCACCACAATTTTGCGCCTTGGTGGCTTAGCCTGGTGGAACAATGGCCAACTATTACGAATTGTACAAGTAGAAGCTCTGGCTACATGTCCTTTGCCACTGCTGCCCTGTGCCACCTTCTCCTTTTTTTTGGAGCTTGAGGTCTGGCTGGAACCCTTTTGCTTTTCCATGCCAGACATTTTCATTTGACTGTGGCCCTGCAGCAGGTCTTTGTCTCTCTCCCTGTCTGCTTAATTACTAGCCTTGTACTGGCCCTGCACTGGCCCTGCACTGGCCATGCACTGGCCCTGATATGTATTATGGATGCCTAGAACAATTACACCACAATTCAGTTCAGAAACTTCAGACCTTTACAGACAGCGCTTCTGCTCATCTTAGCAGTCGCAGCACAACTGATATCACAGGCTTACTGAGCCTCTGAGCCAATCAGAGTAAGCCCTTCCCACTAGGTCAGGTGACCACTTTCTTCCCGGGCTTTTTGCCGCACGAATAACAAACTTACATTAAAAGTTTGCTAATTAACTGAATTTGTACGCATCAGCGCATAAAGTAACTTATACGTAGCATTAGCGCACAATTTATCGGACAAGTATGTAGCGAATGCGTACAAAGCTTTAAGAACATTTTCAAATCGAACGGAGCGAATCTCTAAAAATCCGGATTCGCTTCAGAGTAGAAAATTTGTAAGAATCGATATGAATCTACGAAGCCGCAAATAGATTCGCTCATCTCTAACATAAAGCAAGACAATTTTTGCATATCTGTAGAGATGGAAAATGTATAAATACTTTAGTCTGTCACAAAAATACACATCAATATAATAACATGTCAAAAACAATTAAAAGCATATCACATAATGAGGGTTACTCAAGCAGAATAGACAGTGTGCTTTCCCTCTCTGCCAGTGCTAACCCCTAATATGGTCAATTTATGAACATATGAGACTGGTGAATATGAAATTCACAATACAACTAAATAAATTACCGTATTTTTCGCCCTTCTAAGACGCACCGACCCATAAGACGCACCTAGGTTTTACAGGAGGACAATAAGAAAAAAATATTTTTCATCAGACCTCAGCTCACAGCCCCAATCAGACCCCCAATGTTAATAAGATCCCAAATAAGACCTCAGATCAGACCCCAATGTGAATAACCCCCAATCAGATCTCAGATAAAAGCACCATGCCTCTCATATCAACCCCCAATGCTTCTATCAGCCAGCCCCAAATGCTTCTATCAGCCCACAAATGCTTCTTTTAGCCCCAAAGCCTCTATCAGCCAGTGCCCAAAGCCTTTATCAGCCAGCCCCCAATGCCTCTTTTAGCCCCCAATGCCTATCAGCCTCCAATGCCTCCATCAGCCAGCCCCCAAATGCCTCCATCAGCCCCCAAATGTCTCTATCAGCCCCCAAATGCCTCTTTTAGCCCACAATGTCTCTTTTAGCCCCCAGCAGCAGCAGAGCATATAAAATAAAAAAAAACACTTACCTCTCCTGCTCCTGGACGCCGCCGTTCCTCACCACCAGCGCTCTGCTCCCTCCTGATGTCGGCTATGTTGTGAACTGGCGCGCACAGTTTGAGGTCACAGTTCACCCTCATGCTGTGCGCAGCCCTGCACAGCCGACAGCCGAGCGGAAGACCAGGAAGCGGTAAGTACAGAGTCTTCACCGCTTCCTTGTCCTCCGGTGCTAATGAGCGCTTCCATAAGAGAAGCACTTATTAACATTTGCCCCATAAGACACAGGGCATTCCCCCCACACTTTTTTGGGGGGGAAAATGCATCTTATAGGGTGAAAAATATGGTATCAGCAAAGCATCACAAATCTAATCGATAAAACATCACATAAATAAGATATTTATCCTTTGCTACACCATATCATAATTATATGTTGCAATAAAAATACTGGCAACCCATTTTCTGTATGTTTCTTTGAATGATAGATCATTTGTCTGTCTATCAGACAACAATTTCAAGCATGGCCAAGTTCTTTTCACACTATAATTTTGATCAGCTTTACACCAATGTGCATTGCCACCTTTAGTCTACAACTTAGATTTAGTATTAGCAAATCTACCCCATAGTTTTATTTTAAAAAATGAATGAATAGGAAATATCATATAGGCAACAAGATGAGAAATGCTAAGTGTTGCTTGAAAAGAGAAACAGTTTATTGGCTTGCCAAATAATCATCCATCCTACAGGTCCAGCCTTGTAGACCTTTGGCACTCTAGTTGTCAAAATTAAATTTTTTTTTTAAATTTTAGATGTATTTGAGCAATAAAACATTTAGTTGCAGTATTGTGCCGGCCAGCCCCGTATTGCATCCGCAAATCCATTCACTTCAATGAGTCTGTAATCTACTACAGAGTGCTTCTGTAGGGTCTCAATGCCTCCGCACCATAAATAAAATAGAACATACATGTTCTATTTTTTTGTGGTGCGGACGGATCACAAACCCATTCAAGTTTAAGGGGCTTGGATCCATCTGCAGCAGCCGCACGGATGTTGCCCGTGCATCGGGGACCACAAATTGTGGTCCCCAATGCACGGAATGACAGGGCAATGGCTGTGTGCATGAGCCTTAATAGTGATAATCTCTGCATTTCAATTAATAGGATATAATCTATTTATTTATGTGCCTATTGCCTAAGCAAAAAGTTGCACAAAGACAGCATATTAAAATACAATAGTATTTCATTTTCTCTCCAAGATCATGTACAAAACAACATAAACTACATGTTTTATGTTATATTTTTTTTACCTTGTTCATTTGGATATGCAATTTTCGAGGATACAGATCGCAGAACTGTTATAGTATATCCACTTGGAGCATGTATTATACCACCTGTGGGAGAGATAATTGCCATTATTCACAATTTTAAAACTATTTGAAACATTTAGCAAATTTACTGAATTCAGAAATTACCAACATTGTTTTTAACAAACTTCTCAGTATTATTTGTATTCTTTGTTTAACAATTTATTTTCTAATTTATTAACAATTGTGTCTTTTGTGCTACTTCCGAGTTTTGCAGTAGCAAATTATATGAGGTAATGTGCTAAATTCTAAAGAAAGGATGTTTCTCTTAAAGGGAGTGTAGGATCAGAAAAGGACCTATTGTTTAAATCATGTTTTTATGTTTAACATTTTAACCCCTTCGGTCCCGTAGAGGGGACTTGCCGCCCAGCGGCGTACTAGTACGGCGCGCTGATCGGGCGGGTGCAGGAGCTGCGCCCGCCCGATCAGCTGCGGAGGTCCGGCTGTGCCCAGTAGCCGGATCCCTGCTGCGTACGCCCGCATCGGTGTTTTCACATGCGATGCGGGAGGAGGGGCGTCCATCAGATCCCCGTGCTGCTGTGACGGGGACCCGATGGCTTGGATAGCAGCCCGATGGCTTCCTTAGGCATCGTGGCTGCTATCCCTGCTTGCCTGTGCGATCCAGCCCCCTGGATCGCACAGGAAGCAGGCTGTAAGTGTATTACATTGAGTAATAAACTTACAGCCAATGCATTACAATACAACAGTATTGTAATGCATTGATAAGGGGATCAGACCCCCAAAGGATAAATAAAGTGGAAAAAAAAAGAGGGAAAAAAAATAAAGTTTTACAAAAAAATAAGTTTCAAGTAAGGAAAAAAAAAAAAAAAAAAAAGTACACTTTTCCCAAAATAAAGTTAAAAAAAATTGTAAAAAAAAGTGGAAAAAAAAGAAAAGTATACATATTAGGTATCGCCGCGTCTGTATTGGTATTGACCGGCTCTATAAAAATATCACATCATCCACCCCGCCAGGTGAACGCAGTAAAAAAAAAAAAAAAGCAGTGCCCAAACAGCCATTTTTTGGTCACCTTCCCTTACAAAAAGTGTAATAGCAGGTGATCAAAAAGGCGTATTTAACCCAAAATGGTACCAATCAAACCGTCATCTTGTCCCACAAAAATGATACCCTACCTGAGACAATCGCCTGAAAAAAAAAATGGCTCTATGAAAATGGCAACACAAAATGAAGATTTTATTCTGTTCAAAAATAAATCTGTGTAAAACTTTCCAAAAATAAAAAAGTTAGACATATTTGGTATCGCCACGTCCGTAACAACCTGCTCTATAAAAATATTACATGAGATGTCCCCCCAGGTGAATGCTGCAAAAAAATAAAAAAAATAAAAAATATGCCAAAACAACCATTTTTTTCCCTCTTGCCTCACAAAAAGTGTAATACCACACGATCAAAAAGGCGTATTTACCCCAAAATGGTACCAATCAAACCGGCATTTCGTCCCACAGAAATATAGACCCTACCTGAGACAATCGCCCAAAAAATAAAAAAAATATGGCTCTCAGAAAATAACAACACAAAAAATTTTTTATTCTGTTCAAAAATGCATCTAATGTGTAAAACTTTCCAGACATATTGGGTATCGCCACGTCCATAACAACCTGCTCTATAAAAATATCACATGATTTGCCCTCTCTGGTGAATGATGTAAAAATTAAAAAAAAAAAAAACATGCCAAAACAGCTATTTTTTTCACCTTGACTCACAAAAAGTGTAATACCAAGCGATCAAAAAGTCTTATGTACCCCAAAATGGTACCAATGAAAACTTCACCTCATCCCGCAAAAAATGAGCCCCCACATAAGACAATAACTCAAAAAAATAAAAATCAGTGGCTCCCACAAACCATTCCGTCAAAATCTGTGTTGTAAAATCCATATGGCGCTCCTTCTGTTTTGAGTCCTGCCATGTGCCCCCACATCAGTTTACCACAACATATGGGGTGTTTCCATATTCAGGAGAAAATGGGTAACAAATTATGGGGTGCTTTTCTCCTGTTACCCCTTATGAAAATAAAAAATTTGGGGCTAAAGCAACATTTTACTGGAAGAAATGAAATTTTTCATTTTCACAGCCAAGTGTTTCCAAATTCCTTAAAAAACTTAGGGGGTCAAAGTGGCCAGTACCCCCCTTAATATATTTGTTGAAGGGTGTAGTTTCCAAAATGGGGTCACTTTTTGAGGGTTTCCACTGTAGGGGTACGTCAGGGTCTCTCAATTACAAAATGGTGCCTAAAAATTATTTCTAGCAAAATCTGCCTCCAAAATCCATATGGCGCTCCTTTACTTCTGACCACTGCCACAAACCCATAGAGACGTTTACCACCACATATGGGGTATTTCTGTAAACTGCAGAATCAGAGCAATGTATATTGAGGTTTAGTTTGCTGTTAACCCTTACTGTGTTACAAGAAAAAAAATTATTAACATGAATTGGCCTCAGATATTAATTCTACAGTTTAGTGATTACACAAAATGTTGAACCCAATGGCTAAGGGTCGAGGACGAGGGCGTCCAAGTGATGTAGGGGGCAGAGGCCATGGTCCTGGGCAGGGTGACACAGTACCTACTGATAGTAACATAGTAACATAGTTTATAAGGCCGAAAAAAAGACATCTGTCCATCCAGTTCGACCTGTTTTCCTACAAGTTGATCCAGAGGAAGGCAAAAAAACCCTGTGCGGTAGAAGCCAATTTTCCTCACTTTAGGGGAAAAAATTCCTTCCCGACTCCAATCAGGCAATCAGAATTACTCCCTGGATCAACAACAACCCATATCTAGTAACTATAACCTGTAATATTATTACCCTCCAGAAATACATCCAGGCCCCTTTTGAACTCTTTTAGTGAACTTACCATCACTACCTCCTCAGGCAGAGAGTTCCATAGTCTCACTGCTCTTACCGTAAAGAATCCTCTTCTATTTTTGTGAACAAACCTTCTTTCCTCCAGGCGCAGAGGATGTCCCCTCGTCATGGTCACTGTCCTTGGGATAAAGAGATCATGGGAGAGATCTCTGTACTGACCCCTGATATATTTATACATAGTTATTAGATCTCCCCTCAGTCGTCTTTTTTCTAAAGTGAATAACCCTAATTTTGATAATCTTTCTGGGTACTGTAGTCCACCCATTCCAGCTATGACTTTAGTTGCCCTCCTCTGAACCCTCTCCAGCTCTGCTACGTCTGCCTTGTTCACAGGAGCCCAGAACTGTACACAGTACTCCATGTGCGGTCTGACTAGTGATTTGTAAAGTGGCAGGACTATGTTGTCATCACGGGCATCTATGCCCCTTTTAATGCAATCCATTATCTTATTGGCCTTGGCAGCAGCTGTCTGACACTGGTTTCTGCAGCTTAGTTTGCTGTTGACTAAAATTTCTAGGTCCTTTTCCATGTCAGAGTTACCCAATGTTTTACCATTTAGTATGTACTGGTGACTTGCATTATTCCTTCCCATATGCATAACCTTACATTTGTCAGTGTTAAACCTCATCTGCCACTTCTCTGCCCAAGCCTCCAGTCTATCCAAATCCATCTGTAGCAGTGTACTGTCCTCTTCTGTGTTAATTACTTTACACAGTTTAGTGTCATCTGCAAAAATTGATATTTTACTATGCAAGCCTTCTACAAGATCATTAATAAGTATATTAAAGAGAATAGGGCCCGACACTGACCCCTGTGGTACCCCACTAGTTACAGTGACCCAATCTGAGTATGTACCATTAATAACCACCCTCTGTTTTCTATCATTGAGCCAGTTACTTACCAACATACAGACATTTTCTCCAAGGCAAAGCATTCTCATTTTATATACTAACCTTTTATGTGGTACAGTGTCAAATGCTTTGGAGAAGTCCAGATATACGACATCCATTGATTCCCCGCGGTCAAGTCTAGAACTTACCTCCTCATAGAAACTGATTAAATTGGTTTGACACGACCGATCCCTCATGAAGCCATGCTGATATGGAGTTATTTGCTTATTTTCATTGAGGTACTCCAAGATAGCATCTCTTAGAAAACCCTCAAACAGTTTACCCACTACAGATGTTAAACTTACCGGCCTATAGTTCCCGGGCTCTGTTTTTGGACCCTTTTTGAATATTGGCACCACATTTGCTATGCGCCAATCCTGTGGAACACTCCCTGTCAGTATAGAGTCCTTAAATATTAAGTATAAGGGTCTGGCAATGACATTACTTAATTCTCTTAGGATACATGGGTGCATGCCATCCGGTCCTGGCGATTTGTCTATTTTAATCTTTTTAAGACGCCCCAGTACTTCTTCCTCAGTCAGACAGGGCACTTTTAAAGGGGAATTCACTTTTATATTCTGCATTTCATCTGACAGTTTATTTTCCTCAGTGAATACAGTGGAGAAAAAAAATATTTAAGAGTTTTGCTTTCTCCTCATCGCTCTCTGCTACTCCCCCCTCATTACTCTGTAAGGGGCCGACACCTTCAGATTTATACTTTTTAGTATTTATATAATTGAAGAACATTTTAGAGTTAGCTTTACTCTCTTTAGCAATTAGTCTTTCAGTCTCTAGTTTAGCTGCTTTTATTTGTCTTTTACAAATTCTATTTTTTTCCTTATAGTTTTTCAATGCTTCCTCGCTCCCCTCCTGTTTTAGTGATTTAAATGCTTTCTTTTTGTCATTTATTGCTTTTTTTACAGTTCTATTTATCTACATTGGTTTTTTCTTGTTTCTTATCATTTTATTCCTATACGGTATGTACCTCTCACAATTAGATATTAGGATGCTTTTAAAAATATCCCATTTTGTGGCTGTATTTTTATTTTCGAGGATTTTGTCCCAGTTAGTTAGACCTACGGCCTCTCTTAGATGGCTAAATTTTGCATTTTTGAAGTTTGGTATTTTTGTTCCTCCCTGAAGAAATGCTTTTTTTAATGACAATTTAAAGGTTATTATTTTATGGTCACTGTTACCCAGGTGTCCTCCAACCTGCACATCTGTTGTTCTGTCAGGTCTATTGGTTAATACTAAGTCCAGTATGGGCGTCCTTCTAGTCGGGTCCTGAACCAGTTGGGAAAGGTAATTGTCTTTGGTTATTGCCAAGAACCTGTTTCCTTTATGAGATATACAGCTTTCAGTTTCCCAGTCTATATCTGGGTAGTTGAAGTCCCCCATAATAACAACCTCATTCTGATTTGCCGCCTCGTCTAATTCATTTAGAAGACGATTTTCTGTGGCCTCTGATATATTAGGTGGTTTATAATAAACTCCTATTAGTATTTTATTATTGTTTTTGGCTCCATTTATTTCTACCCACAGTGACTCCACATCTTTATGTCCCTCACTTATATCTTCCCGGATTGTGGGCTTTAGACAGGACTTTACATAAAGGCAGACCCCTCCCCCTCGCCGGTTTTGACGATCCTTTCTAAAAAGATTGTAACCCTGTACATTAACTGCCCAGTCATAGCTATCATCCAGCCATGTCTCAGTTATTCCCACTATGTCATAGTCCTCCTCACACATCACTAATTCCAGTTCACCAATTTTATTAGTTAGGCTTCTGGCATTAGTGTACATACAATTAGGAGGTCTATGTATATTTTTTACCCCGTTTGTCAATTTACTATTACTTATGAAATGAATATCCGGGGTTCTTGGGTTACTTTGGTTGTTGTTTTGCACAGTCTTCTCCCTACATTCCTTACTAACCCCAGCCCCCACTAACCCCCCACTTTTCCTTCCTATGACCCACTCTCTATCTACCCCCTTATTAGTATAGACACCCACCCTCCCCCCAGATCCTAGTTTAAAAGCTCCTCCAGCCGTCTAACCATTTTTTCCCCCAGGGCAGTTGCACCCTCCCCATTAAGGTGCAGCCCGTCCCTACTGTAGAGTCTGTAGCTGACAGAGAAGTCGGCCCAGTTCTCCATGAACCCAAACCCTTCCTTCCTGCACCAGCCTCTGAGCCACTTATTTAACTCCCTAATCTCCCGTTGTCTCTCTAGTGATGCTCGTGGCACTGGTAGTATTTCCGAAAACACTACCTTGGAGGTCCTGGACTTTAGCTTCTCACCTAGTTCCCTAAAATCATTTTTAAGGACCTTCCATCTCCCCCTGACTTTGTCATTGGTGCCAACATGTACCATGACCGCCGGGTCTTCCCCAGCCCCACCCAGCAATCTGTCAATCCGGTCCGCAATATGCCGAACCCGAGCACCCGGGAGACAACACACTGTTCGGCATTCACGGTCTCGGCGACAGATGACCCTGTCTGTCCTCCTAATAATAGAGCAGTGGAATGCAGCAGAGTTTCGGTCCCTAACTTTATCTTGCAACTTACAGGGTCACGTGGTACACCACTATTGAAACCACAACAGTGCGAACAGGTGATGACGTGGATAGCGGATAATGTGTCCAGTAATTTATCCATCACCCAGTCTTCCAAGCAGTCCACCCACGCTAGCCAAGGGAGTAGACCTCTGGCTCCTCCAGATCAACCTCCTTCCCCCAGGCTGCTTCCCCCATGGAAAATATGGATTCAGATACGGCATACTCACAGGAACTCTTTTGAGGACCCTACCCAGAGACACAAACCACTGCTCAACAGCAACCTGAGCAGTTGCTCTGTCCTGATGCCCAAAATTTAGAACTTTCGCAGTCTGTGGGTGATGACAGTGTGGACTTAGTGCAAGTAGTGCATCAAGAGGTGTCGGATGATGATGATGAGACACGGTTGTCAGACATTGATGTTGTTGTCAGGACAGTAAGTCCCAGGGGGGAGCAGAGTGAGGAATCGGAGGAAGAGCAGGTGGATGATGAGGTGACTGACCCGAGCTGGGTTGGTAAGCCTTGTCAAGACAGTGCTTCTGAGGGGGAGGCAAGTGCAGCACCAGAACAGGTTGGAAGAGGCAGTGGGGTGGCCAGAGGGAGAAGCAGGGCCAGAGCAAGTCGATCAGCAACTGTTTCACGGAGTGAAGCGCCCGTGCCGAGGCCTAGATGTTCGCAAGTCTGGAGGTTCTTTAAAGAAAGTGAGGATGACCGACGGACCGTGTTGTGCAACTTGTGCCACACCAGGATCAGCAGGGTAAGCACCACTACCAGCCTAACCACTACCAGCATGCGCAGGCATATGAGTGCTAAACACACGACTCAATGGAACCAAGGCCGTTCACCTCCTGCGGATCACACCACTGCTCCTTCCCCTGTGTCACATGCTGGTTTTGCGAGTCAACCCCCCACCCAGGACCCCGGCACGAGCGCCTCCCACCCTACAACCACCCCTTCACCTCCACACCCTACACCAAGCAGCGTTCAGCGCAAACGCGAATACAATTCCACCACACCAACATGCACAAGCCCTAAACATCCACATTTTCTTTTTTAATTCTTTTTATTGATTTTGAATATAAAGGAATAAAACAATTACAAACATTCCGTTCACAATACATGAAACATGAAATAATATGGGTTATTATGTATATACTAAAACTTTTCACATTGTCCATATTATGCAATATATCCGCTATTTGTAGACATCTAACAATATTGGAGAGCAGAGTCCATTATTACAGAGGTTCATGATGTCCTTAGAAAAAAGCTGCACTTCAGATTATAATCATCATCTGAACGGAGTAATAATAGGGTAAGGAAAGGGTAAAAAAGGAAAGGGTGTAATAGGTGGATTTTGTAGGAAATGCGGGAAGGCAACAAGGGGGGGGGGAGGGAAATGGCAGGCTGAGGGTAGGGTAGGGAGGGAAAGGGGGGTGGGGAAGGAAGGGGGGGGTGGACCAATTCCTATATTGAAATAACAATTCGGAAAGAAATTTGGAAAGAGAAAGTTTTCCTCCTGGAACCAAAGGGTCAACGTGGATAGCTTTTTTTTTTTTTTTTTTTAATTTATTTGCTGTTGCTGAAGCCTAAATCCTATTGTACCATCAGATATGTAATAGATATGATCCAGTCTGTTGCTATGTCTGTCTTGTGGAAAACAAAATCAATGATATTTAACCTTCACCTTCTCAATGTCCATGGGTGCCATGTTTTGTCATATTTATTCCTGTTCCTCAACTCCCAGTGGGAAAGCTCCTCAAGACGAGCAACATTGTGTACCTTATTTGTCCAGTGGGATATTGTGGGGACTATCTCTGATTTCCAGTTCCTGGCAATAAGCATTTTGGCACAAGCCAATAATGTCCTGACTAAACATTTTGTTTCAGATGAGTTTCCTTTAGGTATCATTGATAACAGAGCAACTGCTGGAGTGAAAGGCAGTTTAAAGCTAGGAGACTCAAACAATGATGAGATTGACTTAAAAATCTCCTCCCAAAAAACCATCAACTTGGGGCATGACCACCAAATGTGCAAGAAGTTTCCAACATGCGACTGACATCTCCAGCAGGTGTCCGTTGTGGTGGAATACATTTTCCTCAGTTTCTCTGGTGTGAGGTACCATCTAGTTAGTACTTTGTATGCATTTTCTTGGATTGTGATACATCTTGATGTAAGTTTGGGAGCTAATAGAACTTCCTTTACCTCCTCCAGACTAAATGAGATCCCCAAATCTCTTTCCCATTCTTTTATAAAATACAGTGATTTAGGTAGTTCCATCTCTTGTAACATAGTAACATAGTAACATAGTTTATAAGGCCGAAAAAAAGACATCTGTCCATCCAGTTTGGCCTGTTTTCCTACAAGTTGATCCAGACGAAGGCAAAAAAAACCCTGTGAGGTAGAAGCCAGTTTTCCCCACTTTAGGGAAAAAAATTCCCTCCCGACTCCAGTCAGGCAATCAGAATTACTCCCTGGATCAACAACCCCTCTCTAGTAACTATAACCTGTAATATTATTACCCTCCAAAAATACATCCAGGCCCCTCTTGAACTCTTTTAGTGAACTTACCATCACCACCTCCTGAGGCAGAGAGTTCCATAGTCTCACTGCTCTTACCGTAAAGAATCCTCTTCTATGTTTGTGTACAAACCTTCTTTCCTCCAGACGCAGAGGATGTCCCCTCGTCACAGTCACAGTCCTGGGGATAAATAGATCGTGGGAGAGATCTCTGTACTGACCTCTGATATATTTATACATAGTTATTAGATCTCCCCTCAGTCGTCTTTTTTCTAAAGTGAATAAGCCTAATTTTGATAATCTTTCTGGGTACTGTAGTCCACCCATTCCAGTTATTACTTTAGTTGCCCTCCTCTGAACCCTCTCCAGCTCTGCAATGTCTGCCTTGTTCACAGGAGCCCAGGACTGTACACAGTACTCCATGTGTGGTCTGACTAGTGATTTGTAAAGTGGCAGGACTATGTTCTCATCACGGGCATCTATGCCTCTTTTGATGCAGCCCATTATCTTATTGGCCTTGGCAGCAGCTGTCTGACACTGGTTTCTGCAGCTTAGATTTCTGTTCACTAAAATTCCTAGGTCCTTTTCTATGTCAGAGTTACCCAATATTTTACCATTTAGTATGTACTGGTGACTTGCATTATTCCTTCCCATATGCATAACTTTACATTTGTCAGTGTTAAACCTCATCTGCCACTTCTCTGCCCAAGCCTCCAGTCTATCCAGATCCATCTGTAGCAGTGTACTGTCCTCTTCTGTGTTAATTACTTTACACAGTTTAGTGTCATCTGCAAAAATTGATATTTTACTGTGCAAGCCTTCTACAAGATCATTAATAAATATATTGAAGAGAATAGGGCCCAATACTGACCCCTGTGGTACCCCACTAGTGACAGTGACCCAATCTGAGTATGTACCGTTAATAACCACCCTCTGTTTTCTATCACTGAGCCAGTTACTTACCCACATACAGACATTTTCTCCCAGGCCAAGCATTCTCATCTTATATACTAACCTTTTATGTGGTACAGTGTCAAATGCTTTGGAGAAGTCCAGATATACGACATCCATTGATTCGCTGCGGTCTAGTCTAGAACTTACCTCCTCATAGAAACTGATTAAATTGGTTTGACATGACCGATCCCTCATGAAGCCATGCTGATATGGAGTAATTTGCTTATTTTCATTGAGGTACTCCAAGATAGCATCTCTTAGAAAACCCTCAAACAGTTTACCCACGACAGATGTTAAACTTACCGGCCTATAGTTCCCGGGCTCTGTTTTTGGACCCTTTTTGAATATTGGAACCACATTTGCTATGCGCCAATCCTGTGGAACACTCCCTGTCAGTATAGAGTCCTTGTAGAGCTTTGTTTATGGTGGAGAGAATTCTAATAGGGGCCTTGTTCTGAGACAACAATTTTTCAAACCATGTGAGGTCTGAGGATTGTCTCTTCAGCAAAAGGTGTTGTTTGAGTGTAGCTTTAATGTATTCATATTGGAGTACATTTAAATGTGGAATCTGGAGATTTTCTTCCAACTCTATCTTTGTAGGAAGGGTGCCATCAGTACTCCATACTGTATCTATGGTTTTCTTACTTAACTTGATCTGAGAAGGTAAGGACTGGAAGCCTGGGTCATTGTGTTTAAAACAATCGCTTATCCTAAGTAGGGGGGATGGAAACTCTACACAATGAGTCTTAATAGTGTTATTTCTCCACACACTCAAAGTCGCAGCAGCTAATGTGTTTACATTCTCAGATACTGTAACATTCTGAGGTTCTGCGAAAATCGCATATCTCAGAGGAAGTCTTAAAGGGTTTCTGTCATCAGAATTTACCATAGTAAACCAAGTGTCATTTGCAATACGCAAATGACACCTGATGACAGATCTTTTTGTTTTATACTTTTCTGTAAAGTTGTTAGTGAGAAAAGTCAGTTTTTAAAATATGTAAATTAGCTCCCCTAGGTGCAGTAGGCGTGAACCCTGCACCTAGAACCGGCCGTAATGCCTCCTCTTACCCCTCCTCCGTAGCGTTGATTGACAGGGCCAGGCAGCCAGCTCTTTCGGCTCCCGGACCTGTTCGAGTCCGAAATCAAGCGCCTGCGCATTGCGATCAGCAATCCGCGCATGCGCGTTGAGCCGCCGGCCGCCCGGGAGCCGAAAGAGCTGGCTGCCTGGCCCTGTCAATCAACGCTACGGCGGAGGGGTAAGAGGAGGCATTACGGCCGCTTCTAGGTGCAGGGTTCACTCCTACTGCACCTAGGGGAGCTAATTTACATATTTTAAAAACGGACTTTTCTCACTAACAACTTTACAGAAAAGTATAAAACAAAAAGATCTGTCATCAGGTGTCATTTGCGTATTGCAAATGACACTTGGTTTACTATGGTAAATTCTGATGACAGAAACCCTTTAATACTTGTTCTTCCAGTACAATCCATTTTTTATGTGGTGGTTGTCTGATCCAGTCTATTATGCGTGCAAGGTGTACTGATTTGTAAAATCTGTGTAATGATGGAAAACCTATGCCACCCTTCGAGAATGGCAATTGAAGAATCTTATGAGAAATTCTGGGTTTAGTATCCCCCCAAATATACTTAGAGCAAATCCTGTGAAACTGCGTGAAGAACTTATTAGTTAATTTGATCGGTAGAACCTGGATTAGATAAGTCATCTTGGGTATGATCAGTGAAGTAAAAATACTTTTTCGTCCTATCCATGACAGATATGTATGGGACCATGAATTTAGTATGACAGGAACCTCCTTTAACAGAGGTAGGTAATTAGCTGCGTATAGTTTATTAAATTCCGGGGTAATATTTATTCCCAAAAACCTAATAGATGTATTGGTCCACTCAAAGGGAAATTTCGACTTGAGTTGTTCAATTGTATGGGTGGGGACGTTAATACCCAATGCCTGGGACTTCATTGGGTTTATTTTATGATTAGACACATAACCAAAAACTTCAAACACCTGCAATATCTTCGGAAATGCCTGTCTGGGGTTAGATATCAATAGTAATAAATCATCTGCATATGCAGCTTGTTTATGTTCTTCCCCTCTACATGTAAAACCTTTTAGTTCTTCACACTGCCTTATTTTTTGTAATAGGGGTTCTAGGGTTAAAATGAAAAGGATTGGGGACAATGGGCAGCCCTGTCTAGTTCCATTGTTTATTTTAAATGCAGGGGAGAGATTATCATTAACTCTGATATATGCACATGGGGAGGCATACATGGAGAAAATGGCTTCTATAAAGGGGGGTGGGAAGCCAAATTTTGCCAGAGTGGCGCGAACAAAGGGCCAGGCCACCCTGTCAAAAGCCTTTTCGGCATCAGTCCCCAACAGCACCAGCTGACCTTTCTTCTGTCTGGTTAAACTAATAGAGTATCTTGTACATGTTATTCCTGCCCTCTCTTCCAGGAACAAATCCTGTTTGATCAGCATGAACTGGATCGCTTAATAACGGTTTCATTCTTGCTGCTAAAATCTTTGTGTATATCTTGATATCTAAATTTAGTAAAGATATAGGGCGATAGTTGGAGCAGAGGGTAGGGTCTTTTTGGGGCTTGTGGATCAGCGTGATGTGGGCTGACAGAGTCTGAGGCAAAAAGGGGGCTCCATTTAATGCAGAATTATAAGCATTGATCAGAAAGGGTGACAGTATCTCGGAAAAGGAGCGATAATACAGTAAAGGTAGGCCATCAGGACCAGGTGCCTTCCCTCTTGCCATTGATTTTAAGGCTGCTGTAAATTCTTGATCTGTGATGGGGTTTAACAACATTTTTGCTTTTTCGGAAGGGATGTAGGGTAGGTCCAACTCTTGTAAAAGGTTTTCTGTTAGTTCTTTTTTCTTTTTTACTGTTTCTTCTGAATCAGTTACATTTATATTGTATAAGGAGGTATAGTACGTATGAAAAGCTTTAGCTATATCTAAATCTTCTGTCAGGGCTGATCCACCCTCCCCTTTAATGGCCATTATTCTGGATCTTCTTCTGCGTTGTTTTATCAGAGCTATCATAAATTTAGTTGGTTTGTTGCCATGGGCAAAAAACTTCTGACGTAGAGATAGATAATATTTAGCAGAATGAACATTCAGAAGGTTTTTAAGCTCTTCCCGTTTCTCATTTAACTCAGATAGACATTTAACTGCTATAGAACGTTTGTGAGCAGATTCTAATTTAGTAATGTCTTTATATAGCGTCACAATTTTCTCATTCCGTATCTTATTTAGATAAGATGATATCGAGATAAAAGCTCCCCTCACAACGGCCTTGTGAGATTCCCAGAGTAAATGTGAGGATATGTCTATTGTATCATTTAACTTGAAAAATTCTCTCAGTATATTTTCTACTTTTTTCTTATTTTCAGAGCTGTCTAAGATGGTCTCATTTAGTCTCCATATATAGTCCTTTCGTTTTGTGTCAGGATAATTAAAGGATAAAAACACTGGTGAATGATCTGACTGTACCATGGTGCCTATTTGCACTTCAGAGCATTGTTGAACATTTTGTATCGGAAGGAACCAGTAATCTAATCTGTGGTATGAAGAGTGGGGTGCTGAGAAATGCGTGTAGTCCCTTTGTGTTAGGAACTGTGTATGCCACACATCTATCAGACCACTTCTCTTCAAAGTTTTTTTGGTAAAAGACAGAGTTCTGTATAAAACTGTTGAGTTGCCTGTGGAGGAGTCCAGGGTCGGGTCTAGAGAAAAATTTAAATCTCCTGCCAACATGGTGATACCTTCCCTGAACTCCTCCAGCAACTGCAACGCTTCCCGAAACCATGGTATCTGAACAGTGTTAGGGGCATAAAGATTGGCGAACGTGTAAAGTTGAGTATCTATATATCCCTTCAGGAAAAGATATCTTCCTTCTTTGTCACCTTTCATTTCTGTCAGTCTGAAAGTGGTATGCTTGTGAAAACCTATGCTAATCCCATTCCTATTAGAAAATGGTGAGGTGCCATGGTACCAGGTGTTATATAACGATCTGGAGAGGTCTGGTGTCTTATTATGCTTGAAATGGGTTTCTTGTAAGAAAACTACATTGACTTTATCTTTGTGAAAGTGTCTGAGGATTTGGCTTCTTTTTGAAGGGGAATGAAATCCCCTTACATTATATGTTACCAATCTGAGGCTAGCCATTTATTGTCATAAAATGACTTTTATGTAGCTGAGCATATAACCTACCATTTTGGCTGGTTGTTTCAATTATAGGCTTCAATAGTGGTATAACCATGTTGACTGTGGGTTCCAGGAGGAAGGAAAAGGTACGGATAACAGGAATTCCAACTATTAAAACAAACAAATATGTTAACAACCAATAAATGGTAAGAACGATCCTCTGTAGAAACCATAGTACTGGGAGCAATTCAAACTCCATATAGAACCTAGCCAGGTTCAAGAACCACCACCGTCGTAGACGGCATATTAAACAGAGGATATATAACATTTCAATTAACGAGATGCGATGTAAACTAGCATGAAAAACAGTGGTCATACACTGAAGATCTATTCATTAAAGAAAAACTGTATCTTCAGCTAAATAAGAAAATTCAAGGAGGGGGATTCTAAGTGATGCAACATCTTAAACTTCAACAGTAAGAAATAAGCTATATAATGTCACTTAGATCCCAAAGAGCCCACTTGGCCCGTATCCTCCACCCTGTATGCCCAGCTCCCTAGCCTCGTTTCCAATTGTTTCCTGTACTTAAGTGGGAGAGAATAACAATGAGGGGTCAAGGAGAGGGTCAAGAGTACAGGCATAGAGGCCAAGTGCGCTCATAGTTACCCAGAAAAAATAATACTATGACGCAACTTAAAATGGGTCTCAGTCACCCTCAGACAAGAGCCGGCGTGGAGTTAGCTTCCCTATTTTCTTCCTGGGTCTCTGCGGCTTCCCATGGCTGACCACTTCCCAAGGTGCGGGAGGAGTGATTCCTGGCGGAACAAAAACATCATTGGTGAAGGACCAGTCCGGAATATCCAAATCTTCTCTCTCCAAGGTGGTTAAAACTCCCGGAAGGTCCTTATATTCTCTGATGACCAGCTTCTTGTCTTTCCATGAAATCAGCATTCCGAATGGGAAGAGCCATCTAAAAGCTGTTTTACTTTGTCTGAGATAATCTGTAAGGGGTTTGAGTATGCGCCTCTTATTTAGCGTTGCAGGGGCGAGGTCTTGAAAGAATAAGATCTTTGATCCTTCGTATTCAATTTCTGAGCATTCTCTGGCTTTTTTCATAATAAGCTCTTTTTGTGTGAAGTTCATAAATTTGCATATTATATCGCGAGGTGGATCTGAGGGTTTAGGTCTTGGTCTCAATGCCCTGTGGGCTCTTTCAAGTATTATCGGCTCTGAGAATGTTTCTCCTAGAAGTGAGACACATATCTCCTCAACTGCTTTGGGTACGGCATCTGGGGCGACTGTCTCTGGAACACCCCGTATTCTGATATTGTTACATCTTCCCCTATTTTCTTGATCCTCTAGGTCAGTGATGGCTAACCTCGGCACTCCAGCTGTGGTGAAACTACGACTCCCAGCATGCTCCATTTATTTCTGTTGAGTTCTGAGAGCAGTCAAGCAAGGGGGGCATCTTGGGAGTTGTAGTTTTACCACAGCTGGAGTGCCAAGGTTAGCCATCACTGCTCTAGGTGGTTATACAGGCAGTTGATATGTGTTTGATATGCAGAGAGGACATCAGAGTTTTTCTTAGTATAGTCAATAAATTCCACTTGGGTGGATTCCAGATTTTCTACTCTGTGGCCTATTTGTCTCATCTCCTTCTTTATTTCTGAGAGTTCATCTAATACTGGATTTAAGGCTTTGGCGAGAGCCTGTGAAATAAAGGATCTTGATATGGGCAGATCTGAGGAGACTTCCATTGCTTCTCCATTGTCGCTCTCTCTATCAGATTGCATTGTGGAAGAGCGGTTAGTATTACTCTTAGTCAGAGGGGTCTGATTTTGAGCCCCTGGCTGCGGTTTTTTCATCACAAATTTATTTAGATCAGACTGAGACAGAGAGGGGTGTGATTGTTGTTTTGTCGGATCAGGAACTGGTCCTTTGTATTTCCCAATTTTGACCATATGTGCAGAACCTCTAGCCCCTTAGTGCTTTATAGATCTCTTGTGTGTGTATGACCTACTTCATTTATAGGTCTAGTATGCCATTCTAGTTAATGGTGATGCACTTATAGTGTAGAGTGCTGAGGGATACTTCTCAACCCTCTGTTAGATGGTACTATGGGCGGCTTATGATGTGACCAATGTGACTCTGTTAATAATTACAAATACCCACTTGCTGTTTAAGCTCAGCTCAGGGCCCGTATCTTGACTCACTAAAGCAGCGAGTTAGGCCCAGACTCCTCCGGGTGTCTCTTGCTTCCCGCCACTCACGTCATCTCTGCTCCTTACCCTCTCCAATAGTTGTCCGGGCTCTGATCTGGAGGCGCTGGGACCCTCTTTTCTGTGACTAGATCGAAGGGATGTCTTCTTCAGGTAAGAGTGTTATTTATTCTCCTGCTGGGTTCCTCTTGTAAAACGAGGCCGGGGTCTGGGCCCGGGACCTCCCGCTGGGCTGCCACTCGTACTCAGTTCCCAGTCGCCTTGGAAGCTACCGACCTGCCTCCGTCTGCGTCGGGGTTCAGTCACAGGGTCTTTGGTCCGCTTCAGTCAGGACTTTGATGATAGTAAGCCGTGTTGGATCTGTTTACCTCCTTCTGAGGCTCTAAAAATCTAGGACGAGGCGTTAAGTTTTCTGCTAGGCCTCATCGGGAACTCGGGCCCAACCTGCCCCAGAAGCTTGGGAAGGTGCTATATTCTTTGCAGGGAGACTTTAAAGATGGGTTTTAGAAAGTTTTGCTCTTTAGAGAAAGGAGCGATGGCTATGGATGTAAATTTATCTCACGGAGCTCCGGCACCTTGCTTCTACTCTCCACGGCAGCTAGCCACGCCCCCCAAACGTCCACATTTTCAAACTGCTGAGCCTGGAGATGCTGCGCTATAGACTGGTATAGATTGAGGCTTTCCGCAACCTGATGGCGGTGGCTGTCCCTCGGTACTTGGTCCCCAGCCGCCACTATTTTTCACAATGTGCCGTCCCAGCCCTACACCAGCACGTGACAGAGAACATCATCTGTGCCCTGACCAAAGCGGTTACTGAGAAGGTCCACCTAACCACGGACACGTGGACAAGTGCTGGCGGACAGCGAAACTATATCTCCCTGACAGCACATTGGGTTAACTTGGCGGAGGCTGGGACCGAGTCTGACCCTGGGGCAGCTCATGTAATGCCCACACCGTGGATTGCGGGGCCTACCTCGGTCACGGTTTCTCAGACTTATTATGCCTCTTTTTCCAACCCCTCCTCCTCCTACTCTCAAATACAGTCTGTGAGCACGGTGCCTTCAGTCGGTAGCTCTAGGCGCAGCAGCAGTGCCGTGGGTAAGCGCCAACAGGCGGTGCTCAAACTGCTGAGCTTAGGTGACAAGAGGCACACCACCCAAGAGCTGTTACAGGGCATCACGGTGCAGACCGATCTTTGGCTGGCACCGCTGAAACTCAAACCAGGCATGGTTGTGTGTGACAATGAGCGTAACCTGGTGGCGGCTCTGCAACTCGGCAGACTCACACATGTGCCATTATACGCCAATACTATTTCCCAAAGTAACAACAACCCATATAAACACTGCATATAAAACCTGCCGGGCCCACGTGTTCAATCTTGTGGTTCAGCGGTTCCTCAAGACCTACCCCAATATGTCTGATTTGCTCACCAAGGTGCGACGCATCTGTGCACATTTCCGCAAATCAACCACTGATGCTGCCACTCTCAGGGCAGTGCAACGGCGCTTACAACTGACAGCTCACCGACTGTTGTGCAACGTGCCCACACAATGGATTTCCACATTACACATGTTAGCCCGGGTTTACCAGCAGCGCAGAGCAATTGTAGACTGCCAGATGACAACTTCCACGAGTACTGGTAGTCAGGTTAGTCAGCTTCCTCAAGTCTACAATGAGGATTGGACGAGGATGTCTGTTATCTGTCAGGTGTTAAGCCACTTTGAGGAGTCAACACAGATGGTTAGCAGCGATGCCGCCATTATCAGCGTCACCATCCCGCTGCATTGTCTGCTGAAAAAGTCACTGCTCAGCATGAAGTCAGAGGCTTTGCGCTTGTCACAGGAGATGGGGGAAGAAGATACGTTGCTTGATAGCCAGACCACCCTCAGGTCTGTTTCTCAGCGCGTATTGGAGGAGGATGAGGAGGATGAGGAGGAAGAGGAGAAAGAGAAGGAGACTGTTGGCGAGACTGAAGAGGGTACCTATGCTCATTCCTTCTTATCTGTTGAGCGTGTATGGGCTGAAGAGGAGGAGTTGGAGGAGGAGGAAATGGAGAGTCAGCCTATTGAGGAAAGGGAATTCTTGCATGTTGGGACTCTTGCGCACATGGCTGACTTCATGTTAGGCTGTCTTTCCCGTGACCCTCGCATTTTTGCCAACACCGATTACTTGGTGTTCACCCTTCTGGACCCCCGGTACAAGCAGAACTTTTCCATTCTCATTCCTGTAGAGGAGAGGTGTATGAGAGGGAATCAATATCAACAGGCCCTGGTGCACAAGCTGAAACTATCCTTCCCATCTGACACCGATAGCACCAGAGGACGTAGTTCTGTGGGCCAACTAGCGGGGGAAAGGAGGGGAGCAGGCAGCTTGTCAAGCACTGGCAGGGGAACACTCTCCAAGGCCTTTGCCAGTTTTATGGCACCCCAGCAAGACACTGTCACCCGTCCCCGAGTAGGGGGGAGCTGTTCAGAAAGATGGTGAGGGAGTACCTAGCTGATTATATCAACATCCTGCGTGATCACTCTGCTCCATACAACTACTGGGTTGCAAAGCTGGACACGTTGCCCGAACTGGCGCTGTACGCCTTGGAGGTGCTGGCCTGTCCTGCCTCTATCGTGTTGTCAGAGCGGGTCTTCAGTGCAGCTGGTGGCATCATCACTGATAAGCGTACACGCCTGTTAACTGACAGCGATGACAGGCTGACGATTATTGAAATGAATAAAGCCTGGATTTCACCGGAATGCAAATCTCCACCGGGGGAAAGCAGCTCAACATGAAAATTCTTTATTAGAGATGAGCGAGCACTAAAATGCTCGGGTGCTCGTTATTCGAGTCAAACTTTTCCCGATGCTCGGGTGCTCGTTTCGAAGAACGAACCCCATTGAAGTCAATGGGAGACTTGAGCATTTTTGCAGGGGACCAAGGCTCTGCCTAGGGAAGGCTGGGTGAAAACCTGGAAACCTCAGAAAATGATGGAAACACCACGGAAATGAACAGGAAACAGCAGGGGCAGCATGCATGGATGCTTCTGAGGCTGCCTAATCCCACCATTACCCCAAATTCTCAGGCAACAGCCTGGTGGTTACCCTCATGGCAATTGTGCTCACCCAGACCAAGAAAGGCGAGGCAAATACCCATCACATGTTAGGGAAGCACCCAACTTGGTGCAACGAAAGTCCATCACCGCCTGCAAGTGACACCACTGCTCATGCTGGCACTGCAGCTGACATCAAGTTTAGTATCTGTTCTTATCAGTTGCTGTGGCTGTTGGTGGTAAAGTGGTGAGCATAGCTGCTTCCCAAGCAGTTGACCCGGGTTTGATTCCCATCTATCGCAGGAGGCAATTAAAAGAAGATCTAAAAAAAAAATCAGTACAATATCTAATACGTCCCCTACCCGGGTAAATTGTTTGGAGAGAGGGCCTGTAGGTGGGGGGAAAGGAGGTTTCGCTGGAAGAGCCAGAGGAGTGCCCCTTGGGCTAGCTTGTGTGGTGGTGACAACAGCCGGAATGGATTTGGAAAAACTGTTGCTTCAACCGGTATGGTATCGATTCTTCTCAGTGTAATACCGTATACGTCCCCTATCTTGGGACCTTATATTTCATGGATTTTTCGACCAAGGAAAACGTAAAAAGAGCTTGCTCTGGCCAGGGGAGTGTCTTTCCCACTGCAGCTAAGGGGACGTGTCCATGCTCTGCCTATCACAGGTCAGGAGGCAATTAAAAGAAGAAAAACAAAAAACATCAGTACAATATCTAATACGTCCCCTATCTGGGTAAATTGTTTGGAGAGAGTGCCTGTAGGTGGGGGGAAGGAGGTTTCGCTGGAAGAGCCAGAGGAGTGCCCCCTGGGCTAGCGTGTGTGGTGGTGATAACAGCCGGATGTACTTAGAATGACGACGCAGGACCCCAACTTAAAAATTTTGCATCAACCGGTACAGTTGTAAATTATGAGATTGATCAAGTGTGGTATGTATACTACTCAGTTTAAAACCGTATATGGCAGCTATCCGGAAAAATGGTTTGGAGAGAGAGAAAGATAGGACAAAGACGTAAATTGTTTGGAGAGAGGGCCTGTAGGTGAGGGCAGGCTGGGGGGAAGGAGGTTGAGCTGGAAGAGCCAGAGGAGTGCCCCCTGGGCTAGCGTGTGGTGGTGACAACAGCCGGATGTAGTTAGAATGACGACGCAGGACCCAAACTTAAAAATTTAGCATCAACCGGTACAATTGTCAATTATGAACTCGATCAATTGTGGCATGACTTTTAAATGGATATTGCATGTGGTCACGTACTCTCTAGAACCCCATAGTCACCCCTTCTCTGATGTGCTAGCCCAGAACATTCTCTGCCCCAATTCACAAGACCTTTTGCTGTTTCCGTGTGCTGACAGTGGGGATTTACCAGTGTTGTCTGAGGAGGTGGTGGACAATGGCGAGACACAGGTGTCGGGGGGTGAGGTAGTTGTTTGGGAAGCAAGTTACAGTGGGGACTCCTTGGGGGGACTATCTCATGATTGGACAGATTCAACTTGAGTGGATCAGGCACAGGAACAGATCAATTTTTTTTGTGTTTATTTAACTTTTATTTAGCAAAAATAACCACAGAGATATTTATTCGTTATCTTCTCTGCACAGTCTGGCGTTGGGGTTCATCACTTTGATGGCGAGCTGTGCCGCTGTCTCCACAATGGTCTTTAGGTTCTTAGATGGAGACGTTGTGGGCGATTTCAGCACAGAAGGATTTGTTGCTCATCAACAGAACCTCGAGCTCCTTGACATTGTGGACAAGGAATTTGCGGAACCCTGTGGGCAGCATGTGTTTGGTCTTCTATTTGCTACCGTATCCAATGTTGGGCAATATAGATACGCAGGTAATATTATTTTTCAAACCTATCCCAAAAATAACAATTTACGCAGTTTGCGCAAATAAAACTGGAAACTGGAACTGGACAGAGGGCCTGTAGGTGGACCTCCAGAAAAATTGTGGTAAAAGAGTGCCAGTTGGACCTCTGAAAAATGGCGTTTTTTTGGTCAGCGTTAGGCAAAGACGATATGGAGGAGGAGGAGGAGTAGGAGGAGTAGAGAAGAGGAATCGGATACATAAGTTATTTAAATCTTTAGCTGCTTTCCCCCGGAGGAGATTTGAATTCCGGTGAAATCCATGCTTTGTTCATTTTAATAAGCGTCAGCCTGTCAGCGCTGTCAGTTGACAGGCGTGTACGCCGTGGGTCCAGGAGAGTGAACACCCAGTAATCGGTGTTTGAAAAAATTCTTCTAACGCGAGGGTCACGGGATAGGCAGCCTAACATGAAGTCTGCCATGTGCGCCAGAGTCCCAAAACGCAAGAATTCCCTCTCCTCACTGGCCTGACTCTCCATTTCCTCCTCCTCCTCCTCCTCCTCCAAGTCCTCCTCTTCAGCCCATACACACTCAAGAGTTAAGGACTGAGCACTGGTACCCTCTACTGTCTCGCCGACATTCTCCTCCTCTTCCTCCTCATCCCCATCCCCCTTCTCCGATACGCGCTGAGAAACAGACTGGAGGGTGCTCTGGCTATCAAGCGACGTATCTTCCTCCACCGTCTCTTGTGACAAGTTCAAAGCATCCGACTTGATGCTGAGCAGTGAGTTTTTCAACAGGCAAAGCAGCGGGATGGTGAGGCTGATAATGGCGGCATCGCCGCTGACCATCTGTGTTGACTCCTCAAAGTTGCTCAACACCTGGCAGATATCAGACATCCACGTCCACTCCTCATTGTAGACTTGAGGAATCTGAGTGACCTGACTACCAGTTCTGGTGGAAGTTGACATCTGGCAGTCAACAATCGCTCTGCGCTGCTAGTAAACTCTGGATAACATGTTTAATGTGGAATTCCATCTCGTGGGCACGTCGCACAACAGTCGGTGCGCGGGCAGTTGTAGGTGGTGCTGCGCTGCCCTGAGAGTGGCAGCATCTGTGGTCGACTTGCGGAAATGCGCACAGATGCGGCGCACCTTGGTGAGCAAATCAGACAGATTGGGGTATGTGTTGAGGAACCGCTGAACTATTAGATTGAACACGTGGGCCAGGCATGGCACATGTGTCAGTCTGCCGAGTTGCAGAGCTGCCACTAGGTTACGCCCGTTGTCACACACAACCATGCCTGGCTTGAGGTTCAGCGGTGCCAGCCACACATCGGTCTGTGCCGTGATGCCCTGTAACAGCTCTTGGGCGGTGTGCCTTTTGTCACCTAAGCTCAGCAGTTTGAGCACCGCCTGCTGGCGCTTAGCCACGGCACTGCTGTTGCACCTAGAGCTACCGACTGAAGGCGCCGTGCCCACGGATGGTAATTCGGTGGAGGAGGGGGAGGGGTCGGAGGGGGAGGGGTCGGAGGAGGAGGGGTCGGAGGAGGAGGAGGTATAGTACGTCTGAGAGACCGTGACCGAGGTAGGCCCCGCAATCCTCGGTGTGGGCAGTACATGAGCGGCCCCAGAGTCATTCTCGGTCCCAGCCTCCACCAAGTTAACCCAATGTGCCGTCAGTGAGATATAGTGTCCCTGCCCGGCAGCACTTGTCCACGTATCCGTGGTTAGGTGGACCTTCTCAGAAACAGCGTTGGTCAGGGCACGGATGATGTTATGTGACACGTGCTGGTGTAGGGCTGGGACGGCACATCGGGAAAAATAGTGGCGGCTGGGGAACGAATACCGAGGGGCAGCCACCGCCATGAGATTTCGAAAGGCATCGGTCTCTACCAGCCTATAGGGAAGCATCTCCAGGCTAAGCAATTTGGAGATGTGGACGTTGAGGGCTTGGGCATGTGGGTGGGTGGAACTGTATTTCCTCTTGCTCTCCAGCGTCTACTGTAAAGACAGCTGAACGCTGCGCTGGGACACAGTGGTGGACACTGTGGAGGATCGTGGAGGCGAAGGTGTGGTTTTCCGGCGGGAGGCGCTCGTGCCGGGGTCTTGGGCAGGGGGTTGACTAGCAGAGGCAGTGAGTGACGCACGGGGTTGACTAGCAGAGGCAGCGAGTGACACAGGGGAAGGAGCAGTGGTGTGACCCGCAGGAGGTGGTGAACGGCCTGGGTTCCATTGAGTGGGGTGTTTAGCACTCATATGCCTGCGCATGCTGGTGGTGGTTAGGCTTGTAGTGGTAGCACCCCTGCTGATCCTGGTGTGGCACAGGTTGCACACCACAGTCCATCGGTCATCCTCACTTTCTTTAAAGAACCTCCAGACTTGCGAACATCTAGGCCTCGCCACGGGAGCTTCACTACGTGAAACAGTTGCTGCTGATGCACCAGCTCTGGCCCTGCTTCTCCCTCTGGCCACACCACTGCCTCTTACAACCTGTTCTGGTGCAGCACTCGCCTCCGCCTCAGAAGCACTGTCTTCACTCGGCATATCAACCCAGCTTGGGTCAGTCACCTCGTCATCCTCCGATTCCTCAGTCTACTCCCCCTTGGACTTCCTGCCCTGACAACAACTTCACCACTGTCTGACAACCGTGTCTCCTCATCGTCCGACACCTCTTTACAAACTTCTTCCACTAACTCAACATTGTCATCATCATGATCATCATCATCACCCACAGACTGCGACAGTTGGAAAACTTGGGCATTGGGAAAGAGGTCAGCAGCAACCTGAGAAGTGGTTTGTGACTCTGGGAAGGGTCCAGAAAACAGTTCCTGAGAGTATGCCGGATCGCATTACAAATTTTCCTGGGTAGGGGGCAGACTGGGGGATAGGAGGTTGAGGTGGAGGAGCCAGAGTGCTCCCTTGGGTAACGTGGGTGGACTGCGTGGAAGACTGACTGGTGGACAAATTACTTGAAGCATTGTCCGCAATCCACGACATCAGCTGTTCGCACTGTTGTGGTTTCAACAGACCTCTACCACGTGTCCCTGTAAGTTGAGACATGAAGCTAGGGAGTGTAGCTCTGCGACGTTTCACAGCTCCCTCATCAGCAGGTACTGTCTAACCCTGCCCAGGATTATGGCTTCTGCCCCCTGCAGTAATTGAATGCCCACGCCCACGCCCTCGTCCTCGACCCTCAGCCCTGGGGTTTAACATTTTCTGTATATAAGTGTATGATATAAAAAAAATAAAATAAACGGGCCTGGTGTACTGAAACCCACAAACTTGTTCAGTCTGGTTTAATTAAGTGACGTACAGAAAGTGTCACCTGGACAGAATATACGGATTGGAGAGAGTGTGCTGAACTGTGACACACAGAAAGGTTACACGCAGCTGTGTGAAATGGATTTGTATCACTGAGCTAAAACAACAAAAAAACTAATTTTTTTTGTACATTTTGTTTTGGATTTTTGTTTTTTTTGGAACGTGACGTGCAGAAACTATGATAGAGCTGACTGACACCCTACTGACGGTGGCTATTTAGACTGTGACCCAGACAAATGTCGCACAGAGATTTTTAGAATCAATCTATATACGTGACAGGTAGCAAATGACTTGGTTCTATTCTGTGACGTACAGAAAGTGTCACCTGGACAGAATATACGGATTGGAGCGAGTGTGCTGAACTGTGACACACAGAAAGGTTACACGCAGCTGTGTGAAATGGATTTGTATCACTGAGCTAAAACAACAAAAAAAACTAAATTTTTTTCTTTTTTTTTTATATTTTTTTTTAATTTTGTTTTTTTTGGAACGTGATGTGCAGAAACTATGGTAGAGCTGACTGACACCCTACTGACGGTGGCTATTTAGACTGCGACCCAGACAAATACGTGACAGGTAGCAAATGACTTGGTTGTATTCTGTGACGTACAGAAAGTGTCACCTGGACAGAAAATAGTGAGTGTACTGAACTGTGACACACAGAATGGTTCCACACTGCTGTGTGCAATGCATTTGTATCACTAAGATATAACATAAAAAAGGGGGGTTATATATGGCGATAGCTGCACTACTAGTGCCAGCCAGCCAGCCAAGCCAGGAGACAAAAAAAAATGTCTTCTAGCCCTTAGAAGGGCTGTTGGGTTCTTTGTGGGTGATTCTGTCAAGGTTGGGGTACACAGATAAGGGGGATGTGATCCCTTAGCTCTCCCCAACCCTGAAACTGAACGCATAGGAATATCCAAAAGTAACCTTACCTCCAAACAACAAAAAGCTCTAAAGAATCTACGCAAAAATAAGGATATAGTTATAAAAAGCGCGGACAAAAGGGGAGGTGTGGTTATAATGGACACTGAGTACTATCTAGCAGAGAGTAATAGGATTTTATCAGATAAAAAAATACTATAAACCCTTAAAGGATCCCACTAAGGAATTTAAGGAAGCACTCCACCAATTAATTGATGAGGGCTATACAAAAAACGTATTAGATAAGAAAGAGAGAACCTACCTTAAAACTCTACATCCTACTATGGCTAAGTTTTATTTCTTACCAAAAATACATAAATCCCTAGAGAATCCCCCTGGAAGACCAATCATATCCGGGATTGGCTCACTTACAACCAATCTTTCGGAATATGTCGAATATATATTACAGAGGTATGTCCCTCTATTACCATCCTATCTAAGGGATTCTACTCATTTGTTGAACATCTTAAATGACATACAATGGAGAAGTGATTACATCTGGGTTACACTGGATGTCAGTTCCCTGTATAGTAATATTACCCACCATTTAGTTTCATTTAGACTTCGGGCTGTGAAACATTTCTTGGAAACTGACTCTCTGGTACCAGGAGATCAAAAAGAATTTGTATTGTCAGCTATTACATTTATTTTAAACCACAATTATTTCGAATTCAACAGTACTGTATAAATTCAGGAAAGGGGGACCGCTATGGGTACGAAATTCGCCCCGTCTTACGCTAACCTATTTATGGGGAGATTTGAAGAGGAGATGGGCTTCCTTGATCATCCGGATATTATACTTTATAGGAGATTTATCGATGATATCCTATTAATTTGGAAGGGTACAACCAGTTCCTTGATAACATTCATACAAATGGTTAATTCTAATGATTGGGGTCTGCAATTAACATTAGAACACTCTTGTAGCGAAATAGTTTTTCTAGATCTCTATTTAAGTGGGAGGGAAGGGTCAATATCCACCCGTACCCATTTTAAGACGGTAGATGCAAACAGCTACCTTGATTTCTCCTGTAACCATCTTCGGAAATGGAAAACCAATATACCGTTCAGCCAGATGCGCAGAATCCGAAGAAACTGTTCGAACGATATAGAGGCCAAACAACAACTGGGCACTCTAAAAGAAAGATTTATGGAGAAAGGCTACCCTGTCAAATTGATTAAGGACTCTGAAAAAATAATTTTAAAAGAAAATCAAAAAGATTGTCTTATTAGCAGAAAATGTAGTAAACATATAAATGAGGATAGGAGGTCACAGAGTAATCTTATTATTAGATATAATTCCCAGCATTCAATCATTAAAGGGATCCTAACTAAAGGATCCAAAATTAGGCCCAAGACTTCCCAAGAAACCTACTGTGACATTTCGTAGAGCTAAAACCCTAAAAAATATACTAGCTCCATCATGTCCAAAATTTAATACCCATAAAGGAATATCCCAGTCATTGAGTTCTATGTCATCTAATATATTAACGGGGGCCTTTAGATGTGGCATACGTAGGTGTAAATGCTGCTCCATGCTCCAACATGGAAAAAATACTATAAATGGTTCAACTTCGGATGAATTGATACCCATCAAACAGAAAATAACATGTGGAACGACAAATGTCATTTATATGTTGGAATGCCCCTGCGGCCTTAGATATGTGGGCCGTACCACCCAATGTCTTCGAGATAGAATGACTGAACATCGTTCAAACATTAGAAGATTGGTCTATACACATAGTGTATCACGACACTTTGCCTCTACCCATAATGGTGATTTTGCAAAACTTTCAGTAACCCCATTAGAACACGTTCCCTCTTCCTACCAGTTACTATGTAGAAAAGAAATGTTCTGGATTTTTAAATTAAATACATTGACACCTTTCGGACTCAATGAGTCGGTAGAACATATAATTTATTGAATAAACACAAAAGGGCACATTATGCACTTAAAAATAAAAAATAAATGTGAAAATATAAATATAAGTGTTATATCATGAATAGAGTTTTAGGACGCATAACAATAATAACTATATAATAATATTCTAAAATCCATATTAAGCCCTATTAATAAGGATAAGGGGACCTTTCTGGGAACATTGTTTTTTGTTTTTTGTTTGAGATATTTTATGTGTAAATCGATTTTAGACATTTCATTTATCAATTATCGTACTCTTTATATATATATATATTAATAATATTGATTATACTTTATATGGAGTTTTTTATTTTTTTATATATCTATTGTATTGAGTGCCCAATTACTTATTTTTTTATTTTATATATTTTTATATTTTTTATATATCTATTGTACTGAATGCTCAATTATTTGCTAGTTGTTATATTATTCAGCAGTGATCTTACAAGTCCATGATCCCCTATGATATCACTGAAGGTGAGAACTCACATCCATCTAAGTGGCCGTTTCCGATGCGTTCCAGTTTGGAGCGCAACCGGAACCGGAAGTGACGTATCGGCTTTGCGTTCCAGGGTGGAACGCACGCCGAGAAACCGCACTTCCTGCTCTGAATAGGCGGGAATTGCGGTCACAGCCCTCTTGGATTGCTTCAGATCTCTCTGGGACTATAAATGGTGCTGTATTAGGTATGCAAATATGTTTGTTAATATCTGCTCCTAAGGAAGGCGTATCCTAACCCCGAAACGCGTTGAGCCAGTAACAGAATAAAGGTTATGATCAGAAGTCGCTTGAACAGACTGCCATCATTTACCGTACTACTCTACAAGTGAACCTGGCAAGGGGGGCAGTGGTACCAAAGGGGCTATTAGTGCTTCCCTTACGGTCCCTCCCCCCTGTGAAGTAAGTGCAGATTATTGTTCTCAACACTTGATTTATGCCATCATTTACCGTAATATTCCACAAGCGAACTTGGCAAGGGGGGCAGTGGTACCGAAGGGGCTACAAGTGCTTTCCTTACGGTCCTTCCCCCCTGTGAAGTAAGTGCATACCATTGATCTCTACACTTTATTCCCTTTTTGGGATAGAATTTTGTACTGTATTCGGATCCATAATCCTTTACACTTTGGACCTGCAGACTACATCCTTGGCCTTATAGTGGGGTGTGAGTGGCCATTTCTTCTGAATCCTGAGTTTGGCGCTTGTATAGAAGGGGTAATTTTATATAGATCAAAGTGAGGGATAATCTCCTTCTCATTGACTCTGGATTTCTTTTTCACTAGATGGCAGGCCAGGATAAGAAATGAGCAATTTTGGGATTTAACTCCATCTAGTAAATCCCTGATTGCTCATAAAGAAAAAAAAACACAATATATTAGCTCATATTTGAGCTTTAAAATAAATCACAAAAATTTTTTAAAAAAGTAAAAAATATATATATAAAAATAAAAAATATATAAAAGTTCAAATTACCCTCCTTTCCGTATAATTAAAAAATAAATACCTAAATAACAATAAATATAGACATCATGGGTATCACTGTGACCAAAAACGCCCGTACTTTAAAAATATTTTAAAAAATCCAATACGGCGAATTGTGTGGCGGAAAAAAAGCGTACAAATGGCGATTCGCATTTTTTTGTCTGTTTTTCTAAAAAAAAATAAATAAAATGTGATCAAAAAGTCATACACACCCCAGAATGGTATCAATAAAAACTTCAGATCGCCCCGCAAAAAATGAGCCCCCATAAAGCTCCGTACACATAAATACCAAAAAGTTATAGGGGTCAAGATATGACAAGAAAAAAAAAAAAAAAGGCCAACTTTATAATTATTTTATCACCATCTAAACGCAGATAAAACTATACATATTATGTATCCAGTAGAATGAAAGTAACTGGTCAGTGTTAATGAACATCGAACGCTGTAAATAAGAAACCTGTAGAACTGTAGTGGAATAGCGTTTTTTTTGCAATTTCACGCGATTTGGAATTTTTTTTCCCGCTTCCCACTACACCATATGCAATATTAAATGGTGGCTTTGGAAAGTACAACTTGTCCCGCAAAAAACAAGCCCTCATACAGCTATGTGAACAGAAAAATAAAACAGTTATGGCTGTTTGAAGGCAGGGAGCGCAAAATGAAAATGCATAACCGAAAAAACCTCTGGGGTAGAAGGGGTTAAATGGCGGCTATTTTACCGCAAACCACTACATTTTTCACTGGACTGTAGTACATATAACTGATAAAAAGCGTATTTTATAGACTGACACTGCTGTACAGCACACTACAGAATTGTTCACTGGACTGTTGTATATATAAATGTGAAAAAAACGTAGTCTTTAAATGGCGGCTATTTTACCACAAACCAATACATTTTTCACTGGACTGTAGTACATATAACTGATTGAAAATACGTTTTTTATAGACTGACACTACTGTACAGCACACTACATAATTGTTCACTGGACTGTAGTGTATAGAAATGAGAGAAAAACGTATTCCCTAGACTGACGCTACTGTACAGTACACTGCATAATTGTTCACTGGACTGTAGTGTATAGAAATGACAGAAAAACGTATTCCCTAGACTGACGCTACTGTACAGTACACTACATAATTGTTCACTGGTCTGTAGTGTATAGAAATGAAAGAAAAACGTATTCCTTAGGCTGACGCTACTGTACAGTACACTACATAATTGTTCACTGGACTGTAGTGTACAGAAATGAGAGAAAAACGTATTCCCTAGACTGACGCTACTGTACAGTACACTACATAATTGTTCACTGGACTGTAGAGTATAGAAATGAGAGAAAAACCTATTCCCTAGACTGACGCTACTGTACAGTACACTACATAATTGCTCACTGGACTGTAGTGTATAGAAATGAGAGAAAAACCTATTCCCTAGACTGACGCTACTGTACAGTACACTACATAATTGTTCACTGGACTGTAGTGTATAGAAATGAGAGAAAAAACATATTCCCTAGACTGCACTACAGATCTCAGCAAGCCAAGGTACAGCAGCAACAAAAATGAGTACTGAGAGGGCTTTGGGTAATTTCTTTTGGGTCTTTGTGGACCATGTGCTGACCCTTCTGCCACCAGTCACTGTGTAGAGTGTGCAGCCAAGATGGCGGTAGCTGCACTACAAGTCCCAGCCAGTAGCCAGGAGGAGACCAAAATAAAAAGGTGCTTGTAGCCCTTAGGAGGGCTGTTAGGTTCTTTGTGGGTGATTCCTGCCTAACCAACATCTAAATTCAGACCCTAACACTCTCCCTGACAGACAGCAGCTCTATCCCTAATCTCAGACGGCGTATGACGCGAGCAGCGCAGGACCAGATTCTTATATTCCCAGGTCATCTGATCTGGCTAGCCAATCCCTGCTATCGACTTGTAGGGGCCCCACGTGATGCTAGGAGGTACCAAAGACTCTCCTGCATGTTGATTGGCTGAAAAAAGGCGCCTAACATGAAGGAAGAGGAAGTTGCCATTTCCTCAAGGATTGCGATATGCTCGTCCGAGTATCGAGCATATGCAAATACCCTAATACTCGAACGAGCATGTTCGCTCTTCTCTAATTACTATGTATTTTGAAAGTAGAGAAATTAAAATTTGGAAATTTTTCAAAATTTTTGGTAAATTTGGTATTTTTTATACATAAAAATTAAATATCTTGCCAAAAATTTACTACTGTCGTGAAGCACAATATGTGACGAGAAAACAATCTCAGAATGGCCTGGGTAAGTAAAAGCGTTCCAAAGTTATTACCACATAAAGTGACACATGTCAGATTTGCAAAAAATGGCCTGGGCAGGAAGGTGAAAACAGGCCCGGGGTTGAAAGGGTTGAAATAATTTTTTATGTTGTTATTTTTAATATTCCAAGTCAACATCTATATTTAAACAAAAACCATAAAATTCAGCAGTTTTCGCACTGGCCACTTTACTGCAGTTATGTATTATTCTAATCTTGCCTGTTATTATATCACTTCTGTGTGTAGATAAGACAAGATCCACAAGTCACAATAGGTGATTGTCAGAGCTTATCTATTTTTTCCTTGTACAATGACCTCTGCACATTTCACAGTGCATGCCTAGAAAACTCTCCTATAAAAGTCATTGAGATCCCCTCCTGACCATTGTGTCTATGGCCCATGGGGCTGCTTTAAAGCTATTTTTTTCATGCTGTATAAATGTTGCTAAGAACAGCTCAGGCAAGATGACTGCCCCCCTAATCATGTTCAGAAAATAGAATTAAAAAACCTGTAATTAGAAAATAAAACAGATTAGATAAAAAGGAGATGTGTCACTATTTGGTTTTAACTGTAGGATAAAAAATTTTGGTGAGACATTTCCTTTAAAATTATGTATGTGAAATGTGTGCTATTTTATATCCATACAGTTTTAGTAATTAAGTTTAATATGTATAGCATATTATTACACCAAATTTTACATTTTTCAGCAGACATTTCTTTTACGCAAGGTCATATTTTCATTTTATTGGCTAGACTGATTATCAACTCAGCAATATTCATGATTGAGAAACAACGATACATTGTCATAAAGCTGATGTCAGCACAAATGCTTAAGAGAGACGCTAAAAGAATGATTACCACCTTAAAAGAAGCACCATGTTTAAAATTTACTGTCATAAATTCACCCACCATTAACCAGCCTTAATATAGTAAAAAGAGGTCATAAAAATTAAAGATTTGACATCAACGAACATCCGAAAGCTATTATAACTTTATTGCTTTAAAGTTTTATTATAGTGGAAAAGTGGCCCAAGAGTTTGGAAAGACATACAGTAACACAACACATACTTTCTTTTTAAAGTGCACTAAACTCTTAGAAGGCATTGATTTTCCTTGCAGAGATCCATCTGGTGTAAGGAGGCTTACAGGCAGTGCTCCCTGGAAAAAGTATGCAAATTAGGTCTCCTCCAGTAGGAAGAAAAGTGTCTCTCTGGTGCCACTTATAGGTAGCTGCCCTGTAAGTCAAAGTCCAACCCAGTAAAGAGCTTAGAAACAATATTAAGGATAATAAACAATCTTGTCTGTACAGCAAGGATTACTTTTCAGCTTGTTGAGATGCTTTTGAGGCAGCTGCTGGAAGGTAATGTTTTTTTGCAGAGATCCAGCTGGTGTAGAGAGTTCTATAGCCAATGCCTCCTGGGTAAAAGTGTGCACAGATACGACGGCTGGTTTGAAAAGTTGTTGACTAGAGTCTGATAAACATGCCAATTAGGATGATCCTCACAGCCAATGGGAAGGAGTATGTTTGTTTTTTGGACCTCCACCAATCAGATTTTTATGACATATCACTATAAATATCTGTGATCACAATACCTCCTTGACTATGGTACATTCTTTTATTTAACCCCTTAAGGACGAAGCTACTTTTAAACTTAATGCCGAAGCCACATTTTTAAAATCTGCAATGTGTCACTTTATTAATTCATAACTTTGGGATTCTTTCACCGATTCGACTGATTCTAAGATTGTTTTTTCGTGACATATTCTACTTTATTTTAGTAATAGCTTTGGGTTGATATTTGCAGTATTTCCTTGTTGGAAATTCCACAATTTCATGAAAAATTGGAAAAAATAACATTTTTCTAAGTTTGAAATTCTCTGCTTCTAAGGAAGAAAGTGATACCACATACATTAGATATATATTCATATTAGCAATATGTCTTCTTTATGTAGAGAAAAAAAATTCTATACTTTTATGTTTTCAAAGCATTACAGGGCTTCAAAGTTTAGTAGCAATTTTCTAAATTTTGACCAAAATTTCTAAATCAGTTTTTTTGAGGGACCAGCCCAGTTTTGACATGGATTTATGGGGCCTGCATGTTATAAAACCCCATAAATCACTCCATTTTAAAAACTTCACCCCCGAAAGTACTCAGAACAAGATTTTTTAAGTTTATTAACCCTATAGTTGGTTCACAGGAATAACTCATAAATAGCCTGTAAAAATGAATAATCTGATTTTTTTACACTTATATGTTGTTGTAGCCCCAAATTCTTCATTTTCACAAGGGACATAAGAAGAAAAAGTCCTACAATATGTGTTAAGCAATTTCTCCTGAGTACGGGAATACCCCATATGTGGATGTAAAACACTGTACAGATGCACAGGAGGGCTTGGCAAGGAAAGAGCGCCGTTTGGATTTCGGAGGCAGGATTTGACTGGATTTTTGGTTGGGGGCTATGTCACGTTTGCAAAGCCCCTGTGGTATCAAGACAGTGGAAAACCCCCCACATGTGACCCCATTTTGGAAACTACACCCCTCAACGAACATTTCAAGGGGTGTATTGGGCAGTTAGACCCCATAGATAAAGTACAGTATTTTGGGAAAGTGGATGTAGGCAATAAAAAAGTTTTTTACACTTACATATTTTTGTAGCCTGAAATTTTTCAGTTTGAAAAGGGGTATTAGGAGAAAAAAAAAAACAATATTTGTCAAGCAATTTCTCCTGAGTACGGGAATACCCCATATGTGGATGTAAAATTTTGTGCGACCCGCGACCACATAGCAGGGCTCCGGATTGAACGAGTGCTATTAAATTTATATATATATATATATATATATATATATATATATATATATTTTTTTTTTTATATTAAAAACTGGGGTACTGGGGAACTAGGCAGACACAGCTCAGTTCTTCTTCTCACTACTGAGCTGTGCTGCTATTGCTGGATCTGGCCGGGGTGCTGCTGCTGGATCCTGGGGTGCTCACGGAGGTATGGGGGAGAGATGGGGTGTCTTGATGGGGGGGAGGGGGGTTACTTATGTGGGGATCTCTGACAAAGCAGACACAGCTCAGCTTTTCACCACTGAGCTGTGCTGCTACTGGATCCTGGGGGGGGGCACAGATGGGGGATATGGAGTATATGAAGGGGCTCTTGAGGGATGAGGGGGGATCTGGACACTGGGGGGTCTGGGATTAAGCAGTCACAGCTCAGCTCACAATCGCTGAGCTGTGCTGCTTACTGACAGGGGATCACACTACAGGGAGGACGGGAGGAGGACTGTGGGGTGGGCTGGGGTGTACTGGGGCGCGATGGGGGGCTCTGGGGTCTTCTTTTCTTCACTGCCTGCCTCTGAGGAGATCGGAGCTGTTTCTGTGTACTATAACCGGCGTTATAGTACACAGAAGCTGTGATTGGTCTGTCATATTTGACAGACCAATCACAGCGATCGCTGACGTGGGGACCACCGATTGGTCCCATTGTCAGCTTCCTGTGACGCTCGGCTGTCTATGACAGCCGGCGTCACAGGTATGTCACAGTCACAGTTAGCACTGTGACCGTTACAGTTTATGACGGCTTATCCTGTCATGGGGCGGCAAGCGACCCACGCCCATGACGGGATAAGCCGTCATCGGGCGGGAAGGGGTTAATCAATAACTATTTAAATATGTTATCTCTGATGTTGGACCTAATACTCCTTAGACAGAAGTTGGTTGATGGTTGGCAGCAGTTGAACAAGCAAACATCTGATGAACATTCATTTTGCAGACACGACCATACACATTTTAGTCCATACTGGCCTTTATAGTTGTTCAGACTGACCATACATGTTCAATGAAACTGGGAAATGGACGAAAGATCTCTCTGGAATGTTGTTTCAAAGAAAGATCTTTCATTCAAAAACAATCTTTCTTCCGACTATTGGATAAAAATATTAAACACAGCCAAATAATTTTCAGACGATTAAGGTCTGTTATAGTAATCATTAGTTGTTAAATTTTAACTGAAAATTGTTTGTTTTGGTTGAACTAGTTCGTTTTTGTCAACTTTTAGACAAATTTTAAACTGACTGATGGAAAGGAAATTATAAGGAATTCCTTATTCCTTCCTGATAATTACCTGTTTATCTGTGGAGGTGAAGAGCTGCATTTATATGCAGCAATCATCTCCACTGTATTGCGATGAGCAATGGCTACTGCCGTTGCTCGTCCTCATGCAGGTTTATTGTTTCTGGACAGCAAATCACTGTTTATGAAGCACAATCTGCTGTTCAGAAATGATGGTTTAGCATGTGCTGCATGACTGATCATTTCACCTGATGAAGAAGCATTTTTAACGTTCATCGGGTAATTAGCAACACATTTACACTGGCCTATTATTTGGAACAAGTATATGTAGTAATGTTCCCAATAATCGGCCTGACAATTGGGCCGTATAAACCTGCCTTTGAACCCACATTTTCAAGAAAAGGATATGTACAATACGGTTGCAGTAAAGTATGTTAAAAAAGCGATTACCTAAAAACACCATCCACTTTGTTCTTGAGAAAGCCATAAGCAAGAAAGAAACCGTTCTCATGATCACTCCAGTATTGGCAAGCCTTGTTTCTTTTATGTGTTTTAAAAGCCAATGAAAAGTAAAGATTAAACATAATCCCTGTGGAAATAGAGAAAAAGTATATTATTCAATATCATATAACTATTCAATATCATTAAACTATATTCATGTACATACAACACTTTGCATATGTGAAAGCAAATAGGAGGTACATACCCAACTGGTTGTAGCAATAGCATGACATTTACTACAGCCAACACTAAGTTCCATTGTCAGATTTGAGGTCAAGTAGAGGCAGACCATTAGAAGAATTAATGTAGGATAGGTGGAGAGTGAAATATGTACCCGGTTTACATTTGTAGCCAGAGTGTTTTAAAGTGAATGTGTTTTAAGAATATGATCCACTGTTTAAATGTTACACATGTATTTTATGTTAAACAATGATTATTAAATTATTAATTTCTCCATGTTACTATCTATATTAAAAAAAAACAAAACAAAAAACAATCATGACACTTTGCAGCTTTTACTTGTTCTGTTGTCATTAAGCCTTCTGGCACCCACACGGATTAGTTGTTACTTTGTGGCACCAGTATAAGAAGTTGGTGTTGGAAGCACATACATAGCTCCAGCCATTTTATAGTGGACAGAGCTAGTAACTGCAATGCTGCTCCCATTGACGAGAATAGCAGCAGCACTGCAGTAAGTAGCAGAGACCTAAAACCAATATTACATAATGGCTCTCAGTAAAGGATGATTAATTGTCCTATGGCCTATATAAAACAATTTTGAATAATAAGGCAATTATAATTACAGTATTTAAAAGTATTTAAACAGTACTTTCTATTAAATAAATATTAAACATTTTGCCATTCTGTATTATTCCATTAATAAATGTAGCACTCATTCCCGTTGCACATTACCATTTTTACAAATGTTTTAAAGGGGTTTTCTGGGATTTTACTACTGATGACCTATCTTCAGGATAGGTCATCAGTATCTGATCGGTGGGGGTCTGACACCAGGGGACCCCCGCCGATCAGCTGCTTGAGAAGGAACCGGTGCTCCTGTGAGCACAGCAGCCTTCTTTTGAGAAGTAGCAGTGCTCACAGGACACAATTTCTCCCCCAAAAATTTTTTTAATAGAAAATCCAGTATTTGGTCCTTTATCTATGTAATCAGCTATAAGCGTAGCTTATAAAAGCTACAGTTTAACGGATAGGTTGCATAGGGGTTTTAGTTACCGGCAAATTGTAGCTGATTAAGGGAGATAATTTTTAAGAGCTGAATTTTTTATGTTGGTCCCACTGCGCCACCACGAGAAGCGCCAAAGTTATATAAAGGCACAGGCCTGTACATACCTTTGGCGCCTCATCCAGCAGGGTGCACAACAGCCTTAACTTGACATGAGTTTATTGATGTCATTAATCATATGTTATATGGCCTGAAACATAACCATACCTTTCTTGTGAAAATATGGTGCTCTAATCCTAACAAATGTTTAATTTTATGCAAATAAGGTTTTTGATGTACTGTGAATGGGGCCATTCCATTCCGTGCACCTGGATTTCCGTGCATCATCTTTACCAGCTATGAAATCTCAATGATTGTCAAGTTGAGGAACCATTGAGTGTTTTCATTAGAGGAGCACTGGTATTCCAAATAAAGTGTCCTCACCCACTGCGCACCAAAAACCTTATTTGCATAAAATTAAATAAGCGACTGGATATTCACAAGAATGGTATAGTTATGTTTTGTGGTACCTACCCTACATGCTGGCATGTAGAGATGAGCGAATCTATTCGTCGCTTCGTAGATTCGGATTGAATCTTACAAATTTTCTCCTCCGAAGCGAATCCGGATTTTTCGGATTCGCTTTGTATTATTCGTAAATTTTCGCAAAATTTGGAATGCTAACGATACGTACAAAATGTACGCATTCTTCGTGAGCGGTAAAATGACGATATGCCCCCGCAAGAGCGGGAAAGTGAAGATATGCCCCCCTCAGAACTGGAAAAAAACAGCCCGGCCCACCGGGATCTAACTATTTGCACGTATAGGGAGTAAAGACTCCTCCCTCAGTACTCCACCCTCCTCTGAACCAGTTCAGACCAGTGCTGAACACTGATCAATTAGCAAGCATGGCTAAAGAGCTGCGTCCCAACTGGAACCAGATGGTCTTTGGGGACAAGTTCCCTGAACAACCGCCCGCTCCAGGCATCAGGGTGTCACATTCTGAAATCAAGAGAACCCCAGCTTCAGTGCCCTTATTTTCCTTACCGCCTGCTGAGTTTGCAGTGCATCGTGAGGCGGTTCATCGTAGGGTAGCTGGTGCCGCTGCTGTGGCTGGTGCGGCAAAGGCGGTTGGAGCGTCCACTTTGCGGCCCAGGAGGAGATCAACAACACCTTCATTAAGGCAGAACCCGATTGTGCCAGCATTGGTAATGGCCCACGCACAGACCCTCTGGGACTACAAAAATGCCGTTGAGGACTGGGTGATCCAGGTACTGGACCATCCTAGTCGGGGAGATCCTACATTGGAATGCCAAAAGGGAACTGTCCAGTTGTTTTCGGTCAAGCAGGGTCTGAATTCCTGGCAGATGACGAGGACAGAAAGGAGTACTTTGTAGGCCGCATGTCAGTGAAACGGCCGTACCTGCCACAACCTCGTCACAGCCTGTACGTTGGGGATTAGCTGGAGAACACCCCCATGGCGTCCCTGAAAGGCCCTGTCAGGGCTGGGATACACAGACAAGGGGTAAGTGATCCCTGAGCTAAATCCCAACCCCTTTCCCTGCCTATTGCCTACTCAGGCTAACCCCTGAGTCGACAACTTGAAGACTCGAGATACACTAGAAAAAGTGCAGGGGAAGGGAAAACAAACAAGACAGACAAACAAGAACAAATGGATAGTCAGATAGCCGCGTCAAAACCAGGAGAGTACGTCAGGCACAAAATCAGTAAGCCAAGAGTAGTCACAAAACACGCCGAGGGTCAAAGAACAAACAAGAATCTAAAAAGCAGAGCACAAATGACAAACCAGGTAGTAGCAAGGAAACTCCAAACACTGGCAGCAAGGTTAACATTAGAAGTCCTTAAATACCTAGCAGACCCCACCCAGCCAGCTGACTGGGAGGAGAAAGCAAGGAACAAAACTTAACTCATAAGATACCAGATAAATCAGAAAATAAACACAGACTATATTGATTGCGTTTTCTGGCGACCAGTAACGAGCGAGTGTGCGCACCAGCCACATCCCTGGCACTTATGACCGTCGCACGCGTCCCCTGCCTGGGACTTGCATCCACAGCCAGAGACCGTCGGCTGGAGGAGGAGCCTGCCGAAATAGCGGACGAAGCCTGACCACGGGCAACCACCTCGCCACCAGAGTCAGAGACAGGACCAGCAGAACGGGTGCAATGACTGCCGGTCCTGACAGGCCCCTTTGCTACCGGGGTTACCCTACTATCTTAGCCCCTGGTACCTACATCGGAACCAGAAGTTTGGCAGGATGAACCACCAGGTCCAGGACGCTTGCGCTGCCTTCAGGAGTCCCCAGATGGTGTCCTCTGGTTCAGGGAAAAGCCACAGCTGGAGCTTCTGATCCATGGACTGCCAGCACCACCACCACCACAGTCCTTTTAGCTGGGTCAGCTGACAACATCATCATTTACGTTCCAATCCACGGTGATCCACCAATACAAGCTGCCGTGAAAGATGAAGCCAGCAGCAGCCAGGGAAGCTGGGGCCTTTTCCCTGGATGCAACCTTGCCGGAACTGCTGCAGCTGGAAGTCTTTACCCCTGCTGTTCCGGCAGGAGGATCCAGAAAAGCACAAGTGGCTGCAGCGCTCACCAAGGTGACCACCACCCGGACCTGGTCAAGTCTGACTTCTGGAAGAAGAGGGCAGTGGAGTTCCACCACGGCAGCAAGCTTGGCCTACAAGAGGCAGGAGCGTCCTCTGATTTTAGTAGCAGCTCAAGCGAGGAGAACTTCAGGTCCCTCATCTAAGGGACCCAACTACTGGCTGTCTCAAGGACACTTCAAGAGGACTTATGGGATCCATACCATGGACTGCACCTGACGGGTGAGAGCTAGTTGGCACTTTTTGGGTTTGTTTATTTAGTTTGTATTGCCCCCGTTTGACTCTCACCCAGATGGACATGGCTGTCAGGACCCCCCCCCCCCTCCCCATTCTGCAGAAAAATCCCAGTTGCGCCTAAGCGCGCCTATTTTCCTTTTCCCCCTTCCCAGGTTATTTGGGAGCCCCCATTGCAAAAAGAGTTCTCTATTTGCTGCTGTTTTCTATTATCCATGTGGATTACACGTTACCTGTTTGGATTACAATGTTACCTCACGTGGATTACAATTGAATTTTAGACTGTGTTCCAGACAGTGTTTTTTCATGCCAAGGAGCCATGAGGAGCGTAGATTCGTAGATTTGACCGAAAAAATTTGTATTAAGAACAAATCCTGTCAGAAATTTTGGATGATTCGCTCATCTCTACTGGCATGCTAACCTTGAAACTGATTTTGGAGGTGAAACACTTCCTTTAAATGCATTTCAATATCCAATAGGTGTAGAGCCACCAATGGATTGAAATCATGAGTTCAGTAATTTGAATGTCCAAGGAGCGGGTCTACCGTTAGAATGAAGGCCAGAAAATGCCTTAAGTTACTAAAGATAGGATCACACTGATAACAGCACACTGCATACACTTATTTTATTTTCTTACTTGTCAGAAAATGTAACTTTTTTCATAACCTGACATTCTTATTGGGCCATAACTCAAAGCACTTGTATTTGTTTTTTATTTTTCATTTTGTGTTCACTGTTAGTGTGTGATGCCCTTATCTGGTCTCTCACAATGATCTGGAGTGGTGGATATGTAGCCATTTAGCTACTTTTTCCTTGTAACATTAGTCCAACCAGACTTTTAGCCTTGGGGGATGCTTCACTGGCAGCCAAGACAGACACTAGGGCATAGCTGATAATTGTTTCATTAGCTCAAAATATAGAGCTTTGTGACAGGTAATAATTAAATGACTTTCATGTTCAAGAAATTGTTTGTGAAAAATTATATGTTGCTTATTTACATCAAATATTCCTAGTTTCTGTCTAGGTTTTTGTATTTGTATTATATTGAAGTACAATATATAGGCACACATTGTATATTGGACCTTAAAGAATCATTTCCTAAAGCATCTCCCAAATCTACAGTTAAAATAAATGTTATATACACTGTTTTAAAAACTGAATTGAAAGCAATTATTGGAATACGGAACATAAGCTAATCTAATTTCCTGAGCACAAAAATTGAAATAAATTGTATTATTGATTTTAATGAATCTCCCTATAATTATTCCCCACTAACTAGAACACAGTCAGTTTCCAGACATTTAAAAATAAATACAAAGTCTAAATTGTTATGAATTATTATGGCAATACATTTTCGAAGAATTATTTTGTGTTCCTGCATACACATACTGTCTATCATGAATTGAAAGAAACTAAAAAAAAAATAACGTTTCTACTGGTGAAAAAAATATGAAAATGAAAAGAACAAATACATTTATATAAATGCAAATTATACTAAAAATTTAATAATCAGATGTCAATGCAAAGGTGAGATTGATAATTATCAACACAACAAGGGACAATTTTTAAAAATATTTGAAAAAGGTAATTACCATACATCCAGGATAAAGGCAAGTTCTTTAGCATCTCCTGCCTGTGCCGGACTCAGATCCAGCTCTTCGCATTGTGCTGCTAGGTTGCCAGATTTAAACAACTTCCTGGCCTGCAGCTTTTTCCCTGATTATAGGTTTTGTACTAGCTAGGGATGAGTTAATCGATTTATACCAATCAACTTGGTCCTTAAATAGAGTTCTTCAGCTGTGAGGGACTGTTCTCTGAAGACATTTGCCCATTGCTGCTTGATTATCAGGGCCAGACATCTTGCCTGGCACTGACAATCTTTTGCGTGCGCCACTGCTCTGAGTAGTGACGCAAGCGCAGAGGTTCTACTTCAGATACCACAGCATCAACTGTTCCTGCACTGCCACACAGTGTAAGGGTTTTTAGGGA